>JANJXV010000239.1:412500-432500 GCA_024803745.1 Megascapheus bottae | reverse complement strand
GGGTTAATGTTAGGGTAAGGTTAAGGGTTCGGGTTAGGGTTAGGGTTAGGGTTAGGGTTAGGGTTAGGGTTTGGATTAATGTTAGGGTAAGGGTAAGGGTTTGGGTTCGGGTTAGGGTTAGGGTTAGGTTTAGGGTTAGGTTTAGGGTTAGGGTAAGGGTAAGTGTAAGTTTAGGGTTAGGGTTAAGGTTAGTGTTTGGGTTAGGGTTAGGGTTAGGATTAGTGTTAGGTTTAGGTTTAGGGTTAGGGTTAGGGTAAGGGTTAGGGTTAGGGTTAGGGTTAGGGTTAGGGTAAGGATTAGTGTTTGGGTTAGGGTAAGGTTTACGGTTAGGGTTAGGGTTAGCATTAAGTTTAGGTTTACGGTTAGGGTAAGGTTAAGAGTTAGGTTTATTGTTAGGGTCAGGGTTAGGTTTGGGGTTTAGGGTTAGGGTTAGGATTAGGGTTAGGGATAGTTTTAGGGCTAGGGTTAGGGTATGGGTAAGAGTTAGTGTTAGCGTTAGTTTTAGGTTTAGTGTTAGGGTTAGGGTAAGGGTAACTGTTAGGGTTAGGGTTAGGGTTAGGGTTAAGGTTAGGGTTAGGGTTAGGTTAAGGGTAAGGATTAGGGTTAGGGTTAGGTTTAGGGTTAGGGAAACGGTAAGGGTTAGGATTAGGGTTAGGGTTAGGGTTAGGGTAAGTGTTAGGGTTAGGGTTAGGGTTAGGGTTAGGGTAAGGGTAAGGGTTAGGATTAGGGTTAGGTTTAGGGTTAGGGTTAGGTTTAGGGTAAGGCTTAGGTTAGGGTTAGGGTTAGGGTAAGGGTTAAGTTTAGGGTTAGGGTTAGCATTAAGGTTAGGGTTAGGGTGAGGGTAAGGTTATTTGTTAGGGTTAGGGTTATGGTAAAGATTAGCGTTAGGGTTAGGGTTAGGGTAAGGGTTAGAGTTAGGGTTAGGATTAGGGTTAGCAATAAGTTTAGGGTTAGGGTTAGGGTAACGGTAAGGGTTAGGGTTAGTGCTAGGTTTAGTGTTAGGGGTTAGGGTTAGGGTTAGGATTAGGTTTAGGTTTACGGTTAGCGTAAGGGTAAGGGTTAGGTTTAGGGTTAGGGTTAGGTTTAGCATTATGGTTAGAGTAAGGGTTAGGGTTAGGTTTTGGGTGAGGATTAGGGCAGGGTTAAGGTTAGGGTTAGTGTTAGGGTTAGGGTTAGTGTTAGGGTAAGGGGAAGGGTTAGGTTTAGAGTTAGGGTTAGGGTTAAGATTAGGGTTACGGTTAGGGTTAGGGTTAGGTTTAGGTTTAGGTTTAGGGTTAGGGTTAGTGTAAGTGTAAGGGTTAGGGTTAGGTTTAGGGTTAGCGTTAGGGTAAGGGTAAGGGTTAGGGTTGGGGTGAGGGTTAGGGTAAAGGTTAAGGTTAGGGTTAGTGTTCGGATTAGGGTTAGGGTTAGGGTAAGTGTGTGGGTTAGGGTTAGGGTTATGATTAAGGTTAGGGTTAGGGTTAGGGGTTAGGGTTAGGGTTAGGGTTAGGGTAAGGGTTAGGGTTAGGGTAAGCGTAAGTGTTAGGTTTAGGGTTAGGGTTAGGGTTAGGGTTACATTAAGGGTATGGTTTAGGGCTAGGGTTAGTGTTAGGTTAGGTTTAGGGTTAGGGTTAGGGCTAGGGTGAGAGTAACTGTTAGGGTTAGGGTTAGGGTTAGAGTTAGGGTTAGGATAAGGGTAAGGGTTAGGTTTAGGGTTAGGTTTAGGGTTAGGGGTGAGGGTTAGGGTTAGGGTTAGGGTTAGGTTTAGGGTTAGGGTTAGGGTAAGGGTAAGGGTTAAGGTTAGGTTTAGGGTTAGGGTTAGGGTAAGTGTAAGGGTAAGGGTTAGGGTTAGGGTGAGGGTTAGGGTTAGGTTAAGGTTAGGGTTAGTGTTAGGTTTAGGGTTAGGGTAAGGTTAAGGGTTAGGGTTAGGGTTAGGGTTAGGGTTAGTGTTAGGGTGAGGGTTAAGATTAGGTTTAGGGTTAGGGTTACGGTTAGGTTTAGGGTTAGGGTTAGGGTAATGGTTAGGTTTAGGTTTAGGGTTAGGGTTAGGGTAAGGTTAAGGGTTAGGGTTAGTGTTAGGGTTAGGGTTAGTGTTAGGGTAAGGGTTAAGATTAGGTTTAGGGTTAGGGTTACGGTTAGGTTTAGGGTTAGGGTTTGGGTAAGGGTTAGGAGTTAGGGTTAGGGTTAGGATTAGGGATAGGTTAAGGGTTAGGGTTAGAGTTAGGTTTAGCATTAATGTTAGGGTTAAGGTTAAAGTTAGAGTTAGGATTAGGGTTAGGTTTAGGTTTAGGGTTAGGGTTAGGGTTAGGGTAAGGGTAAGGGTTAGTGTTAGTGTTAGGATTAAGGTTAGGGTTAGAGTTAGGGCTAGGGTTAGGATTAGGGTTAGGTTTAGGTTTAGGTTTAGTGTTAGGGTAAGGGTAAGTTTTAGGGTTACATTTAGTGTTAGGGTTACGGTTAGGTTTAGGGTTAGGGTTAGGGTAAGGGTAAGGGTTAGGGTTAGGATTAGGGTTAGGGGTTAGGGTTAGGGTTAAGGTAAGGGTAAGTGTAAGGTTTAGGTTTACGGTTAGGGTTAGGTGTTAGGGTTAGGGTTATGGCTAGGCTTAGGGTTAAGGTTAGGGTAAGTGTTAGGGTTAGGGTTAGGGTTAGGGTTAGGTTTAGGGTTAGCATTAAGGTTAGGGTTAGGGTTAGGGTTAGGGAAAGGGTAAGGGTTAGTTTTAGGGTTAGGGTTAGGGTTAGGGTTAGTATTAGGGTAATGAGTAGTCTTAGGGTTAGTGTAAGGGTAAGGGTTAGGGTTAGGGTTAGCTTTAGGTGTAGGATTGGGGTTAAGTTCAAGGTTAGGGTAAGGGTAAGGTTTCGGGTTACGGTTAGGGTTAGGTTTAGGTTTAGGGTTAGGGTTAGGGTTAGGGTAAGGGTAAGTGTAAGGGTTAGGGTTAGGGTTAAGGTTAGTGTTAGGGTTAGGATTAGGGTTAGAATTAGTGTTAGATTTAGGTTTAGGTTTAGGGTTAGGGTTAGGGTTACGGTTAGGGTAAGGATTAGTGTTTCGGTTAGGGTTAGGTTTACGGTTAGGGTTAGGGTAAGGTTAAGAGTTAGGGTTATTGTTAGGGTGAGGGTTAGGTTTGGGGGTTAGGTTTAGGATTAGGGTTAGTGATAGTTTTAGGGCTAGGGTTAGGTTAAGGGTAAGGGTTAGGGTTAGCGTTAGGTTTAGGTTTAGGGTGAGGGTTAGGGTAAGGGTAAGTGTTAGGGTTAGGGTTAGGGTTAGGGTTAAGGTTAAGGTTAGGGTTAGGGTAAGGGTAAGGGTTAGGGTTAGGGTTAGGTTTAGGGTTAGGGAAAAGTTAAGGTTTAGGGTTAGGGTTATGGTTAGGTTTAGGGTTAGGGTTAGGGTTAGGTTTATGGTTAGGGTTAGGGTAATGGTAAGGGTTAGATTAGGGTTAGGGTTAGGTTTAGCATTATGGTTAGAGTAAGGGTTAGGGTTAGGGTTAGGGTGAGGATTAGGGTAGGGTTAAGGTTAGGGTTAGTGTTAGGGTTAGGGTTAGTGTTAGGGTAAGGGTAAGGTTTAGGGTTAGAGTTAGGGTTAAGGTTAAAATTAGGGTTACGGTTAGGGTAAGGGTTTAGGGTTAGGGTTAGGGTTAGGTTTAGGGTTAGGGTTAGTGTAAGTGTAAGGTTAGGGTTAGGTTTAGGGTTAGCGTTAGGGTAGGGGTAAGGGTTAGGGTTAGGGTGAGGGTTAGGGTTAAGGTTAAGGTTAGGGTTAGTGTTCGGGTTAGGGATAGGGTTAGGGTAAGTGTAAGGGTTAGGGTTAGGGTTAAGGTTAGGGTTAGGGTTAGGGGTTAGGGTTAGGGTTAGGCTTAGGGTTAGGGTAAGGGTTAGGGTTAGGTAAGAGTAAGTGTTAGGGTTAGGGTTAGGGTTAGGGTTACCGTAAGGGAATGGGTTAGGGTTAGGGTTAGGGTTAGGGTTAGGGTTAGGGTAAGGGTAAGTGGTAGGGTTAGGGTTAGGATTAGAGTTAGGTTTAGGATGAGGGTAAGGGTTAGGTTTATTGTTAGGATTTGGATTAGGGGTTAGTGTTAGGGTTAGGATTAGGGTTAGATTTAGGGTAAGGGTAAGGGTTAGGGTTAGGGTTAGTGTTAGGTTTATGGTTAGGGTTAGGGTAAGGGTAAGGGCTAGGGTTATTGTTAGGGTTAGGGTTAGGGTTATGGATAGGTTTAGGGTTAGGGTTAGGGTAAGGTTAGGGGTTAGGGTTAGTGTTAGGGTTGGGTTTAAGTTTAGGGTTAGGGTTAGGGTTAAGGTTAGGGTTAGGCTTAGGGTTAGGGTTTGGGTAAGGGTAATGGTTAGGGTTACGGTTAGGGAAAGGGTAAGGATTAGGGTAAGGGTTAGGGTTAGGTTTAGCGTTAGTGTTAGGGTAAGGGTTAGGTTTAGGGTTAGGGTTAGGGTAAGGGTTAGGGTTAGGTTTAGGGTTAGCATTAACTTTAGGGTAAGGGTTAGGGTAAGGTAAGGGTTAGGGTTAGGGTTAGGGTAAGAATTAGGCTTAGGGTTAGGGTTAGTGTTAGTGTTAGGTTTAGGGTTAGCATTAAGGTTAGGGTTAGGTTAGGGTAAGGGTAAGGATAAGGGTTAGTGTTAGGCTTAGGGTTAGGGTTTAGGGTTAGGGTTAGGGTTAGGTTTAGGGTTAGAGTTCTGGTAAGGGTAAGGGTTAGGTTTAGGGTTACAGTTAGGGTTAGATTTAGCGTTAGGTTTAGGATAACGATAAAGATTAGGGTTAGGCTTAGGGTTAGGGTTATGTTTAGGATTAGGGTTAGGAAAAGGGTAAGGGTAAGGGTTAGGATTAGGGTCAGGAGTTAGGGTTACTGTTAGGGTTAGGGTAAGAGTAAGGGTTAGGGTTAGAGGATAGGGTTAGGGTTAGGGGTAGGGGTAGGGGTAGGGTTAGGGTAAGGGTTAGGGTTAGGGTTACGGTAAGCGTAAGGGTTTAGGGTTAGGGTTAGGGTTAAGGTTTGGGTTAGGGTTAGGGTAAGAGAAAGGTTAAGGGTGAGTGTTAGGGTTATGGTAAGGGTTAAGGTTAGGGTTAGGGTTAGGGTGAGGGTTAGGGTTAGGTTTAAGGTTAGGGTTTGGGTTAGGGTTAGGGTTAGTGTTAGGGTTAGGGTAAGGATTAGGTTTAGGGTTAGGGTAAGGGTTAGGGTTAGGGTTAGGGTTAGCATTAAGGTAAGGGTTAGGGTTAGGGTAAGTGTAAGGGTTAGGGTTATTGTTAGGGTTAGGGTTAGGGTTAGGGATAGGTTTAGGGTTAGGGTTAGGGTAAGGTTAGGGGTTAGGGTTAGTGTTAGGGTTGGGTTTAAGTTTAGGGTTAGGGTTAGGGTTAAGGTTAGGGTTAGGCTTAGGGTTAGGGTTTGGGTAAGGGTAAGGGTTAGGGTTACGGTTAGGGAAAGGGTAAGGATTAGGGTCAGGGTTAGGGTTAGGTTTAGCGTTAGTGTTAGGGTAAGGGTTAGGTTTAGGGTTAGGTTTAGGGTAAGGGTTGGGGTTAGGTTTAGGGTTAGCATTAAGTTTAGGGTAAGGGTTAGGGTAAGGGTAAGGGTTAGGGTTAGGGTTAGGGTAAGAATTAGGCTTAGGGTTAGGCTTAGGGTTAGTGTTAGGTTTAGGGTTAGCATTAAGGTTAGGGTTAGGTTAGGGTAAGGGTAAGGGTAAGGGTTAGTGTTAGGCTTAGGGTTAGGGTTTAGGGTTAGGGTTAGGGTTAGAGTTCTGGTAAGGGTAAGGGTTAGGTTTAGGGTTACAGTTAGGGTTAGATTTAGCGTTAGGTTTAGGATAACGATAAAGATTAGGGTTAGGGTTAGGGTTAGGGTTATGTTTAGTATTAGGGTTAGGATAAGGGTAAGGGTAAGGGTTAGGGTTAGGGTCAGGAGTTAGGGTTACTGTTAGGGTTAGGGTAAGAGTAAGGGTTAGGGTTAGAGGATAGGGTTAGGGTTAGGGGTAGGGTAGGGTTAGGGTTAGGGTAAGGGTTAGGGTTAGGGTTACGGTAAGCGTAAGGGTTTAGGGTTAGGGTTAGGGTTAAGGTTTGGGTTAGGGTTAGGGTAAGAGAAAGGTTAAGGGTGAGTGTTAGGGTTATGGTAAGGGTTAAGGTTAGGGTTAGGGTTAGGGTGAGGGTTAGGGTTAGGGTTAAGGTTAGGGTTTGGGTTAGGGTTAGGGTTAGTGTTAGGGTTAGGGTAAGGATTAGGTTTAGGGTTAGGGTTAGTGTTAGTGTTAGGGTTAGGGTTAGCATTAAGGTTAGGTTTAGGTTAGGGTAAGGGTAAGGGTAAGGGTTAGTGTTAGGCTTAGGGTTAGGGTTTAGGGTTAGGGTTAGGGTTAGTTTTAGGGTTAGAGTTCTGGTAAGGGTAAGGGTTAGGTTTAGGGTTACAGTTAGGGTTAGGTTTAGCGTTAGGATTAGGGTAAGGATAAAGGTTAGGTTTAGGGTAAGGGTTAGGGTTAGGGTTAGGGTTAGGGTTAAGGTTAGATTTAGGGTTAGGGTAAAGGTAAGGATAAGGGTTAGGGTTAGGGTTAGTGTTTAGGGTTAGGGTTAGGTTTGGGGTAAGGGTTAGGTTTAAGGTGAGGGGTTAGTGTTAGGGTTAGGGTTAGGGTTAGCGTTAGTGTTAGGGTTAGGGTTATGTTTAGGGTTGGGGTTAGGGTAAGTGTAAGGGTTAGCTTTAGGTTTAGGGTTAGGGTTAGGTTTAGGGTTAGGGTTCGGTTAAGTGTAAGGGTTAGGGTTAGGGTTAGGGTTAGTGTTTAGGTTAGGGTTAGGGTTAGAGTTAGGGTAGAGATAAGGGTTAGGGTTAGGGTTAGGGTTAGGGTTAGTGTTAGGGAAAGGGTAAGTATTAGGGTTAGGGTTAAGGTTAGGTTTAGGATTAGGTTGAGGGTTAGGGTTAGGGTGAAGGTTAGCATTAAGGTTAGGGTTAAGGTTAGGGTAACGGTAAGGGTTAGGGTTAGGGTTTGGGTTAGGGTTAGGGTAAGGGTAAGGGTTTAGGTTAGGGTTAGGTTTAGGTTTACGGTTAGGGTTAGGGTATGGGTAAGTGTTAGGGTTAGAGTTAGTGTTGGGGTTAGGGTTAGGGTTAGGGTAAGGGTAAGGGTTAGGGTTAGGATTAGGGTTAGGGGTTAGCGTTAGTGTTAGGGTTGGGGTAAGGGTAAGATTTAGGGTTAGGGTTAGGGTTAGGTGTTAGGGTTAGGGTTAGTGTTAGGGTAAGCATTAGGGTTAGGGCAAGGGTACGAGTTAGGATAAGGGTAAGGGTGAGGGTTTCGGTTAGGGTAAGTTTTAGGTTTAGGGGTTAGGGTTAGGTTTAGGGTTAGGTTTAGGGTTAGGGTTAGGGTAAGAGATAGGTTTAGGTTTAGGGTTGGGTTTAAAGTTAGTGTTAGGGTTAGGGTTAGGGTAAGGTTGAGCTTAGGGTTAGGGTGAGGGTTAGGGTTAGGTTTAGGAGTAAGGGTTCGGGTTAGGGTTAGGGTTAGGATAAGGGTTAGGGTTAGGTTTAGGGTAAGTGTTAGGGTTAGGGTAAGGGTTAGGGTTAGGGTTAGGGTAACGGTTAGGTTTAGGGGTTAGGGTTAGTGTTAGGGTAAGGGTTAGGGTTAGGGTTAGGGTTTGGGATAGGGTTAGGTTTAGGGTTGGGGTTAGGGTTAGGGTAATTGTAAGTGTTAGGTTTACGGTTAGGGTTAGGGTTCGAGTTAGGATAAGGGTAAGGGTGACGGTTACGGTTAGGGTTAGGTTTAGGGTTAGGGTTAGGGTAAGGGTTAGGGTTAGGGGTAGGTTTAGGTTTAAGATTAGGGTTAGGGTGAGGGTTAGGGTTATGGTAAGGGTAAGGGTTAGGGATAGGGTTAGGGTTACGGTTAGGAAAAGGGTAAGAGTTAGGGAAAGTGTTAGGGTTAGGGTTAGGTAAAGGATAAGGGTTAGGTTTAGGGTTAGGGTGAGGGTAAGGGTTAGGGTTAGGGTTAGGGTTAGCACTAAGTTTAGGGTTAGGGTTAGGTAAAGGGTATGGGTTAGGGTTAGGGTTAGGGTAAGGATTACGGTTAGGGTTAGGGGTAGGGCAAGGTTTAGGGTTATGGTTAGGTTTAGGGTTAGCATTAAGTTTAGGTTTAAGGTTAGGGTTAGGGTTAGGGTTAGGTTTAGGTTTAGGGTTAAGGTTAGGGTTAGGGTTAGGGTAAGAGAAAGGGTAAGGATTAGGGTTAGGGTTAGGGTAAGGGTTAAGGTTAGGATTAGGGTTAGGGTGAGGTTTAATGTTAGGGTTAAGGTTAGGGTTTGGTTTAGGGATAGGGTTAGGGTTAGGGGTTAGGGTTAGGGTTAGGATAAGGGTAAGGTTTAGGTTTAGGGTTAGGTTAGGTTTAGGGTTAGGGTTAGGGTTAGGGTTAGGTTTAGGGTAAGGGTTAGGGTTAAGGTTAGGGTAAGGGTAAGGTTAGGGTTATGGTTAGGGTTAGGGTAAGGGTTAGGGTTAGGATAAGGGTAAGGTTTAGGTTTAGGGTTAGGTTTAGGGTAAGGGTAAGGGATAGGGTTAGGGTTAGGGTTAGGTTTACGGTTAGGGTTAGGGTTAGGGTAAAGGTAAGGATAAGGTTAGGTTTAGGGTTAGGTTTAGGGTTAGGATTAGGGTATGCGTAAGTGTTAGGGTTAGAGTTAGTGTTAGGGTTAGGGATAGGGTTAGGGTTAGGGTAAGGGTAAGAGTAAGAGTTAGGGTTAGAATTAGAGTTAGGTGTTAGCGTTAGGGTTAGGGTTAGGGTAAGGGTAAGGTTTAGGGTTAGAATTAGGGTTAGGTGTTAGGGTTAGGGTTAGGGTTAGGTTAAGGGTTAGGGTTAGGGTAAGGGTAAGGGTTAGGGTTAGGGTGAGGGTTAGGGTTAGGGTTAAGGTAAGGGTTAGTGTTAGGTTTAGGGATAGGGTTACAGTAAGTGTATGGGTTAGGGTTAGGGTTAGGGTTAGGGTTAGGGTTAGGGTTAGGTTTAGGATTAGGGTTAGGGGTTAGGGTTAGTGTTAGGTTGAGGGTTAAGATTAGGTTTAGGGTTAGGGTTACGGTTAGATTTAGGTTTAGGGTTAGGGTTACATTTAGGGTTAGGGTTAGGGTAAGAGTAAGGGTTAGGATTAGGGTTAGGGTTTGGGTAAGGTTTAGGAGTTAGGGTTAGGGTTAGGATTAGGGTTAGGGTAAAGGTTAGGGTTAGGGTTAGGGTTAGGGTTAAGGTTAAGTTTAGGTTATGATTAGGGTTACGTTTAGGTTTAGGGTTAGGGTTACGGTAACGGTAAGTGTTAGGATTAGGGTTAGGGTTAGGTTTAGGGTTAGGGTTAGGGTAAGGGTAAGGGGTAGGGTTAGGTTTAGGGTTAAGGTTAGGTTTAGGGTTAGGGTTAGGATTAGGGTTAGGTTTAGGTTTAGGGTTATGGTTAGGGTTAGGGTAAGAGTAAGGGTTAGGGTTAGGCTTAGGCTTAGGGTTCCTGTTAATGTTAGGGTTAGGTTTAGGGTTAGGATTAGGGTAAATGTAAGGTTTAGGGTTAGGGTTAGGGTTAGGTTTAGGTTTAGGGTTAGGGTTAGGAAGAGGGTTAGGGCTAGGGTTAAGGTTAGGGTTAGGGTTAGAGTTAGGGTTAGGGTTAGGGTTAGGGTTAGGGTTACAGTAAGGGTATGGATTAGGGTTAGGTTTAGGGTTAGGTTTAGGGTTAAGGTTAGGTTAGGGTTAGGGTAAGGGTAAGTGTTAGGGTTAGGGTTAGGGTAAGAGTTAGGGTTAGGATAAGTGTAAGGGTTAGGTTTAGGGTTAGGGGTTAGGGTTCGGGTTCGGGTTAGGTTTAGGGTTAGGTTTATGGTAAGGATAAGTTTTAGGGTTAGGGTTAGGTTTAGGGTTAGGGTTAGGGTTAGGGTGAAGGTTAGGGTTAGGTTTAAGGTTAGGGTTAGTGTTAGAGTTAGGGTTAATGTTAAGATTAGGTTTAGGGTTAGGGTTACGGTGTGGTTTAGGGTTAGGTTTAGGGTAAGGGTTAGGTTTAGGTTTAGGGTTAGGGTTACAGTTAGGGTTAGGGTTAGGGTAAGAGTAAGGGTCAGGGTTAGTTTTAGGGTTTCGGTAAGGTTTAGGATTTAGGGTTAGGGTTAGGATTAGGGTTAGGGTAAGGGTTAGGGTTAGGGTTAGGGTTAGTTTTAGGGTTAAGTTTAAGTTTAGGTTTAGGATTAGGGTTCCGTTTAGGTTTAGGGTTAGGGTTAGGGTTAGGGTAAGGGTAAGGGTTAGTGTTAGGGTTAGGGTTAAGATTAGGGTTAGAGTTAGGTTAGGGTTAGGATTAGGGTTAGGTTTAGGTTTAGGGTTAGGGTTAGGGTAAGGGTAAGTGTTAGGGATAGAGTTAGGGATAGGGTTACGGTTAGGGATAGGGTTAGGGTAAGGGTAAGGGTTAGGGCTAGGATTAGGGTTACGTGTTAGGGTTAAGGTTAGGGTAAGGGAAAGGGTAAGGTTTAGGTAAGGGTAAGGGTAAGGTTTAGGTTTACGGTTAGGGTTAGGTGTTAGGGTTAGGATTAGATTTAGGGTTAGGGTTAGGGTTAGGGTAAGTGTTAGGTTTAAGGTTAGGGTTAGGGTTAGCATTAAGGTTAGGGTTAGGGAAAGGGTAAGGGTTAGGGTTAGGGTTAGTGTTAGGGTAAGGAGTAGCATTAGGGTTAGGGTAAGGGTAAGGGTTATAGTTAGGTTTAGATTTAGGTTTAGGATTGGGGTTAAGTTTAGGGTTAGGGTTAGGGTAAGGGTAAGGGTTACGGTTAGAGTTAGGGTTAGGGTAAGTGTTAGGGTTAGGGTTATGGTTTGGGTTAATGTTAGGGTAAGGGTAAGGGTTCGCGTTAGGGTTAGGGTTAGGGTTAGGGTTAGGGTTAGGGTAAGGGTAAGTGTAAGTTTAGGGTTAGGGTTAAGGTTAGTGTTTGGGTTAGGGTTAGGATTAGTGTTAGGTTTGGGTTTAGGGTTAGGGTTAGGGTAAGGTTTACGGTTAGGGTTAGGGTTAGCATTAAGTTTAGGTTTAGGGTTAGGGTAAGGTTAAGAGTTAGGTATTGTTAGGGTCAGGGTTAGGTTTGGGGGTTAGGGTTAGGGTTAGGATTAGGGTTAGGGATAGTTTTAGGGCTAGGGTTAGGGTAAGGGTAAGGGTTAGTGTTAGCGTTAGTTTTAGCTTTAGTGTTAGGGTTAGGGTAAGGGTAAGTGTTAGGGTTAGGGTTAGGGTTAGGGTTAAGGTTAGGGTTAGGGTGAGGGTAAGGGTATGGGTTAGGGTAAGGGTTATGGTAAAGATTAGCGTTAGGTTTAGGGTTAGGGTAAGGGTTAGAGTTAGAGTTAGGATTAGGGTTAGCATTAAGTTCAGGGTTAGGGTTAGGGTAACGGTAAGGGTTAGGGTTAGTGCTAGGGTTAGTGTTAGGGTTTAGGGTTAGGGTTAGGTTTATGTTTATGTTTAGGGTTAGCGTAAGTGTAAGTGTTAGCATTAGGGTTAGGGTTACGTTTAGCGTTATGGTTAGAGTAAGGGTTAGGGTTAGGGTTAGGGTTAGGGTGAGGATTAGGGCAGGGTTAAGGTTAGGGTTAGTGTTAGGGTTAGGGTTAGTGTTAGGGTAAGGGGAAGGGTTAGGGTTAGAGTTAGGGTTAGGGTTAAGGTTAGAGTTACGGTTAGGGTTAGGGGTTACCGTTAGGGTTAGGTTTAGGTTTAGGTTTAGGGTTAGGGTTAGTGTAAGTCTAAGGGTTAGGGTTTGGTTTAGGGTTAGCGTTAGGGTAAGGGTAAGGGTTAGGGTTAGGGTGAGGGTTAGGGTAAAGGTTAAGGTTAGGTTTAGTGTTCGGATTAGGGTTAGGGTTAGGGTAAGTGTGTGGGTTAGGGTTAGGGTTATGATTAAGGTTAGGGTTAGGGTTAGGGGTTAGGGTTAGGGTTAGGGTTAGGGTTAGGGTAAGCGTAAGTGTTAGGTTTTGGGTTAGGGTTAGGGTTAGGGTTACATTAAGGGTATGGGTTAGGGTAAGGGTTAGGTTTAGGGTTAGGTTTAGGGTTAGGGGTGAGGATTAGGGTTAGTGTTAGGGTTAGGATTAGGGTTAGGTTTAGGGTAAGGGTAAGTGTTAGGGTTAGGTTTAGGGTTAGGTTTAGGGTAAGGGTAAGGGAAAGGGTTAGGGTTAGGGTGAGGGTTAGGGTTAGGTTAAGGTTAGGGTTAGTGTTAGGGTTAGGGTTAGGGTAAGGTTAAGGGTTAGGGTTAGTGTTAGGGTGAGGGTTAAGATTAGGTTTAGGTTTAGGGTTACGGTTAGGTTTAGGGTTAATGTTAGGGTAAGGGTTGGGTGTAGGGTTAGGGTTAGTGTTAGGTTTAGGGTTACGGTTAGGGTAAGAGTAAGGGTTAGGTTTGGGTTAGGGTTTGGGTAAGGGTTAGGAGTTAGGGTTAGGGTTAGGATTAGGGTTAGGTTAAGGGTTACGGTTAGAGTTAGGTTTAGCGTTAAGGTTAGGGTTAAGGTTAAAGTTAGAGTTAGGATTAGGGTTAGGTTTAGGTTTAGGGTTAGGGTTAGGGTAAGGGTAATGGTTAGTGTTAGGGTTACGGTTAAGGTTAGGGTTAGAGTTAGGGCTAGGGTTAGAATTAGGGTTAGGTTTAGGTTTAGGTTTAGGGTTAGGTTAAGGTTAAGTTTTAGGGTTAGATTTAGTGTTAGGGTTACGGTTAGGGTTAGGGTTAGGGTTAGGGTAAGGGTAAGGGTTAGGGTTAGGATTAGGGTTAGGGGTTAGGGTTAGGGTTAAGGTAAGGGTAAGTGTAAGGTTTAGGTTTACGGTTAGGGTTAGGTGTTAGCGTTAGGGTTAGGGTTAGGATTAGGGTTAGGGTTAGGGTAAGTGTTAGGGTTAGGGTTAGGGTTAGGGTTAGCATTAAGGTTAGGGTTAGGGTTAGGGTTAGGGTTAGGGAAAGGGTAAGGTTTAGTTTTAGGGTTAGGGTTAGGGTTAGTGTTAGGGGAAGGAGTAGCCTTAGGGTTAGTGTAAGGGTAAGGGTTAGGGTTAGGGTTAGCTTTATGTTTAGGATTGGGGTTAAGTTCAGGGTTAGGGTAAGGGTAAGGGTTCGGGTTAGGGTTAGGGTTAGGTTTAGGTTTAGGGTTAGGGTTGGGGTTAGTGTAAGAGTAAGGGTTAGGGTTAGGGTTAGGGTTAGCTTTAGGTTTAGGATTGGGGTTAAGTTCAGGGTAAGGGTAAGGGTAAGGTTTAGGGTTATGGTTAAGGATAGGGTTAGGGTTAGGGTTAGAATTAGTATTAGATTTAGGTTTAGGGTTAGGGCTAGGGTTAGGGTTAGGGTAAGGATTAGTGTTTCGGTTAGGGTTAGGTTTACGGTTAGGGTTAGGGTAAGGTTAAGAGTTAGCGTTATTGTTAGGGTGAGGGTTAGGTTTGGGGGTTAGGTTTAGGATTAGAGTTAGGGATAGTTTTAGGGCTAGGGTTAGGTTAAGGGTAAGGGTTAGGGTTAGCGTTAGTTTTAGCTTTAGGGTGAGGGTTAGGGTAAGGGTAAGTGTTAGGGTTAGGGTTAGGGTTAGGATTAAGGTTAGGGTTAGGATTAGGGTAAGGGTAAGGGTTAGGGTTAGGGTTAGGTTTAGGGTTAGGGAAAAGTTAAGGTTTAGGTTTACGGTTATGGTTAGGGTTAGGGTTACATTTAGGGTTAGGGTTAGGTTTAGGTTTAGGGTTAGGGTTAGGTTTATGGTTAGGGTTAGGGTTAGGGTAAGGGTAAGGGTTAGGATTAGGGTTAGGGTTAGGTTTAGCATTATGGTTAGAGTAAGGGTTAAGGTTAGGGTTAGGGTGAGGATTAGGGTAGGGTTAAGGTTAGGGTTAGTATTAGGGTTAGGGTTAGTGTTAGGGTACGTGTAAGGTTTAGGGTTAGAGTTAGGGTTACGGTTAAAGTTAGGGTTACGTTTAGGGTAAGGGGTTAGGGTTAGGGTTAGGGTTAGTTTTAGGTTTAGGGTTAGTGTAAGTGTAAGGTTAGGGTTAGGTTTAGGGTTAGCGTTAGGGTAGGGTTAAGGGTTAGGGTTAGGGTGAGGGTTAGGGTTAAGGTGAAGGTTAGGGTTAGTGTTCGGGTTAGGGATAGGGTTAGGGTAAGTGTAAGGGTTAGGGTTAGGGTTAGGGTTAAGGTTAGGGTTAGGGTTAGGGGTTAGGGTTAGGTTTAGGCTTAGGGTTAGGGTAAGGGTTAGGGTTAGGTAAGAGTAAGTGTTAGGGTTAGGGTTAGGGTTAGGGTTACCGTAAGGGGATGGGTTAGGGTTAGGGTTAGGGTTAGGTTTAGGGTTAGGGTTAGGGTTAGGGTTACGGTAAGGGTAAGTGGTAGGGTTAGGGTTAGGATTAGAGTTAGGGTTAGGATAAGGGTTAGGGTTAGGTTTATTGTTCGGGTTAGGGTTAGGGGTTAGGGTTAGGGTTAGGGTTAGGGTTAGGTTTAGGGTAAGGGTAAGGGTTAGGGTTAGGGTTAGTGTTAGGTTTATGGTTAGGGTTAGGGTAAGGGTAAGTGTTATGGTTAGGGTGAGGGTTAGGGTTAGGGTGAAGGTTAGGGTTAGTTTTAGGGTTAGGGTTAGGGTAAGGGTAAGGATTAGGGTTAGGGTTAGGGTGTGGGTTAAGATTAGTTTTAGGGTTAGGGTTAGGGTAACGGTTAAGTTTAGGGTTAGGGTTAGGGTTAGAGTTAGGTTTAGGGTTAGGGTAAGAGTAAGGGTTATCGTTACGGTTAGGGTGTGGATAAGGGTTAGGAGTTAGGGTTAGGGTTAGAATTAGGGTTAGGGTAAGGGTTAGGGTTAGGGTTAGGGTTAAGTTTAGGGTTTAGGTTAAGGTTAGGGTTAGGATTAGGGTTAGGTTTAGGTTTAGGTTTAGGGTTAGTTTAAGGGTAAGGGTTAGTGTTAATGTTAGGGTTAAGGTTAGGGTTAGAGTTAGGGCTAGGGTTAGGATTAGGGTTAGCTTTAGGTTTAGGGGTAGGGTTAGGTTAAGGGTAAGGGTTAGGCTTAGGCTTAGGCTTAGGCTTAGGGTTAGGGTTAAGGTTATGGTTAGGTTTAGGGTTAGAGTTAGGGTTTGGGAAAGGGTAAGGGTTAGGGTTAGGGTTAGTGTTAGGGTTAGGGCAAGGATTAGGGTTAGGTTTAGGGTAAGGGTTAGGGTTAGGGTTAAGGTTAGCATTAAGGTTGGGGTTACGGTTAGGGTAAGGGTAAGGTTTAGGGTTATTATTAGAGTGAGGATTAGGTTTGGGTTTTAGGGTTATGGTTAGGTTTAGGGTTAGGTTTAGGCTTATGTTTAGGTTTAGGTATAGGGGTAGGGTTATGTTTAGGGTTAGGGTTAGGTTTAGGGTTAGGGAAAGAGTAAGGGTTAGGGTTAGGGTTAAGGGTTATTGTTAATGGTTATGGTTAAGGTTAGGGGTAGGGGTAGGGTTAGGGTTATGGTAAGGGTTAAGGTTAGGGTTAGGTTACAGGTAAGTTTTATGGTTATGGTTAGGGTTAGTGTTAAGGTAAGGGTTAGGTTTAGGGATAGGGTTAGGGTTAGGATTAGGGTTAGGTTTAGGTTTAGGGTTAGGATTAGGGTAAGGGTAAGGGTTAGGGTTAGGGTTAGGGTTAACGTTATGGTTAGGGTTAGGGTAAGGGTAAGGGGTAAAGGTTAGGGTTAGGGTTAGGGTTATGGTTCGGGTTGGGGTTAGGGTTAGGGTTAGGGTTAGGGTTAGGGTTAGGGTTAGGGTAAGGGTTAGGGTAAGGGTTAGGCTTTGTGTTAAGGATAGGGTTAGGGTTAGGGTTAGTGTAGGTATAAGGTTTAGGGTTAGGGTTAGTGTTAGGGAAACGGTAAGGTTTAGGGTTAGGAATAGGGTTGGGGTTAGGGTGAGGGTAATGGTAAGGGTAAGGGTTAGGGTTAGTGTTAGGGTTAATGTTAGGGTTATGGTTAGAGTAAGGGTTAGGGTTAGTGTTAGGGTTAGGGTTAAGTTTAGGTTTAGGGTTAGGGTATGGTAAGGATTAGGGTTAGAGTTAAGGTTAGGGTTAGGGCTAGGTTTAGGGTTAGGGTTAGGATAAGGGTTAGGGTTAGGGTTAGGGTTAGAGTTTGGGTTAGGGTTAGGTTTAGGGTTGTGGTTATGGTTAGGGTTAGGGTTAGGTTTAGGGGAAGGGTAAGGGTTAGGGTAAGGGTTAGGCTTTGTGTTAAGGATAGGGTTAGGGTTAGGGTTAGTGTAGGTATAAGGTTTAGGGTTAGGGTTAGGGTTAGGGTTAGGGAAACGGTAAGGGTTAGGTTTAGGAATAGGGTTGGGGTTAGGGTGAGGGTAATGGTAAGGGTAAGGGTTAGGGTTAGGGTTAGGGTTAATGTTAGGGTTATGGTTAGATTAAGGGTTAGTGTTAGTGTTAGGTTTAGGGTTAAGTTTAGTTTTAGGGTTAGGGTATGGTAAGGATTAGGGTTAGGGTTAAGTTTAGGGTTAGGGCTAGGTTTAGGGTTAGGGTTAGTATAAGGGTTAGGGTTAGGGTTAGAGTTTGGGTTAGGGTTAGGTTTAGGGTTGGGGTTATGGTTAGGGTTAGGTTTAGGGTTGGGGTTAGGCTTAGGGTTAGGGTAAGTGTTAGGGTTAGGGTTAGGGTTAGAGTTAGGATAAGGGTAAGGGTGAGGGTTAAGGTTAGGGTTAGGTTTAGGATTAGGTGTTAGGGTTAGGGTTAGGGTTAGGTTTAGGGTTAGGTTTAGGGTAAGGGTTAGGATTAGGGTTAGATTTAGGGTTAAGCTTAGGGTTAGGGTGAGTGTTTGGGTTAGGGTAAGGGTAAGGGTTAGGGTTAGGGTTAGGTTTAGGGAAATGGTGAGGGTTAGGGTAACGATTAGGCTTAGGTTTACGATTAGGGTAAGAATTAAGTTAGGCTTAGGGTTAGGGTAAGCGTTAGGGTTAGGGATAGGTATAGGGTTAGGGAAAGGGTTAGGGTTAGGGTTAGGGTTAGAGTTAGGGTTTGCATTATGTTTAGGGTTAGGGTTATGATTAGGGTTAGCATTAAGGTTAGGGTTAGGGTTAGGGTAAGGGTAAGGGTTAGGGTTACGGTAAGGATTAGGGTTAGGGTTAGGGATAGGGCAAGGGTTAGGGTTAGGGTTAAGGTTAAGGTTAGGTTTAGCGTTAGGGTAAGGGTAAGGGTTAGAGTTAGGGTTAGGTGTAGGTTTAGCGTTAGGGTTAGGGTAAGGGTTAGGGTTAGGGTTAGGGTTATATTTACGGTCAGGGTTAGGGTAAGGGTAAGGGTTAGGGTTAGTGTTAGGGGTTAGGTTAGTGTTAGGGTTACGGTAAGGTTAAGGGTTAGGTTTAGCGGTTAGGGTTAAGGTTAGGGTTAGGGGTAGGGTTAGGGTTATGGTAAGGATTAGGGTTAGGGTTAGGTTACGGGTAAGGTTTATGGTTAGGGTGAGGGTTAGGGTTAAGGTAAGGGTTAGGGTTAGGGATAGGGTTAGGTTTAGGGTTAGGTTTAGGGTTAGATTTATTGTTAGGGTTAGGTTTATGGTTAGGGTTAGGTTTAGGGTTAGGGTTCGGATTAGGGTAAGGGTAAGGGTTAGGGTTAGGGTTAGGGATAGGGTTAATGTTAGGGTTAGGGTTAGGGTAAGGGTAAGGGTTAGGGTTAGGTATAGGGTTATGGTTAGGGTTAGTTTTAGGGGAAGGGAAAGGGCAAGGTTTAGGTTTAGGCTTAGGGTAAGGTTTAAGGATACGTTTAGGGTTAGTGTGAGGGTTAGTTTTAGGGTTAAGGGTTAGGGTTCGGGTTAGGGTTAGGGTTAGGGTTAGATTTAGGGCTGGGGTTAGGATAAAGGCAAGGGTTAGGGTTATGGTTAGGTTTAGGTTTAGGGTTACGGTAAGGGTAAGGGTTAGTGTTAGGGTTAGGTTTAGTTTTAAATTTAGGGTTAGGGTTAGGTTTAGGGTAGGGATAAGTGTTAGGGTTAGGTTTAATGGTAGGGTTAGGTTTAGGGAAAGGGTAAGGGTTACGGTTACGATTAGGGTGGGGTTTAAACTTAGGGTAAGGGTAAGGGTTAGGGTTAGGGTTAGGGTTAATGTTAGGGTTATAGTTAGAGTAAGGGTTAGCGTTATGGTTAGGTTTAGGGTTAAGTTTATGTTTAGGGTTAGGGTAAGGGTAAGGGTTAGGGTTAGGGTAAGGGTTAGGGTTAAGTTTAGGGTTAGGGTTAGGGTAAGGGTAAGGTTAAGGGTTAGGGTTAGGGTTAAGGTAAGGTATAAGGTTAGGGTTAGGGTGAGTGTTGTGGTTAGGGTTAAGGGTTAGGGTTCGGGTTCGGGTTAGGGTTAGGCTTAGGGTTAAGGTATGTGTTACGGTTAGTGTTAGGTTTAGGGTTAGGTTTAGGTTTAGGGTTAGGTTAAGGGTAAGGGTTAGGGTTAGGGTTAGTGTTACGGTTATGGTTAAGGTTAAGTTTAGGGTTAGGGTAAGGGTAAGGCCTAGGTTTAGAGTTACCGTTAGGGTTTAGGCTTAGGGATACGGTTAGGGTAAGGGTTAGCATTAGGTTTAGGGGTTAGGGTTAGGGTTAGCGTTAGGGTAAGGGTTAGGGTTAGGGTTAGGGTAAGGGTAAGGGTTAGGGTGAATGTTAGGGTTAAGGTTAGGTTTAGGGGTTAGGGTTAGGGCTAGAGTTAGGGTTAGGGTTAGGTTTAGGGTTTGGTTTAGGATAAGGGTAAGGGTGAGGGTTAGGGTTAGGGTTAGGGTTAGGTTTAGGGTAAGGGTAAGGGTGAGGGTTAGGGTTAGGGTTAGTGTTAAGATTAGGGTTAGGTTTAGGGTTAGGGTAGGGTTAAGTGTTACATTTAGGGTTAGGGTTAGGAAAAAGTTAAGGGTTAGGGTTAGGGTTGGGTTAGTGTTAGGTTTATGGTTAGGGTTTGGGTAAGGGTTAAGTTTAGGGTTAGGGTTAGAGTAAGGGTAGGAGTAAGTGTGAGGGTTAGAGTTAGGGTTAGGGTTAGGGGTTAGTTTTAGTGTTACAGTTAGGGTAAGGGAAAGGGTAACGGTAAGGTTTAGGGTTAGGGTTAGAGTAAGTTTTAAGGTTAGGTTTAGGGTTAGTGTGAGGGTTAGGTTTAGGGTTAAGGGTTAGGGTTCGGGTTAGGGTTAGCGTTAGGGTTAGGGTAAGTGTTAGGGTTAAGGTTAAGATTAGGTTTAGGGTTAGGTTTAGGGTTAGGGTAAGGGTAAGTGTTAGGGTTACGGTTAGGGTTAGGGTTAGGGTTAGGGTTAAGGTAAGTGTAAGGGTTAGTGTTAGGGTTAGGGTTAGGTTTAGGGTACGGGTAAGGGTTAGGATTAGGGTTAGTGTTAGGTTTAGGGTTAGGGTTAGAGCAATTGTAAGGGTTAGGGTTAGGGTTTAGGTTAGGGTTAGGGTAAGGGTAAGGGTTAGGGTTAATGTTCGGGTTAGGGTTAGGTTTAGGGTTAGGGGTTAGGGTTAGGGTTAGAGTTAGGGTTAGGGTTAGGTTTAGGGCAGGGGTTAGGATAAGGGTAAGGTTTGGGGTTAGGGTTAGGTTTAGGGTTAGGGTTAGTGTAAGGATAAGGGTTAGGGTAAGGGTTAGGGTTTGTGTTAAGGTTAGGGTTAGGGTTAGGATAGATATAAGGGTTAGAGTTAGGGTTAAGGTTAGGGAAAGGGTAAGGGATAGGGTTAGGATTAGGGTTAGGTTTAGGGTTAGGGTAATGGTAAGGGTAAGGGATAGCGTTAGGGTTAGAGTTAGGGTTAATGTTAGGGTTATGGTTAGGGTTAGGGTAAGGTTAAGGGTTAGGGTTCGGTTTAGGTTTGGGGTTAAGGTTAGGGTTAGGGTTAGGGTAAGGGTAAGTGTTAGGGTTAGGGTTCTGGTTCGGTTAAGGGTTAAGGTTAGGGTTACAGTTAGGGTGAGGATTAGGGTTAGGGTTACGGTAATGTTTAGGGTTAGGTTTAGGGTAAGGGTTAGCATTAGGAGAAGTGTTAGGGTTAGGGTTAGGGTAAAGGTTAAGGTTCGGGTTAGGGGTTAGGTTTAGGGTTAGGGTTAGGGTAAAGGATAGGGTTAGGGTTAGGGTTACGGGTAGGTTTAAGTTTAGGGTTAGGGTTAGGGTTAGGGTAAGGGTAAGTGTTAGGGTTAGGGTTAGAGTTAGGGTAAGGGTAAGTGTTAGGGTTAGGGTTAGGGTTAGGGTTAGGTTAAGGGTAAGGGTTAGGGTTAGTGTAAGTGTTAGGT
>JANJXV010000239.1:402500-410000 GCA_024803745.1 Megascapheus bottae | reverse complement strand
GTTAGGGTTCGGGTTAGGGTTAAGGTTACCGTTAGTGTTAGGGTTAGGTTTAGGGCTGGAGTTAGGATAAGGGCAAGGGTTAGGTTTAGGTTTAGGGTTAGGGTTAGGATAAGGGTAAGTGTTAGGTTTAGGGTTAGGGTTAGTGTTAAGTTTAGGGTTAGGGTTAGGGTTAGAGTAGGGCTAAGGGTTAGGGTTAGGGTTAGGGAAAGGGTATGGGTTAGGGTTAGGATTAGGGTTGGGGTTAGGGTTAGGGTAAGGGTAAGGGTAAGGGTTAGTTAGGGTTAGGGTTAGGGTTAATGTTTCGGTTATGGTTAGAGTAAGGGTTAGGGTTAGGGTTAGGTAAGTGTTAGGGTTAGGTTTAGTGTTACGGTTAGAGTAAGGGCTAGCATTGGGGTTGGGGTTATTGTTAGGGTTAGGGTTAGGGTTAGGGTAAGGGTTAGGGTTAGCTTGAGGGTTAGGGTTAGGGTTCAGATAAGAGTAAGTGTTAGTGTTAGGGTTAGGGTTAGGTTTAGGGTAAGGATAAGGGTTAGGATTAGGGTTAGTGTTACGTTTAGGGTGAGGGTTAGAGTAAGGGTAAGGATTAGGGTTAGGGTTTAGGTTAGGGTTAGGGTTAGGGTAAGGGTAAGGGTTAGGGTTAATGTTAGGGTTAGGGTTAGGATTAGGGTTAGGGATTAGGGTTAGGGTTAGAGTTAGTTTTAGGGTTAGGTTTAGGGCTGGGGTTAGGATAAGGGTAAGGTTTGGGGTTAGGGTTAGGTTTAGGGTTAGGGTTAGGGTAAGGGTTAGGGTTAGGGGAAGAGTTAGGGTTTGTGTTAAGGTTAGGGTTAGGGTTAGGATAGATATAAGGGTTAGGGTTAGGGTTAAGGTTAGGGAAAGGGTAAGGGATAGGGTTAGGATTAGGGTTAGGGTTAGGGTTAGGGTAATGGTAAGGGTAAGGGATAGCATTAGGGTTAGGGTTAGGGTTAATGTTAGGGTTATGGTTAGAGTAAGGGTTAGGTTTAGGTTTAGTGTTAGGGTTAGAATTAAGTTTAGGTTTAGGGTTAGGGTAAGGGTAAGGGTTAGGGTTAGGGTTAGGGTTAAGGTTAGGGTTAGGGTTAGGGTTAGGGTTAAGGTTAGGGTTAGGGTAAGTGTTAGGGTTAGGGTTAGGGTGAGGGTTAGGGTTTGGGTAAGGGTAAGGGTTATTGTGAGGGTTAGGTTTAAGGAAAGTGTGAGGGTTAGGGTAAGGATTAGGCTTAGGGTTAGGTTTAGGGTAAGGATTAGTTTAGGCTTAGGGTTAGGGTAAGGGTTAGGGTTAGGTTTAGGGTTAGGGTTAGCATTAAGGTTAGGGTTAGGGTTAGGGTAAGGGTAAGGGTAAGGGTTAGGGTAAGGATTAGGGTTAGGGTTAGGGTTAGGGCAAGGGTTAGGATTAGGGTTACGTTTAGGGTTAGCATTAAGTTTAGGTTTAAGGTTAGATAAGGGTAATTGTTAGGGTTAGTGTGAGGGTTAGGGTTAGGGGTTAGTGTTAAGGTTAAGGTTAGGTTTAGGGTTAGGGTTAGGGTAAGGGTAAGGGTTAGGGTTAGGGTTAGGTTTAGCGTTAGGGTTAGAGTAAGGGTTAGGCTTAGGGTTAGAGTTAGGTTTAGGATTAGGTTTATGGTTAGGGTTAGGTTAAGGGTTAGGATTAGGGTTAGGGTTAGAGTTAGCATAAAGTTTAGTTTTAGGGTTAGGGTAAGGGTAATGGTTAGGGTTAGGTTTAGGTTTAGGGTAAGGGTAAGGGTTAGGGTTAGTGTTAGGGTTAGGGTTAGTATTAGGGTTAGGTTTAGGGTTAGTGTTAGGGTAAGGGTAAGGATTTGGGTTAGAATTACTGTTAGGGTTAGGGTTAAGGTTAGCGTTGGATAAGTGTTAGTGTTAGGGTTAGGGTAAAGGTTAGGATTCGGGTTAGGGGTTAGGTTTAGGGTTAGGGTTAGGGTAAAAGTTAGGGTTAGGGTTAGGGTTAGGGTTAGGTAAGTGTTAGGGTTAGGTTTAGGTTTAGGTTTAGGTTTAGGGTTAGGGTTAGTGTAAGTGTAAGGGTTAGGATTAGGGTTAGGGTTAGGTTAAGGTTTAGGTTTAGGGTTAGGGTAGTGTAAGGGTAAGGTTGAGGTTTAGGGTTAGGGTTAGGGTTTAGGTTACGTTTAGGGTTAGGGTAAGGGTAAGGTTTAGGGTTAATGTTAGGGTTAGGGTTAGGGTTAGGGTTAGGGGTTAGGGTTAGTGTTAGAGTTAGGGTTAGGGTTAGGCTTAGGGCTGAGGTTAGGATAAGGGTAAGGGTTGGGTTTAGGGTTAGGTTTAGGGTTAAGGTTGGCGTAAGGGTAATGGTTAGGGTAAGGGTTAGGGTTTGTGTTAAGGTTAGTGTTAGTGTTAGGGTTAGGGTAGGTATAAGAGTTAGGGTTATGGTTAGGGTTATTGTTAGGGAAAGGGTAAGGGTTAGGGTTAGGATTAGGGTTAGGGTTAGGGTTAGGGTAATGGTAAGGGTAAGAGTTAGGGTTAGGGTTAGGGTTAGGGTTAATGTTAGGGTAATGCTTAGAGTAAGGGTTAGGGTTAGGGTTAGTGTTAGGGTTAGGGTTAAGTTTAGGTGTAGGGTTAGGGTAAGGGTAAGGGTTAGGGTTAGGCTTAGGGTTAATGTTAGGGTAAGGCTTAGGGTTCGGGTTAGGGTTAGGGTAATGGTTAGGGTTAGGTTCAGAGTTTGGTTTAGGGTTAGGTTTAGGGTTTGGGTTATAGTTAGGGTTAGGGTTGGGGTTAGATTTAAGGTTAGGGTTAGGGTTAGGGTAATTGTTAGGGTTAGGGTTAGGTTTACAGTTACTATAAGGGTAAGGGTGAGGGTTACGGTTATGGTTAGGTTTAGGATTAGGGGTTAGGGTTAGGGTTAGGGTTAGGTTTAGCGTTAGGGTTAGGGTAAGGGTTAGGGTTAGGGTTAGGCTTAAGGTTAGGGCAAGGGTAAGCGTAATGGTTAGGGTTAGGGTTAGGTTTATGGAAAGTGTGAGGGTTAGCGTAAGAGTTAGGGTTAGGGTTAGGGTTAGGGTAAGGATTAGGTTAGGCTAGGGTTAGGGAAAGGGTTAGGGTTCGGGTTAGGGTTAGTATTAAGGTTAGGGTTAAGGTTAGGGTAAGGGTAAAGGTTAGGGTCAGGGTAAGGATTAGGGTTAGAGTTAGGGTTAGGGCAAGGGTTAGGGTTAGGATTAGGTTTAGGGTTAGCATTAAGTTTAGGGTTAAGGTTAGATAAGGGTAAGGGTTAGGGTTAGTGTTAGGGTTAGGGTTAGGGGTTAGGGTTAAGTTTAAGGTTAGGGTTAGGGTTAGGGTAAGGGTAAGGGTTAGGGTTAGGGTTAGGGTTAGGTTTAGCGTTAGGTTTAGGGTAAGGGTTAGGGTTAGGCATAGGGTTAGGGGTTAGGGTTAGTGTTAGGGTTACGGTAAGGTTAACGGTTAGGGTTAGCTGTTAGGGTTAAGGTTAGGTTTAGGGGTAGGGTTAGGGTTATTATAAGGGTTAGGGTTATGTTTAGGTTACGGGTATGGTTTATTGTTAAGGTTAGGGTTAAGGTTAAGGTAAGGGTTAGAGTTAGGGATAGGGTTAAGTTTAGGGTTAGGTTTAGGGTTAGAGGAAGTGTAATGGTTAGGGTTAGAGTTAGGTTTAGGGTTAGGATAAGGTTTAGGTTTAGGGTTATGGTTAGGGTTAGGTTTAGTGTTAGGGTTAGGACTAGGGTAAGGGTAAGGATTACGGTTAGGTTAGGGTTAACCTTAGGGTTAGGTTTAGGGTAAGGGTAAGGGTTAGGGTTAGGATTAGGTTTAGGGTTAAGGTTAGGGTTAGGGTTAGGTTTAGGGTTAGGGTAGGGATAAGGGTTAGTGTTAGAGTTAGGGTTAGGGTTAGGGTTAGGTTTAGGTTTAGGGTAGGGATAGGGTTAGGGTTAAGTTAGGTTTAGGGTTAGGGTAAGGGTTAGGGTTAGGGTTAGCATTAGGGTAAAGGGTTAGGGTTAGGGGTAGGGTTAGGGTAAAGTTAGGGTTAGGGTTAGGGTTAGGGTTAGGGTAAAGGTTAGGGTTAGGGTTAGGGTTAGGTTAGGGATAAGGGTTAGGGTTCGGGTTAGGGTTAGGAAAAGGGTAAGGGTAAGGGTTAGGGTTAGGGTTAGCATTAGGGTAAAGGGTTAGGTTTAGGGGTAGGGTTAGGGTAAAGTTTAAGGTTAGGGTTAGGGGTAGGTTTAGGTTTAGGTTTAGGGTTAGGGACAGGGTAAGTGTTAGGGTTAGGGTTAGGGGTTAGGGTTAGGGTTAGGGTTAGGGTAAAGGTTAGGGTTAGGGTTAGGCTTAAGCTTAGGGTTAGGTTTAGGGTTAGGGTTAGGATTAGTGTTAAGGTTAGGGTTAGGGTTAGGGTTACAGTAGGGATAAGGGTTAGGGTTAGTGTTAGGTTTAGGAAAAGGGTAAGGGTTAGGGTTAGGGTTAGGTTAGGATTAGGTTTAGGATTAGGGTTAGGGTAAGGGTTAGGGTTAGGGTTAGCATTAAGGTTAGGGTTAGGGTAGTGTAAGTGTAAGGGTTAGGGTTAGGAATAGGGTTAGGGTTAGGGTAAGGTTAAGAGTTAATGTTAGGGTTAGGGTTAGTGTTAGGGTTAGGATTAGGGTTACTGTTAGCGTAAGGGTAAGGATTAGGGTTAGAGTTAGTGTTAGGTTTAGGGTTAAGGTTAGCGTTAGGGTTAGGGTAGGGGTAAGGGTTACGGTTAGGATTAGGGTTAGGGGTTAGTGTTAGGGTTAGGGTTAGGGTTAAGGTTAGTGTAAGGGTAAGGTTTAGGGTTAGGGTTAGGTGAGGTGATACGGTTAGTGTTAGGGTTAGGGTAAGGGTTAGGTTTAGGATTAGGGTTAGGGTTAGGGTTAGGTTTAGGATTAGGGTTAGGGTAAGGGTAAGAGTTAGGGTTCGGTTTTGGTTTGGGGTTAAGGTTATGGTTAGGGTTAGGGTAAGGTTAAGGGATAGGGTTAGGGTTAGGGTTAGGGTAAGGGTTAAGGTTACGTTTAGGGTTAGGGTGAGGGTTAGGTTTAGGCTTAGGTGTTAGGATTCGGGTTAGGGTTAGGCTTAGGGTAAGGTTAGGGTTAGGTTTAGGGTAAGGGTTAGGGTTAGGGTAAGTGTTAGTGTTAGGGTTAGGGTAAGGGTTATTTTGGGGTTGGGGGTTAGGGTTAGGTTTAGGGTTAGGGTAAATGTTAGGGTTAGGGTTAAGGTTAGGTTTAGGGTTAGGGTTAGTGGAAGGGTAATTGTTAGTGTTAGGGTTAGGGTTAGGGTGAAGGGTTAGGTTTAGGGTTAGAGTTAGGGTAAGGTTAAGGCTTAGGGTTAGGGTTAGGGGTAGGGTTAGGTGTTAGGGTTAGTGTTAGGGATAGGATTAGGGTAAGTTTAGTCTTAGGGTCAGGGTTAGGGTTAGGGTAAGGGTAAGTGTTAGGGTTAGGGTTAGGGTTAGGGTTAGGGTAAGTGTTAATGTTAGGGTTAGGGTTAGGTTAAGGGTAAGGGTTAGGGTTAGGTTTAGGTTTAGGTTTAGGGTTAAGGTTAGGTTTAGGTTTAGGGTTAGGTTTAGGGTTTCGGTTAGGGTAAGTGTTAGGGTTAGGTTTAGGGTTAGGGTTAGGGTAAGTATTAGGGTTCGGGTTAGGGTTAGGGGTTAGGGTTAGGGTTAGGTTAGGTTTAGGGTTAGGGTTAGTGTAAAGGTAAGGGTTAGTGTAAGGGTTAGGTTTGGGTTAAGGTGAGGGTTAGGGTTAGGGTTAGGGTGAGGGTTAGTTTTAGGGTTAGGATTAGGATAAGGGTAAGGGTTAGGGTTGGGGTTAGTTTTAGGGTTAGGATTAGGATAAGGGTAAGGGTTAGGGTTAGGGTTAGAGTTAGGGTTAGCGTTAAGGTTAGGGTTAGGGTTTTTGTTAGGGTAAGGTTAAGGGTGAGGGTAAAGGTTAGGGTTAGTGTTAGGGGGTAGGGTTAGGATTTGTTTAAGGGTTAGGTTTAGGTTTAGGGTTAGGGTATGGGTAAGGTTGAGGGTTAGGGTTAGGGTTAAGGTTAGGGTTAGGGTTAGGGTAAGGGTACGGGTTAGGGTTAGGTTTAGGGTTAAGGTTAGGGTTAGGGTTTGGGTTAGGTTTAGGGTTAGGGAAAGGGTAAGGCTTAGGGTAAGGGTTAGGGTTAGGGTTAGGTTTAGGGTTAGGGTTAGGGTTAGGGTACGGGTAAAGGTTAGGGTTACGGTTAGGGTGAGGGTTAGGTTTAGGGTTAGGGGTTAGGGTTCGGGTTCGGGTTAGGTTAGGGTTAGGGTAAGGGTAAGGGTTAGGGTAAGGGTTAGGGCTTAGGGTTAAGGTTAGGGTTAGGGTTAGGGTTAGGTTTAGGTTTAGGTTTAGGGTTAGGGTACAGGTAAATTTTAGGGTTAGGGTTAGGGTGAGGGTTAGGTTTAGGGTTAGGGGTTAGGGTTCGGGTTCGGGTTAGGGTTAGGGTTAGGGTAAGGGTAAGGGTTAGGGTAAGGGTTAGGGCTTAGGGTTAGGGTTATGGTTTGGTTAGGGTTAGGGTTAGGGTAAGGTTAAGGTTTAGGGTTAGGGTTAGTGTTATTATAAGGGTAAGGATTAGGGTTAGGGTTAGGGTTAGGGTGAGGGTTAGGGTTAGTGTTAGGCATTAGGGTTAGGGTTAGGGTTAGGGTAAGGGTTAATTTTAGGGTTAGGGTTAGCATTTAGGTTAGGATTAGCGTTAGGGTTAGGGTTAGGGTTAAGGTAAGGGTAAGTGTTATGTTAGAGTTAGGGTTAGGGTTAGGGTTAGTTATAGGGTTAGTGTTAGGATAAGGGTAAGGATTAGGGTTAGAGTTAGTGTTAGGGTTAGGGTTAAGGTTAGCGTTAGGGTTAGGGTAAGGGCAAGGGTTACGGTTAGGATTACGGTTAGGGGTTAGTGTAAGGGTTAGATTTAGGGGTAGTGTAAGGGTTAGATTTAGGGTTAGGGTTAGGTTAGGTGATAGGGTTAGGGTTAGGGTTAGGGTTAGGTTAATGATTAGGGTTAGGGTAAGGGTTAGGGTAAGGGTTAGGGTCAGGGTTAGGTTTAGGGTTAGGGTTAGGGTAAAGGTAAGGGTTAGCGTTAGGTTTTGGGTTGGGATTAAGTTTAGGGTTAGGGTTAGGCTAAGGGTAAGGGTTAGGATTAGGGTTAGGGTTAGGGTAAGGGTTAAGGATAGGGTTAGGGTTAGGGTGAGGATTAGGTTTAGGGTTAGGGGTTAGGATGCGGGTTAGTGTTAGGGTTAGGGTAAGGTTAGGGTGAGGTTTCGGGTAAGGGTTAAGGTTAGGTAAGTGTTAGGGTTAGGGTTAGGGTAACGGTTAGGGTAGGGTTAGGGGTTAGGGTTAGGGTTAGTGTTAGGGTTTGGGTTAGTGTAAGGGTAATTGTTAGGGTTAGGGTTAGGGTTAGGGGTTAGGGTTAGTTTTAGAGTTATGGTAAGGTTAAGGGTTAGGTTTAGGTTTAGGGTTAGGGTAAATTTAGTGTTAGGGTCAGGGTTAGGTTTAGGGTAATGGTAAGTGTTAGGGTTAGGGTTAGGGT
>JANJXV010000239.1:385000-392500 GCA_024803745.1 Megascapheus bottae | reverse complement strand
GTGTAAGGGTTAGGGTTAGGGTTTGGGGTTAGGGTTAGGGTTATGGTTAGGGTAGTGTTAGGGTTAGGGTAAGGGTAAGGTTTAGGGTTAGGGTTAGGGTTAGGGTAAGGGTAAGAGTTAGGGTTAGGGTTAGGGTGAGGGTGAGGGTTAAGGTTAGGGTTAGGGTTGGGTTAGGGTTAGGGTTACAGTAAGGGTAAGGGTTAGGGTAAGGGTAAGGGTTAGGGTTAGGGTTAGGGTGAGGGTTAGGGTTAGTGTTAGGGCTTAGGGTAAGGGTAGGGTTAGGGTTAAGTTTAGGGTAACTGTAACTGTTAGGGTTAGGGTTAGGGTAAGGGTAAGGGTTAGGGTTAGGGTTAGTGTTAGGATACGGTTTAGGGTTAGGTTTAGGGTAAGGGTTAGGGTTAGAGTTAGGTTTAGGGTTAGGATTTAGGGTTAGTGTTAGTGTTAGGGTTTGGGTAAGGGTTAGGGTTAGGGTTACGGTAAGGGTAAGTGTTAGGGTTAGGGTTAGGGTTAGGGTTACTGAAAGGGTAAGGGTTAGGTTTACGGTTAGGTTTAGGGTTGGGTTTAGGGTTAAGGTTTGGGTTAGGGTTAGGGTAAGTATAAGTGTTAGGTTTAGGGTTAGGGTTCGGGTTAGGGTTAGGTTTACGGTAAAGGTAAGGGTTAGGGTTAGGGTAAGGGTAAGGGTAAGGGTTAGGGTTAGGGTTAGTTTTAGGGTAAGGGTTAGGGTTAGGGTTAGGATTAGAGTTAGGGTTAGGGTTAGGGTTAGGGTTAGTGTAAGGGTATGGTTTACGGTTAGGATTAGGTTAGGTGATAGGTTAGTGTTAGGGTTAGGGTTAGGGTAAGGGTTAGGGTTAGGGTAAGGGTTAGGGTTAGGGTTAGGGTTAGGGTAAGGGTTAGGGTTTGGTTTTGGGTTGGGGTTAAGGTTAGGGTTAGGGTTAGTGTAAGGTTAAGGGATAGGGTTAGGGTTAGGTTTAGGGTAAGGTTTAAGGTTACGTTTAGGGTTAGGGTGAGGGTTAAGTTTAGGCTTAGGGGTTAGGATTCCGGTTAGGGTTAGGCTTAGGGTAAGGTTAGGGTTAGGTTTAGGGTAAGGGTTAGGGTTAGGGTAAGTGTTAGTGTTGGGGTTAGGGTAAGGCTTATTTTGGGTTTGGGGGTTAGGGTTACATTTAGGGTTAGGGTAAAGGTTAGTGTTAGGGTTAGGGTTAGGTTTAGGGTTAGGGTTCGTGGAAGGGTAATTGTTAGTGTTAGGGTTAGAGTTAGGGTTAAGTGTTAGGGATAGGGTTAGGGTTAGGGTAAGGTTAAGGGTTAGGGTTAGGGTTAGGGGTAGCGTTAGGTGTTAGGTTTAGGTTAGGGTTAGTGTTAGGGTAAGTTTAGGGTTAGGGTTAGGGTTAGGGTTAGGGTAAGGGTAAGTGTTAGGGTTAGGGTTAGCGTTAGGGTTAGGGTAAGGGTAAGAGTTACGGTTAGGGTTAGGGTTAGGGTTAGGTTTAGGTTAAGGGTAAGGGTTAGGTTTAGGTTTAGGTTTAGGGTTAGGGTTAGGGTTTGGTTTAGGTTTAGGGTTAGGTTTAAGGTTTGGGTTAGGGTACGTGTTAGGGTTAGGTTTAGGGTTAGGGGTAGGGTAAGTATAAGGGTTAGGGTTAGGGTTAGGATTAGGGTTAAGTGTTAGGATTAGGGTTATGTTAGGTTTAGGGTTAGGGTTAGTGTAAAGGTAAGGGTTAGTGTTAGGGTTAGTTTAGGGTTAAGGTGAGGGTTAGGGTTAGGGTTAGGGTGAGGGTTAGAGTTAGGATTAGGGTTAAGGTTAGGGTTAGGGTAATTGTTAGGGTTAAGGTTAGGGTTAGGGTTTTGGTTAGGGTAAGGTTAAGGGTGAGGGTAAAGGTTAGGGTTAGGGTTAGGGTTAGGTGTTAGGGTTAGGATTTGGATAAGGGTTAGGTTTAGGTTTAGGGTTAGGGTAAGGGTAAGGGTGAGGTTTAGGGTTAGGGTTAGGGTTAAGTTTAGGGTTAGGGTTAGTGTAAGGGTACGGGTTAGGGTTAGGTTTAGGGTTAAGGTTAGGGTTAGGGTTAGGGTTTGGGTTTGGTTTAGGGTTAGGGAAAGTGTAGGGCTTAGGGTAAGGGTTAGGGTTGGGGTTAGGTTTAGGTTTAGGGTTAGGGTTAGGGTACGGGTAAAGGTTAGGGTTAGGGTTAGGGTGAGGGTTAGGTTTAGGGTTAGGGCTTAGGGTTCGGGTTCGGGTTAGGGTTAGGGTTAGGGTTAGGGTAAGGGTAAGGGTTAGGGTTAGGGTAAGGGTAAGGTTTAGGTTTAGGGTTCGTGTTATTATAAGGGTTAGGATTAGGGTTAGGGTTAGGGTTAGGGTGAGGGTTAGGGTTAGGGTTAGGGTTAGGTTTAGGGTTACGGTAAGGGTAAGGGTTAGGGTAAGGGTAAGGGTTAGGGTTAGGGTTAGGGTGAGGGTTAGGTTTAGGGTTAGTGTTAGGGGTTAGGGTTAGGGTTAGGGTTAGGGTAAGGGTTAATGTTACGGTTAGGGTTAGCATTTAGGTTATGATTAGGGTTAGGGTAAGGGTAAGGATTAGGGTTAGGGTTAGGGTTAGGGTAAGTGTTATTTCAGGGTTAGGGTTAGTGTTAGGGTTAGGTATAGGGTTAGTTTTAGGGTAAGGGTAAGGATTAGGGTTAGAGTTAGTGTTAGGGTTTGGGTTAAGGTTAGCGTTAGGGTTAGGGTAAGGGTTAGGGTTACGGTTAGGATTACGGATAGTGGTTAGTTTTAGGGTTAGGGTTAGGTTAATGTAAGCGTAAGGTTTAGGGTTAGGGTTAGGGTTAGGAAAAGTGTAAGGGTTAGGGTTAGGGTTAGGTTAGGATTAGGTTTAGGATTAGGGTTAGGGTAAGGGTTAGGGTTAGGGTTAGCATTAAGGTTAGGGTTAGGGTAGTGTAAGTGTAAGGGTTAGGGTTAGGAATAGGGTTAGGGTTAGGGTAAGTTTAAGGGTTAGTGTTAGGGTTAGGGTTAGTGTTAGGGTTAGGATTAGGGTTACTGTTAGCGTAAGGGTAAGGATTAGGGTTAGAGTTAGTGTTAGGTTTAGGGTTAAGGTTAGCGTTAGGGTTAGGGTAAGGGTAAGGGTTACGGTTAGGATTAGGGTTAGGGGTTAGTGTTAGGGTTAGGGTTAGGGTTAAGGTTAGTGTAAGGGTAAGGTTTAGGGTTAGGGTTAGGTGAGGTGATACGGTTAGTGTTAGGGTTAGGGTAAGGGTTAGGGTTAGGGTTAGGGTTAGGGTTAGGTTTACGGTTAGGTTTAGGATTAGGGTTAGGGTAAGAGTTAGGGTTCGGTTTTGGTTTGGGGTTAAGGTTATGGTTAGGGTTAGGGTAAGGTTAAGGGATAGGGTTAGGGTTAGGGTTAGGGTAAGGGTTAAGGTTACGTTTAGGGTTAGGGTGAGGGTTAGGTTTAGGCTTAGGTGTTAGGATTCGGGTTAGGGTTAGGCTTAGGGTAAGGTTAGGGTTAGGTTTAGGGTAAGGGTTCGGGTTAGGGTAAGTGTTAGGGTTAGGGTAAGGGTTATTTTGGGGTTGGGGGTTAGGGTTAGGTTTAGGGTTAGGGTAAAGGTTAGGGTTAGGGTTAAGGTTAGGTTTAGGGTTAGGGTTAGTGGAAGGGTAATTGTTAGTGTTAGTGTTAGGGTTAGGGTTAAGGGTTAGGTTTAGGGTTAGAGTTAGGGTAAGGGTAAGTGTTAGGGTTAGGGTTAGGGTTAGGGTTAGGGCTAGGGTAAGTGTTAGGGTTAGGGTTAGGGTTAGGTTAAGGGTAAAGGTTAGGGTTAGGTTTAGGTTTAGGTTTAGGGTTAAGGTTAGGTTTAGGTTTAGGGTTAGGTTTAGGGTTTCGGTTAGGGTAAGTGTTAGGGTTAGGTTTAGGGTTATGGTTAGGGTAAGTATTAGGGTTAGGGTTAGGGGTTAGGGTTAGGGTTAGGTTAGATTTAAGGTTAGGTTTAGGGTTAGGGTTAGTGTAAAGGTAAGGGTTAGTGTTAGGGTTAGGTTACGGTTAAGGTGAGGGTTAGGGTTAGGGTTAGGGTGAGGGTTAGGTTTAGGTTTAGGATTAGGATAAGGGTAAGGCTTAGGGTTAGGGTTAGGGTTAGAGTTAGGGTTAGGGTTAAGGTTAGGGTTAGGGTAATTATTAGGGTTAAGGTTAGGGTTCGGGTTTTGGTTAGGGTAAGTTTAAGGGTGTGGATAAAGGTTAGGGTTAGGGTTAGGGTTAGGTGTTAGGGTTAGGAGTTGGATAAGGGTTAGGTTTAGGGTTAGGGTTAGAGTAAGGGTAAGGGTGAGGGTTAGGGTTAGGGTTAGCGTTAGGTTTAGGGTTAGGGTTAGTGTAAGGGTACGGGTTAGGGTTAGGTTTAGGGTTAAGGTTAGGGTTAGGGTTAGGGTTTGAGTTTGGTTTAGGGTTAGGGAAAGGGTAAGGCTTAGGGTAAGGGTTAGGGTTAGGGTTAGGTTTAGATTTAGGTTTAGGGTTAGGGTACGGGTAAAGGTTAGGGTTAGGGTTAGGGTGAGGGTTAGGTTTAGGGTTAGGGGTTAGGGTTTGGGTTAGGGTTAGGGTTAGGGTTAGGGTAAGGGTAAGGGTTAGGGTTAGGGTTAGGACTTAGGGTTAGGGTTATGGTTAGGTTAGAGTTAGGGTTAGGATTAGGGTAAGGGTAAGGTTTAGGTTTAGGGTTAGTGTTATTATAAGGGTAAGGAATAGGGTTAGGGTTAGGGTTAGGTTTAGGGTGAGGGTTAGGATTAGGGTTAGGGTTAGGTTTAGGGTTACGGTAAGGGTAAGGGTTAGGGTAAGGGGAAGGGTTAGGGTTAGGGTTAGGGTGAGGGTTAGGTTTAGGGTTAGTGTTAGGGGTTAGGGTGAGGGTTAGGGTTAGGGTAAGGGTTAATGTTACGGTTAGGGTTAGCATTTAGGTTAGGATTAGGGTTAGGGTAAGGGTAAGGGTTAGGGTTAGGGTTAGGGTAAGGGTAAGTGTTATATTAGGGTTAGGGTTAGTGTTAGGGTTAGGTATAGGGTTAGTGTTAGGGTAAGGGTAAGGATTAGGGTTAGAGTTAGTGTTAGGGTTAGGGTTAAGGTTAGTGTTAGGGTTAGGGTAAGGGTAAGGGTTACGGTTAGGATTACGGTTAGGGGTTAGTTTTAGGGTTAGGTTTAGGTTTAGTGTAAGGGTAAGTTTTAGGGTTAGGGTTAGGTTAGGTGATAGGGTTAGGGTTAGGGTTAGGGGTAGGTTAAGTGTTAGGGTTTGTATAAGGGTTAGGGTTAGGGTTAGGGTTAGGTTTAGGTTTATGTTAAGGGTAAGGATTAGAGTTAGGGTTAGGTTTAGGTTTAGGGTTAGGGTTAGGGTTAGGGTTAGGATTAGGTTTAGGGTTAGGGTTAGGGTTAGGGTTAGAGTTAAGTTAGGTTTAGTGTTAGGGTAAGGGTAAGTGTTAGGGTTAGGGTTAGGGTTAAGGTTAGGGTTAGGGTTAGGGTTAGCGTTAGGGTAAAGTGTTAGGGTTAGGGTTAGGGTTACGGTAAAGTTTAAGGTTAGGGTTAGGGGTAGGTTTAGGTTTTGGTTTAGGGTTAGGGGCAGGGTAAGGGTTAGGGTTAGTGTTAGTGTTAGGGTTAGGGTTAGGGTAAAGGTTAGGTTTAGGGTTAGGCTTAAGCTTAGGGTTAGGGTTAGGGTTAGGGTTAGGGTTAGTGTTAAGTTTAGGGTTAGGGTTAAGGTTAGGTTAGGATTAGGTTTAGGATTAGGGTTAGGGTAAGGGTTAGGGTTAGGCTTAGGGTAAGTGTAAGTGTTAGGGTTAGGGTTAGTGTTAGGGTTAGGGTTAGGTTAAGGGTAAAGATTAGAGTTAGGGTTAGGTTTAGGTTTAGGGTTAGGGTAAGCGTTAGGTTTAGGGTTAGGGTTAGGGTCAGGGTTAAGTTAGGTTTAGGGTTAGGGTAAAGGTAAGTGTTAGGGTTAGGGTTAGTGTTAAGGTTAGGGTTAGGGTTAGGGTTAGGGTTAGCATTAGGGTAAAGTGTTAGGGTTATGGTTAGGGTTAGGGTAAAGTTTAAGGTTAGGGTTAGGGGTAGGTTTAGGTTTAGGTTTAGGGTTAGGGACAGGGTAAGGGTTAGGGTTAGGGTTAGGGGTTAGGTTTAGGGTTAAGGTTAGGGTAAAGGTTAGGGTTAGGGTTAGGCTTAAGCTTAGGGTTAGGGTTAGGGTTAGGGTTAGGGTTAGGGTTAGTGTTAAGGTTAGGGTTAGGGTTACAGTAGGGATAAGGGTTAGGGTTAGGGTTAGGCTTAGGTAAAGGTTAAGGTTTAGGGTTAGGGTTAGGTTAGGATTAGGTTTAGGATTAGGGTTAGGGTAAGGGTTAGGGTTAGGGTTAGCATTAAGGTTAGGGTTAGGGTAGTGTAAGGGTAAGGGTTAGGGTTAGGAATTGGGTTAGGGTTAGGGTAAGGTTAAGGGTTAGTGTTAGGGTTAGGGTTAGTGTTAGGGTTAGGATTAGGTTTAGTGTTAGCGTAAGGGTAAGGATTAGGGTTAGAGTTAGTGTTAGGTTTAGGGTTAAGGTTAGCATTAGGGTTAGGGTAAGGGTAAGGGTTACGGTTAGGATTAGGGTTAGGGGTTAGTGTTAGGGTTAGGGTTAGTGTTAAGGTTAGTGTAAGGGTAAGGTTTAGGGTTAGGGTTAGGTGAGGTGATATGGTTAGTGTTAGGGTTAGGGTAAGGGTTAGGGTTAGGGTTAGGGTTAGGTTTAGGATTAGGGTTAGGGTAAGGGTAAGAGTTAGTTTTCGGTTTTGCTTTGGGGTTAAGGTTAGGGTTAGGGTTAGGGTAAGGTTAAGGGATAGGGTTAGGGTTAGGGTTAGGGTAAGGGTTAAGGTTACGTTTAGGGTTAGGGTGAGGGTAGGATTAGGCTTAGGTGTTAGGATTCGGGATAGGGTTAGACTTAGGGTAAGGTTAGGGTTAGATTTAGGGTAAGGGTTAGGGTTAGGGTAAGTGTTAGTGTTAGGGTTAGAGTAAGGGTTATTTTGGGGTTGGGGTTAAGGTTAGGTTTAAGGTTAGGGTAAAGGTTAGGGTTAGGGTTAGGGTTAGGTTTAGGGTTAGGATTAGTGGAAGGGTAATTGTTAGTGTTAGGGTTAGGGTTAGGGTTAAGGGTTAGGTTTAGGGTTAGAGTTAGGGTAAGTTTAAAGGTTAGGGTAAGGGGTAGGGTTAGGTGTTAGGGTTAGTGTTAGGGTTAGGGTTAGGGTAAGTTTAGTCTTAGGGTCAGGGTTAGGGTTAGGGTAAGGGTAAGTGTTAGGGTTAGGGTTAGGGTAAGTGTTAGGGTTAGGGTTAGGGTTAGGTTAAGGGTAAGGGTTAGGGTTAGGTTTAGGTTTAGGTTTACGGTTAGGGTTAGGTTTAGGTTTAGGGTTAGGTTTAGGGTTAGGTTTAGGGTTTGGGTTAGGGTAAGTGTTAGGGTTAGGTTTAGGGTTAGGGTTAGGGTAAGTATTAGGGTTAGGGGTTAGGGTTAGGGTTAGGTTAGGTGTAGGGTTAGGGTTAGTGTAAAGGTAAGGGTTAGTGTTAGGGTTAGGTTAGGGTTAA
>JANJXV010000239.1:375000-380000 GCA_024803745.1 Megascapheus bottae | reverse complement strand
AGGGTTCGGGTTAGGTTTAGGGTTGGGGTTAAGGTTAGGGTTAGGGTTAGGGTAAGGGTTAGGGTTAGGGTTAGGGTTAGGGTGAGGGTTAGGGTTAGGGTTAGGGGTTAGGGTTCGGGTTAGGTTTAGGGTTAAGGTAAGGGTTAGGGTTAGGTTAAGGGTTAGGGTTAGGGTTAGGTTTAGGGTAAGGTTTAGGGTTAGGGTTTGGTTTACGTTTAGTTTTAGGGTTGGGGTTAGGGTTAGGGTAAGGGTAAGTGTTATTGTTTGGGTTAGGATTAGGATAAGGTTAAGAGTGAGGGTTAGGGTTAGGGTTAGTGTTAGGGTTAGGGTTAGCGTTAGGGTTAGGGTAAGGGTAAGGGTAAATGTTAGGGTAGGGGTTATGTTTAGGGTTAGGGTTAGGGTAAGGTTAAGGGTAAGGAAAAGCGTAGGGTTAGGGTTAGGGGTTAGGATTATGGTTAGGGTTAGGGTAAGGGGAAGGGCTAGGGTTAGCGGGTAGGTTTAAGGTTAGGGTTAGATTTAGGGTTAGGGTAAGGGTTAGGTTTAGGTTTAGAGTATGGGTAAGGTTTATGGTTATGGTAAGGGTTAGGGTTAGGGTAAGGGTTAGGGTTAGGGTTAGGCTTAGGTTTAGGGTTAGGGTAAGGGAAAGGGTTAGGATTAGTGTTAGGGTTAGAGTTAGGGTTAGGGTAAGGTTTAGGGTTAGGGTTATGGTTAGGCTTAGGGTTAGGGTTAAGGGTTAGAGTTCAGGTTAGGGTTAGGGTTAGGGTTAGGGTAAGTGCTAGGGTTAGGGTTAGGATTAGGGTTAGGGTTAGGTTTAGCGTTAGGGTAAGGGTAAGGCTTAGGGTTACGGTTATGGTTAGGGTTAAGGTTAGGTTTAGGGTTAGTGTAAGGGGAAGGGGAAGGGCTAGGTTTAGGGATAGTGGTTAGGGTTACGGTTACGGTTAGGTAAGGGTTAGCATTAGGGTATGGTGTTAGTGTTAGGGTTAGGGTTAAGGTTAGGGTTAGGGTAAGGGTTAAATTTAGGGGTAGGATTAGGGTTACCGTAAGTGTAACGGTTAGTCGTAGGTTTAGGGTTACGTTAGAGTAAGGGTACGGGTTAGGGTTGATATTAGGGTTAGGGTTCGGGTTATGGTTAGGGTTAGGGGTTAGGGTTAGGGTTAGAGTTAGGTTTAGGGCAAGGTTGAGGGTTGGGGTTAAGATAAGGGTAAGGGTTAAGGTTAGGGTTAGTGTTAGGGTTAGGGTTAGTCTTAGGGTAAAGGTTGGCGTTAGGGTTAGGGGTTAGGGTTAGGGTTAGGGTTAGGGTTAGGGTTAGGGTTAGTGTTAGGATTAGGGTTAGGGTTATGGTAAGGGTTAGGGTTAGGGTTAGGGTTAGTGTTAAGGTTAGGTTTAGGGTTAGGGTTAGGGTAGGGATAAGGGTTAGAGTTAGGGTTAGGGTTAGGTTTAGGGAAAGGGTAAGGTTGTGGGTTAGGAATAGGGTAAGGATTAGGGTTGGGGTTAGGATAAGGGTAAGGGTTAGGGTGAGGGTTAGGTTTAGGGTTAGGGTTAGGGTAAGGGTTAGGTTTAGGGTTAGGGTTAGTGTTAAGGTTAGGGTTAGGTTTAGGGTTAGGTTTAGGGTTAGGGTTAAGGTAAGGGTAAGGGTTAGGGTTAGGGTTAGGGTTAGTGCTAAGGTTAGGTTTAGGGTTAGGGTTAGGGTAGGGATAAGGGTTAGAGTTAGGGTTAGGTTTAGGTTTAGGGTAAGGGTAAGTTTGAGGGTTAAGATTAGGGTTAGGATTAGGGTTAGGGTAAGGGTTACGGTTAGGGTAAGTGTAAGGGTTAGGGTTAGGGTTAGGGTTAGGCTTAATGTTAGGTTTAGGGTTAGGGTAAGGGTTAGGGTTAGGGTTAGGAGTAGGATTAAGGTTAGGTTTAGGGTTAGGGTAAGGGTAAGGGTTAGGGTTAGGGGAAGGGTAATGGTAAGGGTTATTGTTAGGGTTAGGGTAAGGTTTAAGTTTAAGTTAGGGTTAGGGTGAGGGTTACGGTTAGGGTTAAGGGTTAGGGTTCCGGTTAGGGTTAGGGTTACGATTAGGGTTAGGGTTAGGGTTAGGTTCAGGGTTAGGGTAAGGGTAAGGGTAAGGGTTAGGGTTAGGGTTAGTGTTAGGGTTAGGTTTAGTGTTAGGGTAAAGGTTGGCGTTAGGGTTAGGGGTTAGAGTTAGTGTTATGGTTAGGGTTAGGGTTTGGGTAAGGGTTAGGGTTAGGGTTAGGGTTATTGTAAGGGTAAGTGTTAGTGTTAGGGTTAGGGTTAGTGTTAGGATTAGGGTTAGGGTTATGGTAAGTGTAAGGGTTAGGGTTAGGGTTTAGGTTAGGGTTAGGGTTAGGGTAAGGGTAAGGGTTAGGGTTAATGTTAGGGTTAGGGTTAGGGTTAGTGTTAGGGTTGGGGGTTAGGGTTATGATTAGAGTTAGGGTTAGGTTTAGGGTTGGGGTTAGGATAAGGGTAAGGGTTAGGGTGAGGGCTAGGTTTAGGGTTAGGGTTAGGTTAAGTGTTATGGTTAGGGTTAGGGTTAGTTTTAAGTTTAGGGTTAGGGTTAGGGTTAGTGTTAGGGAAAGGGTAAGGGTTAGGGTTAGTGTTAGGTTTAGGATTAGGTTTAGGGTTTGAGTTAGGATAAGGGTTAGTGTTATGGTTACGGTTAGCATTAAGGTTAGGGTTAGGGTTAGGGTAAGGGTAAGGTTTAGGCTTAGGGTTAGGTTTAGGATAAGGGTAAGGGTTAGGGTTAGTGTTAGGGTTCTGGTTAGGGTTTGTGTTAGGGTTAGGTTTAGGGTTAGGTTTAGGGTAAGGGTAAGGATTAGGGTTAGAGTTAGAGTTAGCGTTAGGGTTAAGGTTAGCGTTAGGGTTAGGGTAAGGGTAAGGGTTAGGGTTAGGATTAGGGTTAGGGGTTAGTGTTAGGGTTAAGGTTAGGGTTAGTGTAAGGGAAAGGTTTAGGATTAGGGTTAGGTTAGGTGTTAGGGTTAGGGTTAGGGTTAGGGTAAGGGTTAGGGTTAGGGTTAGGGTAAGGGTTAGGGTAGGGGTTAGGGTTAGGTTTAGGGTTAGGGTTAGGGTAGGGTAGGGGTTAGGGTTAGGTTTAGGGTTGGGGTTAAGGGTCAGGGTTCGGGTTAGGGTTAGGGTTAGGGTAAGGGTAAGTGTTAGGGTTAGGGTTAGGGTTAGGGTAAGGGTTAAGGTTAGCTTAGGGTTAGGGTGAGGGTTAGGGTTAGGGTTAAGGGTCAGGGTTCGGGTTAGGGTTAGGGTTAGGGTAAGGGTTAAGGGTAGCGTAGGGTTAGGGTGAGGGTTAGGGTTAGGGTTAAGGGTTAGGGTCCGGGTTAGGTTTAGGGGTAGGGTAAGGGTTAGGTTTAGGTTTAGGGTACTGGTTAGGGATAGGGTAAGTGTTAGGGTTAGGGTTAGGGTAAGGGTTAGGGTAGGGTTAGGGGTTAGTGTTAGGGTTAGGATTAGGGTAAAGGTTAGGGTTAGGGTTAGAGTTAGGGTTAGGGTTAGGGTTAGGGTTAGGGTTATGGTTAGTGTTAGAGTTAGGGTAAGTGTAAGGGTTAGGGTTAGGGTTAGGTTTATGTTAGGTTTAGGGTTAGGGTTAGGGTAACGGTAGGGGTTAGTATTAGGGTTTGGGTTAGGTTTAAGTTTAGGGTAAGGGTAAGGGTTAGGGTTAATGTTAGGGATAGGGTTAGGGTTAGGGTTAGGGTAAGGTTAGGGGTTAGGGTTACGTTTAGGGTTGGAGTTAAGGTTAGGGTTAGAGTTAGGGTAAGGGTAAGGGTTAGGGTTTGGTTTAGTGTTAGGGTAAGGTTTAAGGTTAGCTTAGTGTTAGGGTGAGGGTTAGGGTTAAGGTTTATGGTTCGGGTTCGGGTTAGGGTTAGGGTAAGGGTTAAGATTAGCATAGGGTTGGGGTGAGGGTTAGGGTTAGGGCTAAGGGTTTGGATCCGGTTTAGGGTTAGGGGTAGGGTAAGGGTAGGGATAAGTTTAGGGTACTGGTTAGGGATAGGGTAAGTGTTAGGGTTAGGGTTAGTGTAAGGGTTAGGTTTATGGTTAGGGGTTAGGGATAGGTTTAGGGTTATGGTAAAGGTTAGGGTTAGGGTTAGGTTTAGGGTTAGGGTTAGGGTTAGGGGTTATGGTTAGTGTTAGAGTTAGGGTAAGGGTAAGGTTTAGGGTTAGGGTTCGGGTCACGGTAGGGGTTAGGGTTAGGGTTTGGGTTTGGGTTAAGTTTAGGGTAAGGGTAAGGGTTAGGGGTAATATTAGGGATAGGGTTAGAGTTAGGGTTATGGTTAGGGTTTATGGGGGTTAGGGTTAGAGTTAGGGTTAATGTTGAGTTTAGGGTTAGGGTTAGGGTTAGGGGTTAGGGTTAGGGTTAGAGTTTGGGTTGGGGTTAGGTTTAGGGTTAGGGTAAGGGTAAAGGTAAGGGTTAGGTTTAGGTTTAGGTTTAGGATTAGGTTTAGGTTTAGGGTTAGGGTAAGGGTAAGGTTTAGGGTTAGGGTTAGGGTTAGTGTTAAGTTTAGGGTTAGGGTTACGGTTAGGATTAGGGTAGGGATACGGTTTAGTGTTAGAATTAGGGTTAGGGTTAGGGTTAGGGAAAGGGTAAGGGTTAGGTTTAGGGTTAGTGTTAGGATTAGGGTTAGGGTTAGGGTTAGAGTAAGTGTTAGGATTACAGTTAGGGTTAGCATTAAGGTAAGGGTTAGTGTTAGGGTAAGGTTAAGGGTTAGAGTTAGGATTAGGGTTAGGGTTAGGGTTAGGGAAAGGGTAAGGGTTAGGGTTAATGTTAGGGATCGGGTTAGGGTAAGGGTTAGGGTTAGGATCAGGGGTAGGATTAAGTTTAGGTTTAGGGTTAGGGTAAGGGTAAAGGTTAGGGTTAGGGTTAGTGTTAGGTTTAGGGTAAGGTTTAAATTAAGGGGTAGGGTTAGGGCGAGGGTTAGGGTTAGGGTTCGGGTTAGGGTTAGGGTTAGGCTTAGGGTTAGGGTAAGTGTTAGCGTTAGGGTTAGGATTAGGGTTAGGGTTA
>JANJXV010000239.1:350000-370000 GCA_024803745.1 Megascapheus bottae | reverse complement strand
GTTTAGGGTTAGGGTAAGGGTAAGGGTTAGGGTTAGGGTTAGGGTTAGGGTTACGGTTACGGTTACTGTTAGGGTAAGGTTGGCGTTATTGTTAGGGGTTAGTTTTAGTGTTAGGGTTAGGGTTTGGGTTAGGGTAAGTGAGGAGGTTAGGGTTAGGGTTAGGGTTAGGGTTAGGGTAAGAGTAAGTGTTAGGGTTAGGGTTAGGGTTAGGGTAAGGGTAAAGGTTAGGTTAGGGTTAGTTTTAGTTTAGGGTTTCATTTATCGTAAGGGTAAGAGTTAGGGTTAGGGTTTAGGTTAGGGTTAGGGTTAGGGTAAGGGTAACAGTTAGGGTTAATGTTAGGGTTAGGGTTAGGGTTCGAGTTAGGGTTTATGGTTAGGGTTAGGGTTAGAGTTAGGGTTAGGGTTAGGTGTAGGGTTGGGTTTAGGATAAGGGTAAGGGTTAGGGTTATGGTTAGGTTTAGGGTTAGGGTTAGGGTAACGGTAAGGGTTAGGGTTAGGGTTAGGTTTAGTGTTAAGGTTAGGGTTAGTGTTAGGGTTAGGGTAGGGATAAGGGTTAGGGTTAGGGTAAGGGAAAGGGTAAAGGTTAGAGTTAGGGTTAGGGTTAGGGTTAGGATTAGGTTTAGGTTTAGGGTTAGGGTAAGGGTTAGGATTAGGGTTAGGCTTAGAATTAAGGTTAGGGTTAGCGTTAGGGTTAGGGTAAGGGTAAGGGTTACGGTTAGGATTAGAGTTAGGAGTTAGTGTTAATGTTAGGGTTAGGGTTAGTGTAAAGGTAAGGTTTAGGTTTAGGGTTAGGTTAGGTGTTAGGGTTAGGGTAAGGGTTAGGGTTAGGGTAAGGGTTAGGGTTAGGGTTAGGGTTAGGGTTAGGTTTAGGGTTAGAGTTAGGGTAAGGGTAAGGGTTAGGGTTAGGTTTACGTTTGGGGTTACGGTTAGGTTTAGGGTTAGCGTAAGGGTACGCGTTAGGGTTAGGGTTAGGGTTAGGGTAAGGTTAGGGTTAGGTATAGGGGTTAGGATTAGGGTTAGGGTTACGGAAAATTTAGGGTTAGGGTTAGGGTTACGTTTAGGGTTAGGGTTAGGTTTAGGGTTAGTGTAAGGGTAAGGGTTAGGGTTAGGTTTTGGGGTTAGGGTTAGTGTTAGTGTTAGGGGTTAGGGTTAGGGTTACTGTTAGGGTTAGGGTAAGGTTAGCGTTAGGGTCAGGGTTAGGGTTAGGGTAAGGGTAACTGTTAGGGTTAGGGTTAGGGTTAGGGTTGGGTTAGGGTAAGGGTAAGTGTTAGGTTTAGGGTTAGGTTTAGGGTTAGGGAAAGGGTAAGGGTTAGGTTTAGGGTTAGGTATAGGTTTAGTTTTAGGGTTAGGGTTAGGGTAAGTGTTAGGGTTAGGGTTAGGGTTAGGTTTAGGGTTATGTGTTAGGGTTTGGGTTAGGGTTAGGGTTGGGGTTAGGGTTAGGGTTAGGGTTCGGGTTAGGGTAAGGGTAAGCGTTATGGTTATGTTAGGGTTAGGGGTTAGGTTTAGGGTTACTGATAGCGTTAGGGTAAGGTTAGCGTTAGGGTCAGGGTTAGGGTTAGGGTAACGGAAAGTGGTAGGTTTAGGGTTAGGGTTAGGGTAAGGGTAAGTGTTAGGGTTAGGGTAAGGGTTAGGGTTAGGGTAAGGGTAAGTGTTAAGGTTAGGGTTAGGGTTAGGTTTAGGGTAAGGGTTAGGGTTAGGGTTAGGGTTAGGTTTAGGTTTAGGGTTAGGGTTAGGGTTAGGGTTCGAGTTAGGGTTTGGGGTTAGGGTTAGGGTTAGATTTAGGATTAGGGTTAGGTGTAGGGTTGGGTTTAGGATAAGGGTAAGGGTTAGGGTTATGTTTAGTTTTAGGGTTAGGGTTAGGGTAAGGTAAGGGTTAGGGTTAGGGTTAGGTTTAGTGTTAAGGTTAGGGTTAGGGTTAGGGTAGGGATAAGGTTTAGGGTTAGGGTTAGGGTTAGGGTAAGGGAAAGGGTAAGGGTTAGAGTTAGGGTTAGGGTTAGGGTTAGGGTAAGGGTTAGGATTAGGGTTAGGCTTAGCATTAAGGTTAGGTTTAGGGTTAGGGTAGGGGTAAGGGTCAGGTTAAGGGTTAGGGTTAGGGTTAGGATAAGGGTAAGGGTTAGGATTAGGGTTAGGGTTATGGTTAGTGTTAGGGTTAGGGTTAGGGTTAGGTTTAGGGTAATGGTAAGGATTAGGGTTAGATTTAGTGTTAGGGTTAAGGTTAGCGTTAGGTTTAGGGTAAGGGTAAGGGTTACAGTTAGGATTAGGGTTAGGGGTTAGTGTAAGGGTTAGGGTTAGGGTTAGTGTAAGGGTAAGGTTTAGGGTTAGGGTTAGTTTAGCTATTAGTGTTAGGGTTAGGGTTAGGGTTAGGGTAAGGGTTAGGGTTAGCGTAAGGGTTAGGGTTAGTGTTAGGGTTTGGGTTAGGGTTAGGGTTAGAGTTAGGGGAAGGGTAAGGGTTAGGGTTAGGTTTAGGGTTGGGGTTAAGGTTAGGTTTAGGGTTAGTGTAAGGGTACGGGTTAGGGTTAGGGTTAGGGTTAGGGTAAGGATTAGGGTTAGAGATAGGGATTAGGATTAGGGTTAGGGTTAGGGTAATGTTAGGGTTAGGGTTAGGGTTAGGGTTACATTTAGGGTTAGGGTTAGGGTTAGTGTAAGGGTAAGGGTTAGGGTTAGGGTTAGGGTTAGGGGTTAGGGTTAGTGTTAGGGTTAGGGGTTAGGGTTAGGGTTACTGTTAGGGTTAGGGTAAGTTTAGCGTTAGGGTCAGGGATAGGGTTAGGGTTAGGGTTAGGGTTAGGGTAAGTGTTAGGGTTAAGGTAAGGGTTAGGGTTAGGTTTAGGGTTAGGTTTAGGGTTAGAGTTAGGGTAAGGGTAAGGGTTAGGGTTAGGTTTAGGGTTGGGGTTAAGGTTAGGTTTAGGGTTAGCGTCAGGGTATGCGTTAGGGTTAGGGTTAGGGTAACGGTTAGGGTTAGAGATAGGGGATAGGTTTAGGGTTAGGGTTAGGGTAAAGTTAGGGTTAGGGTTAGGGTTAGGTTTAGGGTTAGGGTTAGGGTTAGGGTTAGTGTAAGGGTAAGGTTTAGGGTTAGGGTTAGGGTTAGGGTTAGGTTTAGGGTTAGGGTTAGGGTAAGTGTTAGGTTTAGGGTTAGGGTTAGGTTTAGGGTTATGGGTTAGGGTTAGGGTTAGGGTTAGGGGTTAGGGTTAGTGTTAGAGTTAGGGTAAGGGTAAGGTTAGGGTTAGGATAGTGTTAGGGGTTAGGGTTAGGGTTACTCTTAGGGTTAGGGTAAGGTTAGCGTTAGACTCAGGGTTAGGGTTAGGGTAAGGGTAAGTGTTAGGGTTAGGGTTAGGGTTAGGGTTAGGGTAAGGGTAAGTGTTAGGGTTAGGGTTAGGCTTAGGGTTAGATTTAGGGTAAGGGTTAGGGTTAGGGTTAGGGTTAGGTTTAGGGTTTGGGTTAGGGTTAGGGTTAGGTTTAGGGTTAGGGTTAGGGTTAGGGTTAGGGTAAGTGTTAGGTTTAGGGTTAGGGTTAGGTTTAGGGTTATGGGTTAGGGTTAGGGTTAGGGTTAGGGTTGGGGTTAGGGTTAGGTTTAGGGTTCGGTTAGGGTAAGGGTAAAGTTTAGGGTTAGGGATAGATTTAGGGTTAAGATGAGGGTTGTGGTTAGGGTTAGGGTAAGCGTAAGGGTTAGGGTGAGGGTTACGGTTACGGTTAGGGTAATTGTTAGGGTTAACGTTAGGGTTAGGGTTAGGCATAGGGTTAGGGTAAGGGTAAGGGTTAGGGTAAGGTTTAGGGTTATCGTTAAGGGTTAGGGTTACGGTTTGGTTTAGGGTTAGGTTTAGGTTTAGGGTTAGGGTAAGGGTAAGTGTGAGTTTTATGGTTAGGGTTAGGGTTAGGGTTAGGTTTAGGGTTAGGGTTAGGGTAAGGGTATGGTTAGGGTTAGGTTTAGTGTTAACGTTAGGTTAGTGTTAGGGTTAGGGTTAAGGGTTAAGGTTAGGGTTAGGGTTAGGGTTAGGTTTAAGTTTAGGGTTAGGGTTAGATTTAGGATAAGTGTTAGGGTTAGGGTTAGGGTTAGGGTTAGGTGTAGGGGTAGGGTAAGCGTAAGGGTTATGGTTAGGATTAGGGTTAGGGGTTAGCGTTAGGGTTAGGGTTTGGGTAAGGTTTAGGGTTAGTGTTAGGTTTAGGGTTAGGTGTTAAGGTTAGCATTAAGTTTATGGTTAGGGTTAGGGTAAGGTAAGGCTTAGGCTAGGGTTAGGGTAAGGATTAGGGTTAGGTTTCGGGTTAGGGTAAGGGTTAGGGTTAGGGTTAGGGTTAGCATTAAGGTTAGGGTTAGGATTAGGGTAAGGGTAAGGGTTAGGTTTAGGGTTGGGGTTCGGGTAAGGATTAGGGTTAGGGTTAGGGTTAGGGCTAAGGTGAGGGTTAGGGTTAGGTTTAGGGTTAGCATTAAAGTTAGCGTTAGGGTTAGGATAAGGGTAAGGGTTAAGATTAGTGTTAGGGTTAGCATTAGGAGTTAGGGTTAAGGTTAAGGTTAGTTTTAGGGTTAGGGTTAGGGTAAGTGTAAGGGTTAGGGTTAGGGTTAGGGTTCGGTGTTAGGTTAGGTTTAGCGTTAGGTTTAGGGTAAGGGTAAGGGTTAGGGTCAGGATTATGGTTAGGGTTAGGGTTAGGGTAAGGGTAAGCATAAGGGTTAGGGTTAGGGTTAGTGGTTAGGGTTAGTGTTAGGGTAGGGTAAGGTTAAGGGTTAGTGTTAGCGGTTAGGGTTAAGGTTAGGGTTAGGGGTAGGGTTAGGGTTAGGGTAATGGTTACGGTTAGGGTTAGGGTAAGGGTAAGGTTTATGGTTAGGGTTAGAGTTAGTGTTAGGGTAAGGGTTAGGGTTAGGGTTAGGTTTAGGATTAGGGTTAGGGTAAAGCTTAGGGTTAGGGTAAGGGTTAGGGGTTAGGGTTAGGGTTAGGGTAAGGGTAAGGTTACGGTTAGGGTTATGGTTAGGGTTAGGGTTAGGGTGAGGGTGAGGATTAGGGTTAAGTGTTAGGGTTCTGGTTAGGGTTAGGGTTAGGCTTAGTGTTAGGGTAAGTGTTAGGTTTAGGGTTAGGATTAGGGTTAGGGTTAGGTTTAGGGTTAGGGTAAGGTTGAGGGTTAAGGTTAGGATTAGGGTTAGGGGAAGGATAAGGGTAAGGGTTAGGGTTAGGGTAAGGTGTAAGTTTAGGGGTATGGTTCGGGTGAGGGTTAGGGTGAGGGTTAAGGGTTAGGGTTCGTGTTAGGCTTAGGGTTAAGGTAAGTGTTAGGGTTAGAGTTAGGATTAGGGTAAGGGTTAGGTTTAGGTTTAGGGTAAGGGTAAGGTTTAGGGTTAGTGTTAGGGTTACGGTTAAGGTTAGTGTTAGGGTTAGGTAAGGGTAAGGGAAATTGTTAGGGTTAGGGTTAGTGTTAGGGGTTAGTGTTACGGTTACTGTTAATGTTAAGGTTTAGGGTTAAGGTTAGTGTTAGGTTTAGGGTAAGGGTAAGGGTTAGGGTTAGGGTTAGCATTAGGGTTAAGGTTAGTGTTAGGGTTAGGTAAGGGTAAGGGAAAGGTTTAGGGTTAGGGTTAGAGTTAGTGTTAGTGTTAGGATTAGGATTAAGGTTAGCGTTAGGGTTAGGGTAAGGGTAAGGGTTACGGTTAGGATTAGGGTTAGGGGTTATTGTTAGTGTTAGGGTTAGGGTTAGTGTAAGGGTAAGGTTTAGGTTTAGGGTTAGGTTAGGTGTTAGGGTTAGGGTTAAGGTTAGGGTAAGGGTTAGAGTTAGGGTAAGGGTAAGGGTTAGGTTTACGTTTAGGGTTGGGGTTAAGGTTAGGATTAGGGTTAGCGTAAGGGTACTGGTTAGGGTTACGGTTAGGGTTAGGGTAAGGGTTAAGTTTAGGTTAGGGTTATGGTGAGGGTTAGGTTTGGGTTAAGGGTTAGGGTTCGGGTTAGGGTTAGGGTTAGTGTAAGGGTTAGGGTTAGGTTTAGGGTAAGGGTTATGGTTAGGGTAAGTGTTAGGTTAGGGTTAGGGTAAGGGTTAGGGTTAGGGTTAGGGGTTAGGGTTAGGGTTAGGGTAAAGTTAGGGTTAGGGTTAGGGTTAGGGTTAGGTTTAGGTTTTGGTTTAGGGTTAGGGTTAGTGTAATGGTAAGGGTTAGGGTTAGGGGTTAGGGTTAGTGTTAGAATTAGGGTAAGGTTAATGGTTAGGGTTAGGGTTAGGGTTAGGGTTAGGTTTAGGGTAATGGTAAGGATTAGGGTTAGATTTAGTGTTAGGGTTAAGGTTAGCGTTAGGTTTAGGGTAAGGGTAAGGGTTACAGTTAGGACTAGGGTTAGGGTTAGTGTAAGGGTAAGGTTTAGGGTTAGGGTTAGGTTAGCTGTTAGGGTTAGGGTTAGGGTTAGGGTAAGGGTTAGGGTTAGGGTAAGGGTTAGGGTTAGTGTTAGGGTTAGGGTTAGGTTTAGGGTTAGAGTTAGGGTAAGGGTAAGGGTTAGGGTTAGGTTTAGGGTTGGGGTTAAGGTTAGGTTTAGGGTTAGTGTGAGGGTACGGGTTAGGGTTAGGGTTAGGGTTAGGGTAAGGGTTAGGGTTAGAGATAGGGGTTAGGATTAGGGTTAGGGTTATGGTAAAGTTAGGGTTAGGGTTAGGGTTAGGGTTACGTTTAGGGTTAGGGTTAGGGTTAGTGTAAGGGTAAGGGTTAGGGTTAGGGTTAGGGTTAGGGGTTAGGGTTAGTGTTAGGGTTAGGGGTTAGGGTTAGGGTTATTTTTAGGGTTAGGGTAAGTTTAGCGTTAGGGTCAGGGATAGGGTTAGGGTAAGGGTAAGTGTTAGGGTTAGGGTTAGGGTTAGGGTAATGGTAAGTGTTAGGGTTAGGGTTAGGTTTAGGGTTAGGGTAAGGGTAAGTGTTAGAGTTAGGGTTAGGGTTAGGGTTAGGTTTAGGGTAAGGGTTAGGGTTAGGGTTATGGTTAGGTTTAGGTTTAGGGTTAGGGTTAGGGTTAGGGTTAGGTTTAGTGTTAGCGTTAGGGTTAGGGTAAGTGTTAGGGTTAGGATTAGGGTTAGGTTTAGGGTTAGGGTTAGGGTTAGGGTTGGGGTTAGGGTTCGGTTTAGGGTTCGGGTTAGGGTAAGGGTAAGGGTTAGGGTTAGGGTTAGAGTTAGGGTTAAGGTGAGTGTTAGGGTTAGGGTTAGGGTGAGGGTAAGGGTAAGGGTAAGGGTTAGGGTTACGGTTAGGGTTAGGGTAATTGTTAGGGTTAACGTTAGGGTTAGGGTTAGGGTTAGGGTTAGGGTAAGGGTAAGGGTTAGGGTAAGGTTTAGGGTTATCGTTAAGGGTTATGGTTATGGTTTGGTTTAGGGTTAGGTTTAAGTTTAGGGTTAGGGTAAGGGTAAGAGTGAGGTTTAGGGTTAGGGTAAGGGTAAGGGTTAGGTTTAGGGTTAGGGTTAGGGACAGGGTACGGGTTAGGGTTAGGTTTAGGGTTAAGGTTAGGGTTAGGGTTAGGGTTTGGGTTAGGGTTAGGGAAAGGGTAAGGGTTAGGGTAAGGGTTAGGGCTAGGATTAGGTTTAGGTTAAGGGTTAGGGTTAGGGTTAAGGTAAGTGTTAGGTTTAGGGTTAGGGTTAGGGTTAGGTTTAGGGGTTAGGGTTAGGGTTAGGTTTAGGGTTAGGGTTAGGTTTAAGTTTAGGTTTAGGTTTAGGGTTAGGGTTAGGGTAAGGGTAAGGGTTATGGTTAGGATTAGGGTTAGGGGTTAGTGTTAGGGTTAGGGTTTGGGTAGGGTTTAGGGTTAGTCTTAGGTTTAGGGTTAGGTGTTAGGGTTAGGGTTAGAGTAAGGGTTAGGGTTAGGGTAAGGTTTAGGGTTAGGTTTATGGTTAGGTTCAGGGTTAGGGTTAGGGTGAGGTTTAGGGTTAGGTTTAGGTTTGGGGTTAAGGTTAGGGTTAGGGTTAGGGTAAGCGTAAGGGTTAGGGTTAGGGTTAGGGTTAGGGTACTTGTTTAGATTAGAGTTAGGGTAAGGGTGAAAGTTAGGGTTAGTGTTAGGGGTTAGGGTTCGGGTTAGGTTTAAGGTTAGGGTAAGGGTTAGGGTTAGGTTTAGGGTAAGGGTTAGGGTTAGGGTAAGGGTTAGTGTTAGGATTAGGGTAAGGGTTAGGGTTAGGGGTTAGGGTTAGTGTTAGGGTAAGGGTTAGGGTTAGGGTTAGCGTTTGGGTTAGGGTTAGGTTTAGGGTTAGTGTTAGGGTTAGGGTAAGGGTAAGTGTTAGGGTTAGGGTTAGAGTAAGGGTTAGGTTTAGGATAAGGGTAAGGGAGAGGGTTAAGATTAGGGTTAGGTTTAGGATTAGGGGTTAGGGTTAGGGTTAGGGTTAGTGTTAGGTTTAGGATTAGGGTCAGGGTAAGGGTTAGGGTTAGTGTAACTTTAGGGTTAAGGTTAGGGTTAGGGTGAGGGTTAGGGATAAGCTAAGGGTAAGGGTAAGGGTAAGGATTAGGATTAGGGTTAGGGTTAGGGTAAGGGTTAGGGTTAGCGTTACGGTTATGGTTAGCGTTAAGTTTATGGTTAGGATTAGGGTAACGGTAAGGGTTAGTGTTAGGGTTAGGGTTCGGGTAAGGATTAGGGTTAGGGTTAGGGCAAGGGTTAGGATTAGGGTTAGGTTTAGGGTTAGCATTAAGGTTAGGGTTAGGGTTAGGGTTAGGGTTCGGGTAAGGATTAGGGTTAGGGTTAGGGCAAGGGTTAGGATTAGGGTTAGGTTTAGGGTTAGCATTAAGGTTAGGGTTAGGGTTAGGAGAAGGGTAAGGGTTAGTGTTAGTGTTCGGGTTAGCGATAGGAGTTAGGTTTAAGGTTAATGTTAGGTTTAGGGTTAGGGTTAGGGTTAGGGTTAGGGTTATGGTTAGGTTTAGGGATAGGGTTAGTGTAAGGGTAAGGGTCAGGTTAAGTGTTAGGTTTAGGGTTAGGTTTAGTGTAAGGGTAAGAATTAGGGTTATATTTATTGTTAGGGTTAAGGTTAGCGTTAGGGTTAGGGTAAGAGTAAGGGTTACAGTTAGGATTAGGGTTAGGGGTTAGTGTTAGGGTTAGGGTTAGGGTTAGTGTAAGGGTAAGGTTTAAGTTTAGGGTTAGGTTAGGTGTTAGGGTTAGGGTTAAGGTTAGGGTAAGTGTTAGGGTTAGGGTAAGGGTTAGGTTTAGGTTTAGGTTTAGGGTTAGGGGTTTGTTTAGGGTTAGAGTTAGGGTAAGGGTAAGGGTTAGGTTTAGGTTTAGGGTTGGGGTTAAGGTTAGGGTTAGGGTTAGCGTAAGGGTACTCGTTAGGGTTACGGTTAGGGTTAGGGTAAGGGTTAAGGTTAGGTTAGGGTTAGGGTGAGGGTTAGGTTTAGGGTTAAGGGTTAGGGTTCGGGTTAGGGTTAGGGTTAGGGTAAGGGTTAGGGTTAGGTTTAGGGTAAGGGTTATGGTTAGGGTAAGTGTTAGGTTAGGGTTAGGGTAAGGGTTAGGGTTAGGGTTAGGGGTTAGGGTTAGGGTTAGGGTAAAGTTAGGGTTAGGGTTGGGGTTAGGGTTAGGTTTAGGGTTTGGTTTAGGGTTAGGGTTAGTGTAATGGTAAGGGTTAGGGTTAGGGGTTAGGGTTAGTGTTAGAATTAGGGTAAGGTTAATGGTTAGGATTACGGTTAGGGTTAGGGTTAGGTTTAGGGTAATGGTAAGGATTAGGGTTAGATTTAGTGTTAGGGTTAAGGTTAGCATTAGGTTAGGGTAAGGGTAAGGGTTACAGTTAGGACTAGGGTTAGGGTTAGTGTAAGGGTAAGGTTTAGGGTTAGGGTTAGGTTAGCTGTTAGGGTTAAGGTTAGGGTTAGGGTAAGAGTTAGGGTTAGGGTAAGGGTTAGGGTTAGTGTTAGGGTTAGGGTTAGTTTTTGGGTTGGAGTTAGGGTAAGGGTAAGGGTTAGGGTTAGGTTTAGGGTTGGGGTTAAGGTTAGGTTTAGGGTTAGTGTGAGGGTACGGGTTAGGGTTAGGGTTAGGGTTAGGGTAAGGGTTAGGGTTAGAGATAGGGGTTAGGATTAGGGTTAGGGTTAGGGTAAAGTTAGGGTTAGGGTTAGGGTTAGGGTTACTTTTAGGGTTAGGGTTAGGGTTAGTGTAAGGGTAAGGGTTAGGGTTAGGGTTAGGGTTAGGGGTTAGGGTTAGTGTTAGGGTTAGGGGTTAGGGTTAGGGTTACTGTTAGGGTTAGGGTAAGTTTAGCGTTAGGGTCAGGGATAGGGTTAGGGTAAGGGTAAGTGTTAGGGTTAGGGTTAGGGTTAGGGTAAGGGTAAGTGTTAGGGTTAGGGTTAGGTTTAGGGTTAGGGTAAGGGTAAGTGTTAGAGTGAGGGTTAGGGTTAGGGTTAGGTTTAGGGTAAGGGTTAGGGTTAGGGTTATGGTTAGGTTTAGGGTTAGGGTTAGGGTTAGGGTTAGGGTTAGGGTTAGGTTTAGTGTTAGGGTTAGGGTTAGGGTATGTGTTAGGGTTAGGATTAGGGTTAGGTTTAGGGTTAGGTTTAGGGTTACGGTTGGGGTTAGGGTTAGGTTTAGGGTTCGGGTTAGAGTAAGGGTAAGGGTTAGGGTTAGGGTTAGAGTTAGGGTTAAGGTGAGTGTTAGGGTTAGGGTTAGGGTGAGGGTAAGGGTAAGGGTAAGGGTTAGGGTTACGGTTAGGGTTAGGGTAATTGTTAGGGTTAACGTTAGGGAGGGTTAGGGTTAGGGTTAGGGTAAGGGTAAGGGTTAGGGTAAGGGTTAGGGTTATCGTTAAGGGTTATGGTTATAGTTTGGTTTAGGGTTAGGTTTAGGTTTAGGGTTAGGGTAAGGGTAAGAGTGAGGTTTAAGGTTAGGGTAAGGGTAAGGGTTAGGTTTAGGGTTAGGGTTAGGGTCAGGGTACGGGTTAGGGTTAGGTTTAGGGTTAAGGTTAGGGTTAGGGTTAGGGTTTGGGTTAGGGTTAGGGAAAGGGTAAGGGTTAGGGTAAGGGTTAGGGCTAGGATTATGTTTAGGTTTAGGGTTGGGGTTAGGGTTAGGGTTAAGGTAAGTGTTAGGTTTAGGGTTAGGGTTAGGGTTAGGTTCAGGGGTTAGGGTTAGGGTTAGGTTTAGGGTTAGGGTTAGGTTTAAGTTTAGGTTTAGGGTTAGGGTTAGGGTTAGGGTAAGGGTAAGGGTTATGGTTAGGATTAGGGTTAGGGGTTAGTGTTAGGGTTAGGGTTTGGGTAGGGTTTAGGGTTAGTCTTAGGTTTAGGGTTAGGTGTTAGGGTTAGGGTTAGGGTTAGGGTAAGGGTTAGGGTTAGGGTAAGGTTTAGGGTTAGGTTTATGGTTAGGTTCAGGGTTAGGGTTAGGGTGAGGGTTAGGGTTAGGTTTAGGTTTGGGGTTAAGGTTAGGGTTAGGGTTAGGGTAAGCGTAAGGGTTAGGGTTAGGGTTAGGGTTAGGGTACGGGTTTAGATTAGAGTTAGGGTAAGGGTGAAAGTTAGGGTTAGTGTTAGGGGTTAGGGTTCGGGTTAGGTTTAAGGTTAGCGTAAGGGTTAGGGTTAGGTTTAGGGTAAGGGTTAGGGTTAGGGTAAGGGTTAGTGTTAGGATTAGGGTAAGGGTTAGGGTTAGGGGTTAAGGTTAGTGTTAGGGTAAGGGTTAGGGTTAGGGTTAGCGTTTGGGTTAGGGTTAGGTTTAGGGTTAATGTTAGGGTTAGGGTAAGGGTAAGTGTTAGGGTTAGGGTTAGAGTTAGGTTTAGGTTTAGGATAAGGGTAAGGGTGAGGGTTAAGATTAAGGTTAGGTTTAGGATTAGGGGTTAGGGTTAGGGTTAGGGTTAGGGTAAGGGTTAGGGTTAGCGTTACGGTTATGGTTAGCGTTAAGTTTATGGTTAGGATTAGGGTAACGGTAAGGGTTAGTGTTAGGGTTAGGGTTCGGGTAAGGATTAGGGTTAGGGTTAGGGCAAGGGTTAGGATTAGGGTTAGGTTTAGGGTTAGCATTAAGGTTAGGGTTAGGGTTAGGAGAAGGGTAAGGGTTAGTGTTAGTGTTCGGGTTAGCGATAGGAGTTAGGTTTAAGGTTAATGTTAGGTTTAGGGTTAGGGTTAGGGTTAGGGTTAGGGTTATGGTTAGGTTTAGGGTTAGGGTTAGTGTAAGGGTAAGGGTCAGGTTAAGTGTTAGGTTTAGGGTTAGGTTTAGTGTAAGGGTAAGAATTAGGGTTAGATTTATTGTTAGGGTTAAGGTTAGCGTTAGGGTTAAGGTAAGAGTAAGGGTTACAGTTAGGATTAGGGTTAGGGGTTAGTGTTAGGGTTAGGGTTAGGGTTAGTGTAAGGGTAAGGTTTAGGGTTAGGGTTAGGTTAGGTGTTACGGTTAGGGTTAGGGTTAGGGTAAGTGTTAGGGTTAGGGTAAGGGTTAGGGTTAGTGTTATGGTTAGGTTCAGGTTTAGGGTTAGAGTTAGGGTAAGGGTAAGGGTTAGGGTTAGGTTTAGGGTTGGGGTTAAGGTTAGGTTTAGGGTTAGTGTAAGGGTACGGGTTATGGTTTGGGTTAGGGTTAGGGTAAGGGTTAGGGTTAAGGTTAGTGTTAGGGTTAGGTAAGGGTAAGGGAAATTGTTAGGGTTAGGGTTAGTGTTAGGGGTTAGTGTTACGGTTACTGTTAGTGTTAAGGTTTAGGGTTAAGGTTAGTGTTAGGTTTAAGGTAAGGGTAAGGGTTAGGGTTGGGTTAGCGTTAGGGTTAAGGTTAGTGTTAGGGTTAGGTAAGGGTAAGGGTAAGGGTAAGGATTAGGATTAGGGTTAGGGTTAGGGTAAGGGTTAGGGTTAGCGTTACGGTTATGGTTAGCGTTAAGTTTATGGTTAGGATTAGGGTAACGGTAAGGGTTAGTGTTAGTGTTAGGGTTCGGGTAAGGATTAGGGTTAGGGTTAGGGCAAGGGTTAGGATTAGGGTTAGGTTTAGGGTTAGCATTAAGGTTAGGGTTAGGGTTAGGAGAAGGGTAAGGGTTAGTGTTAGTGTTCGGGTTAGCGTTAGGAGTTAGGTTTAAGGTTAATGTTAGGTTTAGGGTTAGGGTTAGGGTTAGGGTTAGGGTTATGGTTAGGTTTAGGGTTAGGGTTAGTGTAAGGGTAAGGGTCAGGTTAAGTGTTAGGTTTAGGGTTAGGTTTAGTGTAAGGGTAAGAATTAGGGTTATATTTATTGTTAGGGTTAAGGTTAGCGTTAGGGTTAGGGTAAGAGTAAGGGTTACAGTTAGGATTAGGGTTAGGGGTTAGTGTTAGGGTTAGGGTTAGGGTTAGTGTAAGGGTAAGGTTTAGGGTTAGGGTTAGGTTAGGTGTTACGGTTAGGGTTAGGGTTAGGGTAAGTGTTAGGGTTAGGGTAAGGGTTAGGGTTAGTGTTATGGTTAGGTTCAGGTTTAGGGTTAGAGTTAGGGTAAGGGCAAGGGTTAGGGTTAGGTTTAGGGTTGGGGTTAAGGTTAGGTTTAGGGTTAGTGTAAGGGTATGGGTTATGGTTTGGGTTAGGGTTAGGGTAAGTGTTAGGGTTAAGGTTAGTGTTAGGGTTAGGTAAGGGTAAGGGAAATTGTTAGGGTTAGGGTTAGTGTTAGGGGTTAGGGTTACGGTTACTGTTAGTGTTAAGGTTTAGGGTTAAGGTTAGTGTTAGGTTTAAGGTAAGGGTAAGGGTTAGGGTTGGGTTAGCGTTAGGGTTAAGGTTAGTGTTAGGGTTAGGTAAGGGTAAGGGTAAGGGTAAGGATTAGGATTAGGGTTAGGGTTAGGGTAAGGGTTAGGGTTAGCGTTACGGTTATGGTTAGCGTTAAGTTTATGGTTAGGATTAGGGTAACGGTAAGGGTTAGTGTTAGGGTTAGGGTTCGGGTAAGGATTAGGGTTAGGGTTAGGGCAAGGGTTAGGATTAGGGTTAGGTTTAGCGTTAGCATTAAGGTTAGGGTTAGGGTTAGGAGAAGGGTAAGGGTTAGTGTTAGTGTTCGGGTTAGCGATAGGAGTTAGGTTTAAGGTTAATGTTAGGTTTAGGGTTAGGGTTAGGGTTAGGGTTATGGTTAGGTTTAGGGATAGGGTTAGTGTAAGGGTAAGGGTCAGGTTAAGTGTTAGGTTTAGGGTTAGGTTTAGTGTAAGGGTAAGAATTAGGGTTATATTTCTTGTTAGGGTTAAGGTTAGCGTTAGGGTTAGGGTAAGAGTAAGGGTTACAGTTAGGATTAGGGTTAGGGGTTAGTGTTAGGGTTAGGGTTAGGGTTAGTGTAAGGGTAAGGTTTAAGTTTAGGGTTAGGTTAGGTGTTAGGGTTAGGGTTAAGGTTAGGGTAAGGGTTAGGGTTAGGGTAAGGGTTAGGTTTAGGTTTAGGTTTAGGGTTAGGGGTAGGTTTAGGGTTAGAGTTAGGGTAAGGGTAAGGGTTAGGTTTAGGTTTAGGGTTGGGGTTAAGGTTAGGGTTAGGGTTAGCGTAAGGGTACTGGTTAGGGTTACGATTAGGGTTAGGGTAAGGGTTACGGTTAGGTTAGGGTTAGGGTGAGGGTTAGGATTAGGGTTAAGGGTTAGGGTTCGGGTTAGGGTTAGGGTTAGGGTAAGGGTTAGGGTTAGGTTTAGGTTAAGGGTTATGGTTAGGGTAAGTGTTAGGTTAGGGTTAGGGTAATTGTTAGGGTTAGGGTTAGGGGTTAGGGTTAGGGTTAGGGTAAATTTAGGGTTAGGGTTGGGGTTAGGGTTAGGTTTAGGGTTTGGTTTAGGGTTAGGGTTAGTGTAATGGTAAGGGTTAGGGTTAGGGGTTAGGGTTAGTGTTAGAATTAGGGTAAGGTTAATGGTTAGGATTAGGGTTAGGGTTAGGGTTAGGTTTAGGGTAATGGTAAGGATTAGGGTTAGATTTAGTGTTAGGGTTAAGGTTAGCATTAGGTTAGGGTAAGGGTAAGGGTTACAGTTAGGACTAGGGTTAGGGTTAGTGTAAGGGTAAGGTTTAGGGTTAGGGTTAGGTTAGCTGTTAGGGTTAAGGTTAGGGTTAGGGTTAGGGTTAGGGTTAGGGTAAGGGTTAGGGTTAGTGTTAGGGTTACGGTTAGTTTTAGGGTTAGAGTTAGGGTAAGGGTAAGGGTTAGGGTTAGGTTTAGGGTTGGGGTTAAGGTTAGGTTTAGGGTTAGTGTGAGGGTACGGGTTAGGGTTAGGGTTAGGGTTAGGGTAAGGGTTAGGGTTAGAGATAGGGGTTAGGATTAGGGTTAGGGTTAGGGTAAAGTTAGGGTTAGGGTTAGGGTTAGGGTTACGTTTAGGGTTAGGGTTAGGGTTAGTGTAAGGGTAAGGGTTAAGGTTAGGGTTAGGGTTAGGGGTTAGGGTTAGTGTTAGGGTTAGGGGTTAGGGTTAGGGTTACTGTTAGGGTTAGGGTAAGTTTAGCGTTAGGGTCAGGGATAGGGTTAGGGTAAGGGTAAGTGTTAGGGTTAGGGTTAGGGTTAGGGTAAGGGTAAGTGTTAGGGTTAGGGTTAGGTTTAGGGTTAGGGTAAGGGTAAGTGTTAGAGTTAGGGTTAGGGTTAGGGTTAGGTTTAGGGTAAGGGTTAGGGTTAGGGTTATGGTTAGGTTTAGGTTTAGGGTTAGGGTTAGGGTTAGGGTTAGGTTTAGTGTTAGGGTTAGGGTTAGGGTATGTGTTAGGGTTAGGATTAGGGTTAGGTTTAGGGTTAGGGTTAGGGTTAGGGTTGGGGTTAGGGTTAGGTTTAGGGTTCGGGTTAGAGTAAGGGTAAGGGTTAGGGTTAGGGTTAGAGTTAGGGTTAAGGTGAGTGTTAGGGTTAGGGTTAGGGTGAGGGTAAGGGTAAGGGTAAGGGTTAGGGTTACGGTTAGGGTTAGGGTAATTGTTAGGGTTAACGTTAGGGAGGGTTAGGGTTAGGGTTAGGGTAAGGGTAAGGTTTATGGTTAGGGTTAGATTTAGTGTTAGGTTAAGGGTTAGGGTTAGTTTTAGGGTTAGGGTAAAGGTAAGTGTTAGGGTTAGGGTTAGGGTTAGGGTTAGGGTAAGGATTAGGGTAAGGGTTATGGTTAGTGTTAGGGTTAGGTTTAGGGTTAGGGTTAGGGTTAGGGTTAGGATTAGGGTAAGGGTTAGGTTTAGGGTTAGGGTTACCATAAGAGTAAGGGTTAGTGTTAAGTTTAGGGTTAGTGTTAGGCTAAGAGTAAGTGTTAGGGTTAGGTTTAGTTTTGGGGTTAAGTTTAGGGTTAGGGTTAGCGTAAGTGTACGGGTTAGGGTTAGGGTAATGGTTAAGGTTAGGGTTAGGGTTAGGGCTAGGTTTAGCGATAGGTTAGTTTTAGGGTTATGGTTAGGGTTAGGGTTAGGGTAAGGGTAAGTGTTAGGGTAATGGTTAGGTTTATGGTTAGGGTTAGGGTTAGGGGTAGGGTTTAGGGTTCGGATTATGGTTAGGGTTAGGGTTAGGGTTAGGTTTAAGGTTAAGGTTAGGATTAGTTTTAGGGTTAGGGTTGGGTTAGGTTAAGGGTAAGGGTAAGAGTAAGGGTTAGGGTTAGGGTTAGGGAAATTGTTAATGTTAGGGTTAGGATTAAGGTTAGGGTAAGGGTAAGGGTTAGTGTTAGGGTTAGGATTAGGGTTATGGTTAGGGTTAGGGTAAGGGTGTTAGGGTTAGGGTTAGGGTTAGAGTAAGAGTAAGGGTTAGGGTTAGGGTTAGGGAAATTGTTAATGTTAGGGTTAGGGTTAGGGTTAGGATAAGGGTAAGGGTTAGTGTTAGGTTCGGGTTAGGGTTAGTTTTAAGGTTATGGTTAGGGTTAGGTTTAGGGTTATGTTAAGGGTAAGGGTTAGGTTTAGGTTTAGCGTTAGGGTTAGGGAAAGTTTAAGGGTTAGGGTAAGGGTTAGGGTTAGAGTAAGGGTTAGGGTTAGGGTTAGGCTTAGCATTAAGGTTAGGGTTAGGGTTAGGGTAAGGGTAAGGGTTAGGCTAGGTTTAGGGTAAGGATTAGGGTAAGGGTTAGGGTTAGGGTTAGGGTTAGCGTTATGTTTAGGGTTAGCATTAGGATAAGGGTAAGGGTTAGGGTTAGGGTTAGGGTTAGGGTTAAGGTTAGGTTTAGGGTAAGGGTTAGGGTTAGGGTAAGGATTAGGGTTAGGATTAGGGTTAGGGTTACGGTTAGGGTTAGAGTAAGTGTTAGGGTTAGGGTTAGGGTTAGGGGTTAGATTTAGGGTATGGTTAAGTTTAGGGTTCGGGTTAGGGTAAGGGTAAGGGTGAGGGTTAGGGTAAAGGTTAGGGTTAGGGTTAGGGTTAGGGTAAGGGTTGGTGTTAGGGTTAGGGTTAGGGTTAGGTTTAGGGTTACGTTTAGGGTTAGGGTTAGGTTAAGGGTAAGGGTTAGGGTTAGGATTAGGGTAGGGTTACGGTTAGGGTTAGAGTAAGTGTTAGGGTTAGGGTTAGTGGTTAGAGTTAAGGTTATGGTTAAGTTTAGGGTTAGGGTTAGGGTAAGGGTAAGTGTGAGGGTTAGGGTTAGGGTTAGGGTTAGTGTTAGATTTAGGTTTAGGGTTACGGTTAGGGTAAGGGTAAGGTTAGGGTTAGGGTTAGGGTTAAGTTTAGGGTTAGGTTTAGGGTTAGGAAACGGTTAAGGGTTAGGGTAAGGGTTAGGGTTAGGCTAAGGAATAGGGTTAGGGTTAGGGTTAGGGTAAGGGTTAGGGTTAAGTTTAAGCTTAGGGTTAGCATTAAAGTTAGGGTTAGGGTTAGGGATAGGATTATGGTTAGGGTTAGGGTAAGGGTTAGGGTTAGGTTTAGGGTTAGGGTTAGAGTTAGGTTTAGGGTTAGGTTTAGGGTTAGGGTTATGGTAAGGGTAAGTGTTAGGGTTAGGGTTAGGGTTACGGTTAGGTTTAGGGTTAGGGTTAGGCTAAGCGTAAGGTTTATGGTTAGTGTTAGGGTTAGGGTTAAGGTTAGGATTAGGGATAGGTTTAGGGTTAGGGTAATGGTAAGGTTTAGGTGTAGGGTTAGGGTTAGGGTTAGGGAAAGGGTACGGGTTAGGGTTAGGGTTTAGGGTAATGGTAAGGTTTAGGTGTAGGGTTAGGGTTAGGGTTAGGGAAAGGGTACGGGTTAGGGTTAGGGTTAGGGTAAGGATTAGGGTTAGGGTTAGGGTTAGGGTAAGGGTTAGGCTTAGGATTAGGGTTAGCATTAAGGTTAGGATTAAGGTTAGGGTAAATGTAAGGTTTAGGGTTAGGGTTAGGATGAGGTTTAGGGTTAGGGTATAGGTAAGGTTTAGGGTTAGGGATAGGGATAGGGTAAGGATTAGGGTTAGGATTAGGATTAGGGTTAGGTTTAGGGTTAGGGTTAGGGTAATGGTAAGCGTTAGGGTTAGGGTTAGGGTTAGGAGTTAGGGTTAGGGTTAGGGTTAGATTTAGGGTTAAGGTAAGGGTTAGGGTTAAGGTTAGGTTTAGGGTAAGCGTAAGTGTTAGGTTTGGTTTATGGTTAGGGTAAGGGTAAGGGTTAGGGTTAGGTTAGGTTTAGGGGTAGGATAACGTTTAGGGTTAGGGTAAGGGTTAGGGTAACGGTTAGGGTAAGGGTTAGGGTTAGGGTAAGGGTTATGGTTATGATTAGGGTTCGGTTTAGTGTTAGGGGTTAGGGTTAGGGTTAGGGTTTGTTTTAGGGTTAGGGTTAGGGTTAGGGTTAGGGTTAGGGTTAGGTTAGGGTTAGGGTTAGGGTTAGAGTTAGGGGTTAGGGTTAGGGTTAGGGTTAGGGTTAGGGTAAGGGTAAGGGTTAGGTTTAGGGTTATGGTTAGGGTTAGGTTTAGGGTTAGTTTTAGGGTTAGTGTAAGGGTTAAGGGATAGGGTTAGGGTTAGGGATAGGGGTTAGGTTTAGGGTTAGTGTTAGGGTAAGGGTAAGTGTTAGGGTTAGGTTTAGGGTTAGGTTAAGGGTAATGGTTAGGGTTAGAGTAAAGGTTAGGGTTAGGGTTAGGGTTAGGGTAAGGGTTATGGTTAGGGTTAGGGTTAGGGTAAGGGTTACGGTTATGGTTAGGGTTAGGTTTAGGGTTAGGTGTTAGGGTTAGGGTAAGGTTTAGGGTTAGGTTTAGGGTTAGGGTTACGGTAAGGGTAAGGGTTAGGGTTAGGGTTAGGGTTAGGTTTATGGTTTGGGAAAGGGTTAGGGTAGGGTTAGGTTAAGGGGAAGGATTTAGGGTTAAGGTTAGGTTTTGTGGTTAGTGTTAGGTTTAGAGTTAGGGTAAGGATAAGGGTTAGTGTTAGGGTTAGGGTTAGGGTTAGGGTTAGGGTTAGGATTAGGTTTAGGGTTAAGGTAAGGGTAAGGGTTAGGGTTAGCGTTAGGGTTAGGGTAAGGGTTAAGGTTAGGTTTCGGATTAGGGTTAGGTTTGGGTAAGGGTTAGGGTTAGGGTTAGGGTTAGGGTTAGGGTAATGTTTAGGTTAGGGTTAGTTTTAAGTTTAGGGTTAAGGTTAGGGTTAGAGTTAGAGTAAGTGTATGGGTTAGGGTTAGGGTTAGAGTTAGGGTTAGGTTTAGAGTTAGGGTAAGGGTAAGGTTTAGGGTTAGGGTTAGGGTTAGGCGTTAGGGTTAGGGTTAGAGTTACATTGAGGGTTAAGGTAAGGGTTAGGGTTAGGGTAAGGGTAAGGTTTAGGGTTAGGGTTAGGTTTGGGATAGGTTTAGGGTAAGGGTAAGTGTAAGGGTTAGGGTTAGGATTAGGGTTAGGGTTAGGTTTAGGGTTAGGGTTAGGGTTAGGGTAAGGGTTAGGGTTAGGGTTAGGGTTAGGGGTTAGGTTTAGCGTTAGAATTAGGGTATGGGTTCGGGTTAGGGTTAGGGTAATGTTTAAGGTTAGGTTTAGGGTTAGGGTTAGAGTTAGGGTTAGAGTTAGGGGTTAGGGTTAGGGTTAGAGTTAGGTTAAGGTTAGGGTTAGGGTCAGGGTTAGTTTTAGGGTAAGAGTTATTGTTAGGGTTAGGCTTAGGCTTAGGGTTAGGGTAAGGTTAAGGATTAGGGTTAGGGTTAGGATTAGGGTTAGGGTAAGGGTTAGGGTTAGGTTTAGTGTTAGGGTTATGGTTAAGGTTAGGGTTAGGGTAAGGGTAGGGGGTACAGTTAGGGTTAGGGTTAGGGGTTAGTGTTAGTGTTAGGGTTAGGTTTAGGGTAATGGTAAGGGTTAGGGTTAGGGTTAGGATTAGGATTAGGGTTAGGATTAGGTTTAGGGTTAGGGTAAGAGTAAGGGTTAGGGTTAGGGTTAGGGTTAGGA
>JANJXV010000239.1:312500-345000 GCA_024803745.1 Megascapheus bottae | reverse complement strand
CGTAAGGGAAAGTGTTAGGTTTAGGGCTAGGTTTAGGGTTAGGGTTAGGGTAAGGGTAAGGGTTAGGGTTAGGTTTGGGTTAGGGTTAGGGTTAGGTTTGGGTTAGGGTTATGGTAAGGTTAAGGGTTAGGGTTAGGTTTAGGGTTAGGGATAGGGTAAAGGTTAGGGTTAGGGTTTGGGTTAGGGTTAGGGGGTTAGGGTTAGGGTTAGGGTTAGGGTAAGGGTTAGCGTTAGGGTTAGGGTAAGGGTTATGGTTATGATTAGGGTTCGGTTTAGTGTTAGGGGTTAGGGTTAGGGTTAGTGTTAGGGTTAGATTTAAGGTTAGGGTTAGGGTTAGTGTAAGGGTAAAGGTTAGGGTTAGGGTTAGGGTTAGTGGTTAGGGTTAGGGTTAGGGTTAGATTTAGGGTTAGGGTAAGGGTAAGGTTTAGGGTTACGGTTAGGGTTAGGAGTTAGGGTTAGGGTTAGAGTTACATTTAGGGTTAAGGTAAGGTTTAGAGTTAGGGTTAAAGTTAGGGTTAGGGTAAGAGTAAGTGTTAGGTTTAGGGTTAGTGTTAGGTTAAGTTTAGGGTAAGGGTTAGGGTTAGGGTTAGGGTTAGGGTTTGTTTTGGGTTAGGGTTAGGGTAAGGGTAAGGGTTAGGTTTCGGTTTAGGGTTAGGGTTAGGGTAAAGGTTAGGGTTAGGGTTACGGTTAGGTTTAGGGTAAGGGTTAGGGTTACGGTTAGGGTGAGCATTAAGGATAGGGTTAGGTTTCGGTTATGGTTAAGTGTTAGGGTTAGGGTTAGGATTAGGTTTAGGGTTAAGGTAAGGGTAAGGGTTAGGGTTAGGGTTAAGTTTAGGGTTAGGGTAAGGGTAAGGGGTACAGTTAGGGTTAGGTTTAGGGGTTAGGGTTAGGGTTAGGGTTAGGGTTAGGGTTAGGTTTAGGATTAGGGTAAGGATTAGGGTTATGGTTAGAGTAATGGTAAGGGTTAGGTTTAGGGTTAGGGTTAGGGTTAGGATAAGGGGTAGGGTTAGGTTTAGTGTTAGGGTTAGTTTTTAGGTTAAGGTTAGGGTTAGGGTTAGGATAAGGGTAAGGGTTAGGGTTAGGGTTAGGGTTAGGGGTTAGGGTTAGGGTTAGGGTTAGGTTGAGGGTTATGGTAAGGGTAAGGTTTAGGTTTAGGGTTAGGGTTAGGGGTTAGGGGTTAGGGTTAAGGTTAGATTTAGGTTTAAGTTAAGGGTTAGCTTTAGGGTTAGGGTTAGCGTAAGGGAAAGTGTTAGGTTTAGGGCTAGGTTTAGGGTTAGGGTTAGGGTAAGGGTAAGGGTTAGGGTTAGGTTTGGGTTAGGGTTAGGGTTAGGTTTGGGTTAGGGTTATGGTAAGGTTAAGGGTTAGGGTTAGGTTTAGGGTTAGGGATAGGGTAAAGGTTAGGGTTAGGGTTTGGGTTAGGGTTAGGGGGTTAGGGTTAGGGTTAGGGTTAGGGTAAGGGTTAGCGTTAGGGTTAGGGTAAGGGTTATGGTTATGATTAGGGTTCGGTTTAGTGTTAGGGGTTAGGGTTAGGGTTAGTGTTAGGGTTAGATTTAAGGTTAGGGTTAGGGTTAGTGTAAGGGTAAAGGTTAAGGTTAGGGTTAGGGTTAGTGGTTAGGGTTAGGGTTAGGGTTAGATTTAGGGTTAGGGTAAGGGTAAGGTTTAGGGTTACGGTTAGGGTTAGGAGTTAGGGTTAGGGTTAGAGTTACATTTAGGGTTAAGGTAAGGTTTAGAGTTAGGGTTAAAGTTAGGGTTAGGGTAAGGGTAAGTGTTAGGTTAGGGTTAGGGTTAGGGTTAGGGTTAGGGTTAGGGTTAAGGTAAGTGTAAGGGTTAGGGTTAAGGTTAGGATTAGAGTTAGGGTTAGGTTTAGGGTAAGGGCAAGTTTTAAGGTTAGGGTTAGGGTTAGGGTTAGCGTTAGGGTAAGGGTAAATGTTAGGGTTAGGGTTACGGTTAGGGTTAGGGGTTAGAGTTAGGGTTAGGGTTAGGGTTAGGGATAGGTTTAGGTTTCAGGTTATGGGTAGGGTTACGGTTAGGTAAGGGTTAGGGTTAGGGTAAGGGTAAGGTTTGTGGTTAGTGTTAGGGTTAGGGTTAGGGTTAGGGAAAGGATTAGGATTAGGGTTAGTGTTAGGGTTAGGGTTGGGGTTAGGGTGAGCATTAAGGTTAGGTTGAGGGTTAGGGTTAGGGGTTAGGATTAGGGTTAGGGTTAGGGTTAGGGTTAGACTTAGGGTTAAGTTTAGGGTTATGGTTAGGTTAAGGGTAAGTTTTAGGGGTAGGGTAAGGGTAAGGGATAGGGTTAGGGTTACGGTTTGGGGTTAGGTTTAGTGTTAGGGTTAGGGTTACAGTTAGGGTTAAGGTGAGGATTAGGGTTAGGGTTAGGTTTAGGGTAATGGTTAGGGTTAGGGTTAGGGTAAGTGGTAGGTTAGAGTTAGGGTAAGGGTTAGGGATAGGTTTAGGTAAGGATAAGGTTTAGAGTTAGGGGTAGGGTTAGGGTTAGGGTAAGGGTAAGGTCTAGGGTTAGGTTTAGGGTTAGAGTTAAGGTAAGGTTAACGGTTAGGGTTAGGGTTAGTTTAGGGTTAGGGTAAGTGTTAGGGTTAGGGTTAGGGTTAGGGTTAAGGTGAGGGTTAGTGTTAGGGTTAGGTGAGGGTTAGGGTAAGGGTTAGGGTTATGTTTAGGGTAAGAGTAAGGGTTAGGGTTAGCATTAGGGTTAGGGGTTAGGTTTAGGGTTAGGGATAGGATTAGGGTTAGCTTTGGGTTTAGGGTTAGGGTTAGGGTTAATGTTAGGGTTAGGTTTATGATTAGGTTAGGGGTAAGGGTTAGGGTTAGGTTTAGGGTTAGGGTTAGGGTAAGGGTAAGGGTTAGGGTTAGTGTAAGGTTTAGGTTTGGGTTTAGGGTAAGGGTAAGGGTAAGGGTTAGAGTTAGAGTTAGGGTTAAGTTTAGGGTTAGGGGTTAGGTTTAGGGTTAGGGTTAGGCTAAGGTTAAGTGTTAGGGTTTGGGTTAGGTTTAGGGTAAGGATAAGAGTTAGGGTTAGGGTTAGTGTTAGGGTCAGGTTTAGGGTTAGGGTTAGGGTAAGGTTAAGTGTTAGGGTTAGGTTTAGGGTAGGGGTTAGGGTTAGGCTTAGGGTTAGGGTTAGGATTAGAGTTAGGGTTAGGGTTAGGTTTAGGGTTAGGGTTAGGTTAAGGGTAAGGGTTTGGGTTAGGGTTAGTGTTAGGGTCATGTTTAGGGTTAGGGTTAGGCTAAGGATAAGGGTTAGGGTTAAGGTTAGGGTTAGGGTTAGGGTTAGGATTAGAGTAGGGGTGAGGGTTAGGGTTAGGTTTAGGTTCAGAGTTAGGGTTAGGGTTAGGGTTAGGGTTAGTGTTAAGGTTAGGGTTAGGGTTAGGGTAGTGGAAGGGTTAGGGTTAGGGTTAGGGTTTAGTGTTAGGTCAGGGTTATTGTTATGGTAGGGTAAGGGTTAGGGTTAAGGTTAGGGTTAGGTTTACGGTTAAGGTAAGTGTAAGGTTTAGGGTTAAGGTTAGGGTTAGAGTTTTGGTTAGGTTTAGAATAAATGTAAGTTTTAAGGTTAGGGTTAGGGTTAGGTTTAGGGTAAGGGTTAGCGTTAGGGTAAGGGTTAGGTTAGGTTTAGGGTAAGGGTTAGGGATAGGTTTATTGTAAGGATAATTTTTAGAGTTTGGGGTAGGGTGATGTTTAGGGTAAGGGTAAGGTCTAGAGTTAGGTTTAGGGTTAGAGTTAAGGTAAGGGTAGGGGTTAGGGTTAGGGTTAGTTTAGGGTTAGGGTAAGTGTTAGGGTTAAGTTTAGGGTTAGGGTTAAGGTGAGGGTTAGGGTTAGGGTTAGGTTAGGGTTAGGGTAAGGGCTAGGCTTAGGTTTAGGGTAAGGGTAAGGGTTAGGTTTAGCATTAGGGTTAGGGGTTATGTTAGGGTTAGGTATAGGGTTATGGTTAGGTTTGGGGTTATGGTTAGGGTTAGGATTAAGTTTAGGGTTAGGGATTTGATAAGGGTAGGGGTAAGGGTTAGGGTTAAGTTTAGGGTTAGGGTTAGGGTAAGGGTAAGGGTTAGGGTTAGTGTTAGGGTTAGGTTTGTGTTTCGGGTAAGGGTAAGTGTTAGCGTTAGGTTTAGGGTTCGTTTTAGGGTTAGGGTTAGGGTTAAGGTTAGGGTAATGGTACGGGTAGGGTTAAGGTTACGGTTAGGGTTAGGGTTAGCATTAGGTTTAGGGTAACGGTTAGGGTTAGGGTAAGGGTTATGGTTAAGGTTAGGGTTAGGTTTAGGGTTGGGGTTAAGGTTAGGGTTAGGGTTAGGGTAAGGGTAAGTGTTAGGGTTATTGTTAGGGTTACGGTTAGTGGTTAGGGTTAGGGTTAGGGTAAGGGTTTGCATTAGGGTTAGGTTAAGGGTTAGGGTTAGGGTAAGGGTAAGGGTTAGAGTTAGGGTTAGGGTTAAGTTTAGGGTTCGGGGTTAGGTTTAGGTTTGGGGTTACTCTAAGGGTAAGTGTTAGGGTTACGGATAGGGTTCGGATAAGGATAAGGGTTAGCGTTAGGGTTAGGTTTATTGTTAGGGTTAGGGTAAGGTTAAGTGTTAGGGTTAGGGTTAGAGTTAGGGTTAGGGTTAGGGTTAGGGTTAGGGTTAGGGTAAGAGTTAGGGTAAGGGTTAGGGTTAGGCTTAGGGTTAGGGTTAGGTTTAGAGTTAGGGTTAGGGTTAGGTTTAGGGTTAGGTTTAGGGTAAGGGTAAGGGTTAGGCTTAGGGTTAGGGTTAGGGTAAGGGTTAGGGTTAGGGTAAGGGTTAGCGTAAGGGTTAGGGTTAGGATTAGGGTTAGGGTTAGGGGTAGGGGTAGGGTTAGGGTTAGTTTAGGCTTAGGGTTAGGGTTAGCATTAAGGTTAGGTTTAGGGTTCGGGTTAGGGAAAGTGTTAGGGTTAGGGTTAGGGTAAGGATAAGGGTTACGGTTAGGGTTAGGTTTAGGTTTAGGTTTGGGGTTAAGCTTAGGGTTAGGGTTAGGGTAAGGATAAGGGTTAGGCTTAGGGTTAGGGTTAGGGTAAGTGTTAGGGTTACGATTAGGGTTAGGATGAGGGTTAGGGTAAGGGTAAGGATTCGGGTTAGGTGTAGAGTTAGGGTTAGGGTTAGAGTAAGGGTAAAGGTTAGGGTTAGGGTTAGAGTAAGGGTAATGGTTAGGGTTAGGGTTAGGGTTAGGGTTAGGGTTTTGATAAGGGTAGGGGTAAGGGTTAGGGTTAAGTTTAGGGTTAGGGTTACGGTAAGGGTAAGGGTTAGGGTTAGTGTTAGGGTTAGGTTTGTGTTTCGGGTAAGGGTAAGTGTTAGCGTTAGGTTTAGGGTTCGTTTTAGGGTTAGGGTTAGGGTTAAAGTTAGGGTAATGGTACGGGGTAGGGTTAAGGTTTAGGGTTAGGTTTAGCATTAAGGTTAGGGTTACGGTTAGGGTAAGGGTTAGTTTTGGGGGTTAGGGTTGGGGATAGGTTTAGGGTTACGGTTAGTGAAATGGTAAGTGTTAGTTTCGGGTTAGGGTAAGGGTTAGCGTTAGGGTTAGGGTTAGGGTTAGGGTAGGGTTAGGGTTAGTGTTAGGTTTAGCATTAGGTTAGGGTTAGGTTAGGATTAGGGTTAGCGTTAGGGTTAGGGTTTTGATAAGGGTAGGGGTAAGGGTTAGGGTTAAGTTTAGGGTTAGGGTTACGGTAAGGGTAAGGGTTAGGGTTAGTGTTAGGGTTAGGTTTGTGTTTCGGGTAAGGGTAAGTGTTAGCGTTAGGTTTAGGGTTCGTTTTAGGGTTAGGGTTAGGGTTAAAGTTAGGGTAATGGTACGGGGTAGGGTTAAGGTTTAGGGTTAGGTTTAGCATTAAGGTTAGGGTTACGGTTAGGGTAAGGGTTAGTTTTGGGGGTTAGGGTTGGGGATAGGTTTAGGGTTACGGTTAGTGAAATGGTAAGTGTTAGTTTCGGGTTAGGGTAAGGGTTAGCGTTAGGGTTAGGGTTAGGGTTAGGGTAGGGTTAGGGTTAGTGTTAGGTTTAGCATTAGGTTAGGGTTAGGTTAGGATTAGGGTTAGCGTTAGGGTTAGGGTAAGGGTAAGGGTTAGGTTTAGGATTAGGGGTAGGGGTTATGGTTAGGGTTAGGGTAAGTGTAATGGTAATGCTTAGGTTTAGGTTTAGGGTTAGGTGTTAGGGTAAGGTTAGTGTAAGTCTTAGGGTTAGGTTTAGGGTTAGGGTAAGGGTTAGGGTTAGGGTTAGTATTTAGGTTACGGTTAGGTTAGGGTTAGCGTTAGGGTTAGGGTAAGGGTAAGGGTTAGGTTTAGGATTAAGGTTAGGGGTTACTGTTATGGTTAGGGTAAGGGTAAGGTTTAGGTTTAGGTTTAGGTTTAGGGTTAGGTGTTACGGTTAGGGTTAGTTTGAGGCTTAGGGTTAGGGTTAGGGCAAGGGTTAGTTTAGGGTTAGGGTTAGGGTTAGCATTAAGGTTAGGGTTATGTTTAGGGTTAGGTTTAGGGAAAGTGTTAGGGTTAGGGTTAGGGTAAGGGTAAGGGTTAGGGTTATGGTTAGGTTTAGGTTTCGGGTTGGGGTTGAGGTTAGGGTTAGGGTTAGGGTAAGGGTAAGGGTTAGGCTTAGGGTTAGGGTTAGGGTAAGTGTTAGGGTTAGGGTTAGTGTTAGGGTAAGGGTAAGGGTAAGGATTCGGGTTAGGGTTAGGGTTAGGGTTAGGTTTAGGGTAAGGGTAAGGGTTAGGTTTAGGGTTAGGGTTAAGTTTAGGGTTAGGGTTAGGGTTAGGTTTAGGGTTAGGGTTAGGGCAAGGGAAAGGGTTAGGGTTAGGCTTAGGCTTAGGGTTAGGGATAAGGTTAGGGTTAGGGTTAGGGAAAGGGTAAGGGTTAGGGTTAGGGTTAGGGTTAGGGTTAGGATTAGGGTTAGGGGAAGGATTAGTGTTAGTTTTAGGGTAAGTGTTAGGGTTAGGCTTAGGGTTAGCATTAAGTTTAGGGTTAGGGTTAGGGTAAGGGTAAGGGTTAGGGTTATTGTTAGGGTAAGGGTTAGTTTGGGGGTTAAGGTTAGGGTTAAGGTCAGGGTTAGGGATAGCTTTAGGGTTACGGTTAGTGTAAAGGTAAGTGTTAGGATTAGGGTTAGGGTTAGTTTTAGGGTTAGGGTTAGGGTAAGGGTAAGTGTTAGGTTAGGGTTACGGTTAGGGTTAAGGTTAGGTTTAGGGTTAGGGTTAGGGTAAGGGTAAGGGTTAGGGTTAGGGTTAGGTTTAGGGTTAGGGTTAGGGAAAGGGTAAGGGTTAGGGTAAGGTTTAGGGTTAGGGTTAGGTTTAGGGTAAGGCTTAGCGTAAGGTTTAGGGTTAGGATTAGGGTTAGGGTTAACATTAAGGTTAGGGTTAGGGTTAGGGTAAGGGTAAGGGTTAAGGTTAGGGTTAGGGTAAGGATTAGGGTTAGGTTTAGGGTTACAGTAAGGGTTAGGGTTAGGGCTAGGGTTAGGGTTGGCAGTAAGTTTAGGGTTAGGGTTAGGGTAAGGGTAAGTGTTAGGGTTAGTGTTAGGGTTAGGGTTAGGGGTTATGGTTAGGGTTAGGGTTAGGGTAAGGGTTAGGTTTAAGGTTAGGTTTAGGGTTAGCATTAAGGTTAGTTTTAGGGTTTGGCTAAGGGTAAGGGTTAGGGTTAGTGTTAGGTTTAGGGTGAGATTTAGGGTAAGGGTAATGGTTAGGGTTAGGTTAGGGTAAGAGTAAGGGTTAGGGTTAATGTTAGGTTTAGGGTTAGGTTTAGGGTTAAGGTTCCGGTAAGGGTTAGGGTTATGTTAGGGTTAGGGTTGGGGTTAGGATTAATACGATGGTTAGGTTTAGGGTTAGGGTAGGGTAACGGCTAGTGTTAGGGTTAGAGTAAGGGTAAGGGTTAGGGTTAGGGTTAGAGCTAGGTTTAGGGTTAAGGTTAGGGTTAGGTTTAGGGTTAGGGTTAGGGTAAGGGTAAGTGTTAGGGTTAGGTTTAGGGTTAGGGTTACGGTAAGTGTAAGGGTTACGGTTAGGGTTAGGGGTAGGTGTAGGGTTAGGGTTACCGTTAGGTTTACAGTTATGGTTAGGGTAAGGGTATGGTTTAGGGTTATGGTTATGGTTATGGTTATGGTTACGGGTATTGTTAGGGTTAGGGAAAGGGTAAGGTTTAGGGTAAGGGTTAGGTTTAGGGTTAGGGTTAAGGTAAGGATTAGGCTTAGGGTTAGGATAAGCGTTAGGGTTAGGGTTAGGGTTAGAGTTAACATTAAGTTTAGGGTTAGGGTTAGGGTAAGGGTAAGGGTTAGGGTTAGGGTTAGGGTTAGGATAAGGATTAAGGTAAGGGTTAGGGTCAGGTAAGGGTTAGGTTTAGGTTAGGGTTAGTATTAAGGTGAGGGTTACGGTTATGGTAAGGGTAAGCGTTAGGGTTAGGTTAGGGTTAGGGGTTAGGGTTAGGGTTAGGGTTAGTGTTAGGGTTAGCATTAAGGTTAGGGTTAGGTTAGGATTAGGGTTAGGGTTAGGGTTAAGGTAACGGTAAAGTTTAGGGTTAGGGTTAGGGTTAGGGTTAAGGTTAGGGTTAGGGTTAGGGTTAGGTTAGGGTTAGAGGAAGGGTAAATGTTAGGGTTAGGGTTAGGGTTAGGGTTAAAGTAAGGGTAAGGGTTAGGGTTAGGGTTAGAGCTAGGTTTAGGGTTAAGGTTAGGGTTAGGTTTAGGGTTAGGGTTAGGGTAAGGGTAAGTGTTAGAGTTAGGTTTAGGTTTAGGGTTAGGGTAAGTGTAAGGGTTAGGGGTAGGGTTAGGGGTAGGGGTAGGGTTAGGGTTACAGTTAGGTTTACGGTTAAGGTTAGGGTAAGGGTACGGTTTAGGCTTATGTTTATGGTTACGGGTAGGGTTAGGGTTAGGGAAAGGGTAAGGGTTAGTGTAAGGGTTAGGTTTAGGGTTAGGGTTAAGGTAAGGATTAGGCTTAGGGTTAGGATAAGCGTTAGGGTTAGGGTTAGAGTTAACATTAAGGTTAGGGTTAGGGTGAGGGTAAGGGTAAGGGTTAGGGTTAGGGTTAGGGTTAGGATAAGGATTAGGGTTAGGGTTAGGGTTAGGTAAGGGTTAGGTTTAGGTTAGGGTTAGCATTAAGGTGAGGGTTACGGTTATGGTAAGGGTAAGCGTTAGGGTTAGGTTAGGGTTAGGGGTTAGGGTTAGGGTTAGGGTTAGGGTTAGCATTAAGATTAGGGTTAGGTTAGGATTAGGGTTAGGGTTAGGGTTAGGGTAAGGGTAAGGGTTAGGGTTAGGATTAGGGTTAGCGGTTAGGGTTAGGGTTAGGGCAAGTGTAAGGTTTAGGTTTAGGTTTAGGTTTAGGGTTAGGTGTTAGGGTTAGGGTTAGTGTGAGGCTTAGGGTTAGGGTTAGGGTAAGGGTTAGTTTAGGGTTAGGGTTAGGGTTAGCATTAAGGATAGAGTTAGGGTTATGGTTAGGGTTAGGGAAAGTGTTAGGGTTAGGGTTAGCGAAAGTGTAAGGGTTAGGGTTAGGGTTAGTTTTAGGTTTAGGGTTGGGGTTATGTTTATGGTTAGAGTTAGGGTAAGGGTAAGGGTTAGGCTTAGGGTTAGGGTTAGGGTAAGTGTTAGGGTTAGGGTTAGGGTTAGGTTTAGGGTTAGGGTAAGGGTAAGGATTCGGGTTAGGGTTAGGGTTAGGGTTAGGTTTAGGGTTAGGTTTTGTGTAAGGGTAACGGTTAGGTTTAGGGTTAGGGTTAAGGTTAGGGTTAGGGTTAGTGTTAGGGTTAGGATTAGGGTGAGGTTTAGGTTTAGGGTTAGGGTTAGGGTAAGGGAAAGGTTTAGGGTTAGCCTTAGGCTTAGGGTTAGGGATAAGGTTAGGGTTAGGTTTAGGGTTAGGGTTAGGGTTAGGGTTAGGGTTAGGTTAGGGTAAGGATTAGGGTAGGGTTAGGGTAAGGGTTAGGGTTAGGTTTAGGGTTAGCATTAAGTTTAGGGTTGGGGTTAGGGTAAGGGTAAGGGTTAGGGTTATTGTTAGGGTAAGGGTTAGTTTTGGGGTTTATTGTTAGGGTTAAGGTTAGGATTAGTGATAGGTTTAGGGGTATGGTTAGAGTAAGGGTAAGTGTTAGGGTTAGGGATAGGGTTAGCATTAAGGTTAGGGTTAGGTTAGGATTAGGGTTAGGGTTAGAGTTAGGGTAAGGGTAACGGTTAGGGTTAGGATTAGGGTTAGGGGTTAGGGTTAGGGTTAGGGTAAGGGTAATGGAAAGGTTTAGGTTTAGGTTTAGGTTTAGTTTTAGGGTAAGTGTGAGTGTAAGTCTTAGGGTTAGGTTTAGGGTTAGGGTAAGGTTTATGGTTAGGTTTACCATTTAGGTTAAGGTTAGGTTAGGGTTATGGTTAGGGTTAGGGTAAGGGTAAGGGTTAGGTTTAGGATTAGGATTAGGTTTAGGGTTAGGGTTAGGGTAAGGGTAAGGTTTAGGTTTAGGTTTAGTTTTAGGTGTTAGGGTTAGGGTTAGTGTGAGGCTTAGGGTTAGGGTTAGGGTAAGGGTTACTTTACGGTTAGGGTTAGGGTTAGCATTAAGATTAGGGTTAGGGTTAGGGTTAGCGAAAGTGTTAGGGTTAGGGTTCGGGTAAGGGTAAGGGTTAGGGTTAGGGTTAGGTTTAGGTTTAGGGTTGGGGTTAAAGTTAGGGTTAGGTAAGGGTAACGGTTAGGCTTAGGGTTAGGGTTAGAGTAAGTGTTAGGGTTAGGCTTAGGGTTAGGGTTAGGGTTAGGGTAAGGGTAAGGATTCAGGTTAGGGTTAGGGTTACAGTTAGGTTTAGGGTTAGGTTTAGGGCAAGGGTATGGGTTAGGTTTAGGGTTAGGGTTAAGGTTAGGGTTAGGGTTAGGGTTAGGATTAGGGTTAGGTTTAGGTTTAGGGTTAGGGTTAGAGTAAGAGAAAGGGTTAGGTTAGGCTTAGGCTTAGGGTTAGGGATAAGGTTAGGGTTAGGTTTAGGGTTAGAGTTAGGGTTAGGGTTAGGGAAAGGGTAAGGGTTAGGGTTAGTGTTAGTGTTAGGGTTAGGGTTAAGGTTAGTGGAAGGATTAGTGTTAGGGTTAGGGTTAGGTTTAGGGATAGCATTAAGTTTAGGGTTAGGGTTAGGGTAAGGGTAAGTGTTAGGTTAGGGTTAGGGTTAGGGTTAAGGTTAGGTTTAGGGTTAGGGTTAGGGTAAGGGTAAGGGTTAGGGTTAGGGTTAGGTTTAGGGTTAGGGTTAGGGAAAGGGTAAGGGTTAGGGTAAGGTTTAGGGTTAGGGTTAGGTTTACGGTAAGGCTTAGGGTTAGGGTTATGGTTAGCGTAAAGTTTAGGGTTAGGATTAGGGTTAGGGTTAGCATTAAGGTTAGGGTTAGGGTTAGGGTAAGGGTAAGGGTTAAGGTTAGGGTTAGGGTAAGGATTAGGGTTAGGTTTAGGGTTACAATAAGGGTTAGGGTTAGCAGTAAGTTTAGGGTTAGGGTTAGGGTAAGGGTAAGTGTTAGGTTTAGGGTTAGGGTTAGGGTTAGGGGTTAGGGTTAGGGTTAGGGTTAGGGTAAGGGTTAGGGTTAAGGTTAGGGTTAGGGTTAGCATTAAGGTTAGGTTTAGGGTTTGGCTAAGGGTAACGTTTAGGGTTAGGGTTAGGGTTATGGTAAGAGAAAGGGTTAGGGTTAGTGTTAGGTTTACGGTGAGATTTAGGGTAAGGGTAATGGTTAGGGTTAGGTTAGGGTAAGAGTAAGGGTTAGGTTTAATGTTAGGTTTTGGGTTAGGTTTTGGGTTTAGGTTACGGTAAGGGATAGGGTTAGGTTAGGGTTAGGCTTAGGGTTAAGGTTACGGTAAGGGATAGGGTTAGGTTAGGGTTAGGCTTAGGGTTAGGATTAACACGATGGTTAGATTTAGTGTTAGGGTAGGGTAAGGGCTAGTGTTAGGGTTAGGGTTAGGGTAAGGATTAGGGTTAGTGTTAGGGTTAAGGTAAGGGTAAAGTTTAGGGTTAGAGTTAGGGTTAGGGTTAAGTTTAGGGTTAGGGTTAGAGTAAGGGTAAATGTTAGGGTTAGGGTTAGGGTTAGAGTAAGGGTAAGGGTTAGGGTTAGGGTTAGAGCTAGGTTTAGAGTTAAGGTTAGGGTTAGGTTTAGGGTTAGGGTTAGAGTAAGGGTAAGTGTTAGGGTTAGGTTTAGGGTTAGGGTTAGGGTAAGTGTAAGGGTTAGGGTTAGGGGTAGGGGTAGGGGTAGGGTTAGGTTTACAGTTAGGTTTACGGTTACGGTTAGGGGAAGGGTACGGTTTAGGGTTATGGTTATGGTTATGGTTACGGGTAGGGTTAGGGTTAGGGAAAGGGTAAGGGTTAGGGTAAGGGTTAGGTTTAGGGTTAGGGTTAAAGTAAGGATTAGGCTTAGGGTTAGGATAAGCGTTAGGCTTAGGGTTGGGTTTAGAGTTAACATTAAGGTTATGGTTAGGGTTAGGGTAAGGGTAAGGGTTAGGGTTAGGGTTAGGGTTAGGATAAGGATTAGGGTTAGGGTTAGGGTTAGGTAAGGGTTAGGTTTAGGGTTAGGGTTAGCATTAAGGTGAGGGTTACGGTTAGGGTAAGGGTAAGGGTTAGGGTTAGGGTTAGGGTTTAGGGTTAGGGTTAGGGTTAGTGTTAGGGTTAGTATTAAGGTTAGGGTTAGGTTAGGATTAGGGTTAGGGTTAGGGTTAGGGTAGGGGTAAGGTTTAGAGTTAGGATTAGGGTTAGGGGTTAGGGTTAGGGTTAGGATAAGGGTAGGTTAAGGTTTAGGTTTAGGTTTAGGGTTAGGTGTTAGGGTTAGTGTTAGTGTAAGGGTTAAGGTTAGGTTTAGGGTTAGGGTAAGGGTTAGGGTTAGGGTTAGGGTAAGGGTAAGGGTTAGGGTTAGGATTAGGGTTAGCTGTTAGGGTAAGGGTTAGGGTAAGTGTAAGGTTTAGGTTTAGGTTTAGGTTTAAGGTTAGGTGTTAGGGTTAGGGTTAGTGTGAGGCTTAGGGTTAGGGTTAGGGTAAGGGTTAGTTTAGGGTTAGGGTTAGGGTTAGCATTAAGGATAGAGTTAGGGTTATGGTTAGGGTTATTGAAAGTGTTAGGGTTAGGGTTAACGAAAGTGTAAGGGTTAGGGTTAGGGTTAGTTTTAGGTTTAGGGTTGGGGTTAAGGTTAGGGTTAGAGTTAGGGTAAGGGTAAGGGTTAGGCATAGGGTTAGGGTTAGGGTAAGTGTTAGGGTTAGGGTTAGGGTTAGGTTTAGGTTTAGGGTAAGGGTAAGGATTCGGGTTAGGGTTAGGGTTAGGGTTAGGTTTAGGGTTAGTTTTTGGGTAAGGGTAAGGGTTAGGTTTAGGGTTAGGGTTAAGGTTAGGGTTATGGTTAGTGTTAGGGTTAGTATTAGGGTTAGGTTTAGGTTTAGGGTTAGGGTTAGGGTTAAGGTTAGGGTAATGGTACGGGTAGGGTTAAGGTTACGGTTAGGGTTAGGGTTAGCATTAGGTTTAGGGTAACGGTTAGGGTTAGGGTAAGGGTTATGGTTAAGGTTAGGGTTAGGTTTAGGGTTGGGGTTAAGGTTAGGGTTAGGGTTAGGGTAAGGGTAAGTGTTAGGGTTATTGTTAGGGTTACGGTTAGTGGTTAGGGTTAGGGTTAGGGTAAGGGTTTGCATTAGGGTTAGGTTAAGGGTTAGGGTTAGGGTAAGGGTAAGGGTTAGAGTTAGGGTTAGGGTTAAGTTTAGGGTTCGGGGTTAGGTTTAGGTTTGGGGTTACTCTAAGGGTAAGTGTTAGGGTTACGGATAGGGTTCGGATAAGGATAAGGGTTAGCGTTAGGGTTAGGTTTATTGTTAGGGTTAGGGTAAGGTTAAGTGTTAGGGTTAGGGTTAGAGTTAGGGTTAGGGTTAGGGTTAGGGTTAGGGTTAGGGTAAGAGTTAGGGTAAGGGTTAGGGTTAGGCTTAGGGTTAGGGTTAGGTTTAGAGTTAGGGTTAGGGTTAGGTTTAGGGTTAGGTTTAGGGTAAGGGTAAGGGTTAGGCTTAGGGTTAGGGTTAGGGTAAGGGTTAGGGTTAGGGTAAGGGTTAGCGTAAGGGTTAGGGTTAGGATTAGGGTTAGGGTTAGGGGTAGGGGTAGGGTTAGGGTTAGTTTAGGCTTAGGGTTAGGGTTAGCATTAAGGTTAGGTTTAGGGTTCGGGTTAGGGAAAGTGTTAGGGTTAGGGTTAGGGTAAGGATAAGGGTTACGGTTAGGGTTAGGTTTAGGTTTAGGTTTGGGGTTAAGCTTAGGGTTAGGGTTAGGGTAAGGATAAGGGTTAGGCTTAGGGTTAGGGTTAGGGTAAGTGTTAGGGTTACGATTAGGGTTAGGATGAGGGTTAGGGTAAGGGTAAGGATTCGGGTTAGGTGTAGAGTTAGGGTTAGGGTTAGAGTAAGGGTAAAGGTTAGGGTTAGGGTTAGAGTAAGGGTAATGGTTAGGGTTAGGGTTAGGGTTAGGGTTAGGGTTTTGATAAGGGTAGGGGTAAGGGTTAGGGTTAAGTTTAGGGTTAGGGTTACGGTAAGGGTAAGGGTTAGGGTTAGTGTTAGGGTTAGGTTTGTGTTTCGGGTAAGGGTAAGTGTTAGCGTTAGGTTTAGGGTTCGTTTTAGGGTTAGGGTTAGGGTTAAAGTTAGGGTAATGGTACGGGGTAGGGTTAAGGTTTAGGGTTAGGTTTAGCATTAAGGTTAGGGTTACGGTTAGGGTAAGGGTTAGTTTTGGGGGTTAGGGTTGGGGATAGGTTTAGGGTTACGGTTAGTGAAATGGTAAGTGTTAGTTTCGGGTTAGGGTAAGGGTTAGCGTTAGGGTTAGGGTTAGGGTTAGGGTAGGGTTAGGGTTAGTGTTAGGTTTAGCATTAGGTTAGGGTTAGGTTAGGATTAGGGTTAGCGTTAGGGTTAGGGTTTTGATAAGGGTAGGGGTAAGGGTTAGGGTTAAGTTTAGGGTTAGGGTTACGGTAAGGGTAAGGGTTAGGGTTAGTGTTAGGGTTAGGTTTGTGTTTCGGGTAAGGGTAAGTGTTAGCGTTAGGTTTAGGGTTCGTTTTAGGGTTAGGGTTAGGGTTAAAGTTAGGGTAATGGTACGGGGTAGGGTTAAGGTTTAGGGTTAGGTTTAGCATTAAGGTTAGGGTTACGGTTAGGGTAAGGGTTAGTTTTGGGGGTTAGGGTTGGGGATAGGTTTAGGGTTACGGTTAGTGAAATGGTAAGTGTTAGTTTCGGGTTAGGGTAAGGGTTAGCGTTAGGGTTAGGGTTAGGGTTAGGGTAGGGTTAGGGTTAGTGTTAGGTTTAGCATTAGGTTAGGGTTAGGTTAGGATTAGGGTTAGCGTTAGGGTTAGGGTAAGGGTAAGGGTTAGGTTTAGGATTAGGGGTAGGGGTTATGGTTAGGGTTAGGGTAAGTGTAATGGTAATGCTTAGGTTTAGGTTTAGGGTTAGGTGTTAGGGTAAGGTTAGTGTAAGTCTTAGGGTTAGGTTTAGGGTTAGGGTAAGGGTTAGGGTTAGGGTTAGTATTTAGGTTACGGTTAGGTTAGGGTTAGCGTTAGGGTTAGGGTAAGGGTAAGGGTTAGGTTTAGGATTAAGGTTAGGGGTTACTGTTATGGTTAGGGTAAGGGTAAGGTTTAGGTTTAGGTTTAGGTTTAGGGTTAGGTGTTACGGTTAGGGTTAGTTTGAGGCTTAGGGTTAGGGTTAGGGCAAGGGTTAGTTTAGGGTTAGGGTTAGGGTTAGCATTAAGGTTAGGGTTATGTTTAGGGTTAGGTTTAGGGAAAGTGTTAGGGTTAGGGTTAGGGTAAGGGTAAGGGTTAGGGTTATGGTTAGGTTTAGGTTTCGGGTTGGGGTTGAGGTTAGGGTTAGGGTTAGGGTAAGGGTAAGGGTTAGGCTTAGGGTTAGGGTTAGGGTAAGTGTTAGGGTTAGGGTTAGTGTTAGGGTAAGGGTAAGGGTAAGGATTCGGGTTAGGGTTAGGGTTAGGGTTAGGTTTAGGGTAAGGGTAAGGGTTAGGTTTAGGGTTAGGGTTAAGTTTAGGGTTAGGGTTAGGGTTAGGTTTAGGGTTAGGGTTAGGGCAAGGGAAAGGGTTAGGGTTAGGCTTAGGCTTAGGGTTAGGGATAAGGTTAGGGTTAGGGTTAGGGAAAGGGTAAGGGTTAGGGTTAGGGTTAGGGTTAGGGTTAGGATTAGGGTTAGGGGAAGGATTAGTGTTAGTTTTAGGGTAAGTGTTAGGGTTAGGCTTAGGGTTAGCATTAAGTTTAGGGTTAGGGTTAGGGTAAGGGTAAGGGTTAGGGTTATTGTTAGGGTAAGGGTTAGTTTGGGGGTTAAGGTTAGGGTTAAGGTCAGGGTTAGGGATAGCTTTAGGGTTACGGTTAGTGTAAAGGTAAGTGTTAGGATTAGGGTTAGGGTTAGTTTTAGGGTTAGGGTTAGGGTAAGGGTAAGTGTTAGGTTAGGGTTACGGTTAGGGTTAAGGTTAGGTTTAGGGTTAGGGTTAGGGTAAGGGTAAGGGTTAGGGTTAGGGTTAGGTTTAGGGTTAGGGTTAGGGAAAGGGTAAGGGTTAGGGTAAGGTTTAGGGTTAGGGTTAGGTTTAGGGTAAGGCTTAGCGTAAGGTTTAGGGTTAGGATTAGGGTTAGGGTTAACATTAAGGTTAGGGTTAGGGTTAGGGTAAGGGTAAGGGTTAAGGTTAGGGTTAGGGTAAGGATTAGGGTTAGGTTTAGGGTTACAGTAAGGGTTAGGGTTAGGGCTAGGGTTAGGGTTGGCAGTAAGTTTAGGGTTAGGGTTAGGGTAAGGGTAAGTGTTAGGGTTAGTGTTAGGGTTAGGGTTAGGGGTTATGGTTAGGGTTAGGGTTAGGGTAAGGGTTAGGTTTAAGGTTAGGTTTAGGGTTAGCATTAAGGTTAGTTTTAGGGTTTGGCTAAGGGTAAGGGTTAGGGTTAGTGTTAGGTTTAGGGTGAGATTTAGGGTAAGGGTAATGGTTAGGGTTAGGTTAGGGTAAGAGTAAGGGTTAGGGTTAATGTTAGGTTTAGGGTTAGGTTTAGGTTAAGGTTCCGGTAAGGTTAGGGTTATGTTAGGGTTAGGGTTGGGGTTAGGATTAATACGATGGTTAGGTTTAGGGTTAGGGTAGGGTAACGGCTAGTGTTAGGGTTAGAGTAAGGGTAAGGGTTAGGGTTAGGGTTAGAGCTAGGTTTAGGGTTAAGGTTAGGGTTAGGTTTAGGGTTAGGGTTAGGGTAAGGGTAAGTGTTAGGGTTAGGTTTAGGGTTAGGGTTACGGTAAGTGTAAGGGGTTACGGTTAGGGTTAGGGGTAGGTGTAGGGTTAGGGTTACCGTTAGGTTTACACTTATGGTTAGGGTAAGGGTATGGTTTAGGGTTATGGTTATGGTTATGGTTATGGTTACGGGTATTGTTAGGGTTAGGGAAAGGGTAAGGTTTAGGGTAAGGGTTAGGTTTAGGTTAGGGTTAAGGTAAGGATTAGGCTTAGGGTTAGGATAAGCGTTAGGGTTAGGGTTAGGGTTAGAGTTAACATTAAGTTTAGGGTTAGGGTTAGGGTAAGGGTAAGGGTTAGGGTTAGGGTTAGGGTTAGGATAAGGATTAAGGTAAGGGTTAGGGTCAGGTAAGGGTTAGGTTTAGGTTAGGGTTAGTATTAAGGTGAGGGTTACGGTTATGGTAAGGGTAAGCGTTAGGGTTAGGTTAGGGTTAGGGGTTAGGGTTAGGGTTAGGGTTAGTGTTAGGGTTAGCATTAAGGTTAGGGTTAGGTTAGGATTAGGGTTAGGGTTAGGGTTAAGGTAACGGTAAAGTTTAGGGTTAGGGTTAGGGTTAGGGTTAAGGTTAGGGTTAGGGTTAGGGTTAGGTTAGGGTTAGAGGAAGGGTAAATGTTAGGGTTAGGGTTAGGGTTAGGGTTAAAGTAAGGGTAAGGGTTAGGGTTAGGGTTAGAGCTAGGTTTAGGGTTAAGGTTAGGGTTAGGTTTAGGGTTAGGGTTAGGGTAAGGGTAAGTGTTAGAGTTAGGTTTAGGTTTAGGGTTAGGGTAAGTGTAAGGGTTAGGGGTAGGCTTAGGGGTAGGGGTAGGGTTAGGGTTACAGTTAGGTTTACGGTTAAGGTTAGGGTAAGGGTACGGTTTAGGCTTATGTTTATGGTTACGGGTAGGGTTAGGGTTAGGGAAAGGGTAAGGGTTAGTGTAAGGGTTAGGTTTAGGGTTAGGGTTAAGGTAAGGATTAGGCTTAGGGTTAGGATAAGCGTTAGGGTTAGGGTTAGAGTTAACATTAAGGTTAGGGGTTAGGGTGAGGGTAAGGGTAAGGGTTAGGGTTAGGGTTAGGGTTAGGATAAGGATTAGGGTTAGGGTTAGGGTTAGGTAAGGGTTAGGTTTAGGTTAGGGTTAGCATTAAGGTGAGGGTTACGGTTATGGTAAGGGTAAGCGTTAGGGTTAGGTTAGGGTTAGGGGTTAGGGTTAGGGTTAGGGTTAGGGTTAGCATTAAGATTAGGGTTAGGTTAGGATTAGGGTTAGGGTTAGGGTTAGGGTAAGGGTAAGGGTTAGGGTTAGGATTAGGGTTAGCGGTTAGGGTTAGGGTTAGGGCAAGTGTAAGGTTTAGGTTTAGGTTTAGGTTTAGGGTTAGGTGTTAGGGTTAGGGTTAGTGTGAGGCTTAGGGTTAGGGTTAGGGTAAGGGTTAGTTTAGGGTTAGGGTTAGGGTTAGCATTAAGGATAGAGTTAGGGTTATGGTTAGGGTTAGGGAAAGTGTTAGGGTTAGGGTTAGCGAAAGTGTAAGGGTTAGGGTTAGGGTTAGTTTTAGGTTTAGGGTTGGGGTTATGTTTATGGTTAGAGTTAGGGTAAGGGTAAGGGTTAGGCTTAGGGTTAGGGTTAGGGTAAGTGTTAGGGTTAGGGTTAGGGTTAGGTTTAGGGTTAGGGTAAGGGTAAGGATTCGGGTTAGGGTTAGGGTTAGGGTTAGGTTTAGGGTTAGGTTTTGTGTAAGGGTAACGGTTAGGTTTAGGGTTAGGGTTAAGGTTAGGGTTAGGGTTAGTGTTAGGGTTAGGATTAGGGTGAGGTTTAGGTTTAGGGTTAGGGTTAGGGTAAGGGAAAGGTTTAGGGTTAGCCTTAGGCTTAGGGTTAGGGATAAGGTTAGGGTTAGGTTTAGGGTTAGGGTTAGGGTTAGGGTTAGGGTTAGGTTAGGGTAAGGATTAGGGTAGGGTTAGGGTAAGGGTTAGGGTTAGGTTTAGGGTTAGCATTAAGTTTAGGGTTGGGGTTAGGGTAAGGGTAAGGGTTAGGGTTATTGTTAGGGTAAGGGTTAGTTTTGGGGTTTATTGTTAGGGTTAAGGTTAGGATTAGTGATAGGTTTAGGGGTATGGTTAGAGTAAGGGTAAGTGTTAGGGTTAGGGATAGGGTTAGCATTAAGGTTAGGGTTAGGTTAGGATTAGGGTTAGGGTTAGAGTTAGGGTAAGGGTAACGGTTAGGGTTAGGATTAGGGTTAGGGGTTAGGGTTAGGGTTAGGGTAAGGGTAATGGAAAGGTTTAGGTTTAGGTTTAGGTTTAGTTTTAGGGTAAGTGTGAGTGTAAGTCTTAGGGTTAGGTTTAGGGTTAGGGTAAGGTTTATGGTTAGGTTTACCATTTAGGTTAAGGTTAGGTTAGGGTTATGGTTAGGGTTAGGGTAAGGGTAAGGGTTAGGTTTAGGATTAGGATTAGGTTTAGGGTTAGGGTTAGGGTAAGGGTAAGGTTTAGGTTTAGGTTTAGTTTTAGGTGTTAGGGTTAGGGTTAGTGTGAGGCTTAGGGTTAGGGTTAGGGTAAGGGTTACTTTACGGTTAGGGTTAGGGTTAGCATTAAGATTAGGGTTAGGGTTAGGGTTAGCGAAAGTGTTAGGGTTAGGGTTCGGGTAAGGGTAAGGGTTAGGGTTAGGGTTAGGTTTAGGTTTAGGGTTGGGGTTAAAGTTAGGGTTAGGTAAGGGTAACGGTTAGGCTTAGGGTTAGGGTTAGAGTAAGTGTTAGGGTTAGGCTTAGGGTTAGGGTTAGGGTTAGGGTAAGGGTAAGGATTCAGGTTAGGGTTAGGGTTACAGTTAGGTTTAGGGTTAGGTTTAGGGCAAGGGTATGGGTTAGGTTTAGGGTTAGGGTTAAGGTTAGGGTTAGGGTTAGGGTTAGGATTAGGGTTAGGTTTAGGTTTAGGGTTAGGGTTAGAGTAAGAGAAAGGGTTAGGTTAGGCTTAGGCTTAGGGTTAGGGATAAGGTTAGGGTTAGGTTTAGGGTTAGAGTTAGGGTTAGGGTTAGGGAAAGGGTAAGGGTTAGGGTTAGTGTTAGTGTTAGGGTTAGGGTTAAGGTTAGTGGAAGGATTAGTGTTAGGGTTAGGGTTAGGTTTAGGGATAGCATTAAGTTTAGGGTTAGGGTTAGGGTAAGGGTAAGTGTTAGGTTAGGGTTAGGGTTAGGGTTAAGGTTAGGTTTAGGGTTAGGGTTAGGGTAAGGGTAAGGGTTAGGGTTAGGGTTAGGTTTAGGGTTAGGGTTAGGGAAAGGGTAAGGGTTAGGGTAAGGTTTAGGGTTAGGGTTAGGTTTACGGTAAGGCTTAGGGTTAGGGTTATGGTTAGCGTAAAGTTTAGGGTTAGGATTAGGGTTAGGGTTAGCATTAAGGTTAGGGTTAGGGTTAGGGTAAGGGTAAGGGTTAAGGTTAGGGTTAGGGTAAGGATTAGGGTTAGGTTTAGGGTTACAATAAGGGTTAGGGTTAGCAGTAAGTTTAGGGTTAGGGTTAGGGTAAGGGTAAGTGTTAGGTTTAGGGTTAGGGTTAGGGTTAGGGGTTAGGGTTAGGGTTAGGGTTAGGGTAAGGGTTAGGGTTAAGGTTAGGGTTAGGGTTAGCATTAAGGTTAGGTTTAGGGTTTGGCTAAGGGTAACGTTTAGGGTTAGGGTTAGGGTTATGGTAAGAGAAAGGGTTAGGGTTAGTGTTAGGTTTACGGTGAGATTTAGGGTAAGGGTAATGGTTAGGGTTAGGTTAGGGTAAGAGTAAGGGTTAGGTTTAATGTTAGGTTTTGGGTTAGGTTTTGGGTTTAGGTTACGGTAAGGGATAGGGTTAGGTTAGGGTTAGGCTTAGGGTTAAGGTTACGGTAAGGGATAGGGTTAGGTTAGGGTTAGGCTTAGGGTTAGGATTAACACGATGGTTAGATTTAGTGTTAGGGTAGGGTAAGGGCTAGTGTTAGGGTTAGGGTTAGGGTAAGGATTAGGGTTAGTGTTAGGGTTAAGGTAAGGGTAAAGTTTAGGGTTAGAGTTAGGGTTAGGGTTAAGTTTAGGGTTAGGGTTAGAGTAAGGGTAAATGTTAGGGTTAGGGTTAGGGTTAGAGTAAGGGTAAGGGTTAGGGTTAGGGTTAGAGCTAGGTTTAGAGTTAAGGTTAGGGTTAGGTTTAGGGTTAGGGTTAGAGTAAGGGTAAGTGTTAGGGTTAGGTTTAGGGTTAGGGTTAGGGTAAGTGTAAGGGTTAGGGTTAGGGGTAGGGGTAGGGGTAGGGTTAGGTTTACAGTTAGGTTTACGGTTACGGTTAGGGGAAGGGTACGGTTTAGGGTTATGGTTATGGTTATGGTTACGGGTAGGGTTAGGGTTAGGGAAAGGGTAAGGGTTAGGGTAAGGGTTAGGTTTAGGGTTAGGGTTAAAGTAAGGATTAGGCTTAGGGTTAGGATAAGCGTTAGGCTTAGGGTTGGGTTTAGAGTTAACATTAAGGTTATGGTTAGGGTTAGGGTAAGGGTAAGGGTTAGGGTTAGGGTTAGGGTTAGGATAAGGATTAGGGTTAGGGTTAGGGTTAGGTAAGGGTTAGGTTTAGGGTTAGGGTTAGCATTAAGGTGAGGGTTACGGTTAGGGTAAGGGTAAGGGTTAGGGTTAGGGTTAGGGTTTAGGGTTAGGGTTAGGGTTAGTGTTAGGGTTAGTATTAAGGTTAGGGTTAGGTTAGGATTAGGGTTAGGGTTAGGGTTAGGGTAGGGGTAAGGTTTAGAGTTAGGATTAGGGTTAGGGGTTAGGGTTAGGGTTAGGATAAGGGTAGGTTAAGGTTTAGGTTTAGGTTTAGGGTTAGGTGTTAGGGTTAGTGTTAGTGTAAGGGTTAAGGTTAGGTTTAGGGTTAGGGTAAGGGTTAGGGTTAGGGTTAGGGTAAGGGTAAGGGTTAGGGTTAGGATTAGGGTTAGCTGTTAGGGTAAGGGTTAGGGTAAGTGTAAGGTTTAGGTTTAGGTTTAGGTTTAAGGTTAGGTGTTAGGGTTAGGGTTAGTGTGAGGCTTAGGGTTAGGGTTAGGGTAAGGGTTAGTTTAGGGTTAGGGTTAGGGTTAGCATTAAGGATAGAGTTAGGGTTATGGTTAGGGTTATTGAAAGTGTTAGGGTTAGGGTTAACGAAAGTGTAAGGGTTAGGGTTAGGGTTAGTTTTAGGTTTAGGGTTGGGGTTAAGGTTAGGGTTAGAGTTAGGGTAAGGGTAAGGGTTAGGCATAGGGTTAGGGTTAGGGTAAGTGTTAGGGTTAGGGTTAGGGTTAGGTTTAGGTTTAGGGTAAGGGTAAGGATTCGGGTTAGGGTTAGGGTTAGGGTTAGGTTTAGGGTTAGTTTTTGGGTAAGGGTAAGGGTTAGGTTTAGGGTTAGGGTTAAGGTTAGGGTTATGGTTAGTGTTAGGGTTAGTATTAGGGTTAGGTTTAGGTTTAGGGTTAGGGTTAGGGTAAGGGAAAGTGTTAGGGTTAGGGATAAGGTTAGGGTTAGGTTTAGGGTTAGGGTTAGGGTTAGGGTTAGGTTAGGGTAAGGATTAGTGTAGGGTTAGGGTAAGGGTTAGGGTTAGGTTTAGGGTTAGCATTAAGTTTAGGGTTGGGGTTAGGGTAAGGGTTATGGTTATTGTTAGGGTAAGGGTTAGTTTTGGGGTTTATTTTTAGGGTTAAGGTTAGGATTAGGGATAGGTTTAGGGTTACGGTTAGTGTAAGGGTAAGTGTTAGGGTTAGGGTTAGGGTTAGCATTAAGGTTAGGGTTAGGTTAGGATTAGGGTTAGGGCTAGAGTTAGGGTAAGGGTAACGGTTAGGGTTAGGATTAGGGTTAGGGGTTAGGGTTAGGGTTAGCGTAAGGGTAATGGTAAGGTTTAGGTTTAGGTTTAGGGTTAGGTGTTAGGGTAAGGGTGAGTGTAAGTCTTAGCGTTAGGTTTAGGGTTACGGTAAGGTATATGGTTAGGTTTACCATTTAGGTTAAGGTTAGGTTAGGGTTATGGTTAGAGTTAGGGTAAGGGTAAGGGTTAGGTTTAGGATTAGGATTAGGTTTAGGGTTAGGGTTAGGGTAAGGGTAAGGTTTAGGTTTAGGTTTAGGTTTAGGTGTTAGGGTTAGGGTTAGTGTGAGGCTTAGGTTTAGGGTTAGGGTAAGGGTTAGCTTACGGTTAGGGTTAGGGTTAGGATTAAGGTTAGGGTTAGGGTTAGGGTTAGGGAAAGTGTTAGGGTTAGGGTTAGGGATAGGGTTAGGGTTAGGGAAAGTGTTAGGGTTAGAGTTAGGGTTAAGGTTAGTTTAGGGTTATGATTAGGGTAGGGGTAAGGGTTAGGGTCAGGGTTAGGGTTAGGGTTAGGGTTAGTGTTAGGTTTAGGTTTGGGTTTAGGGTTAGGGTAAGGTTAAGGGATAGGGTTAGGGTTAGGGTTAGTGTTAGGGTTAGGGTTAGGGTTAAGTTTAGGGTAAGGGTAAGGGTTAGGGTTAAGGTTAGGGTTAGGGTTAGGGTTAGCATAAGGGTTAGGGTAAGGGTTAGGGTTAGGGTAAGGTTTAGGGTTAGGGTAAGGGTTAGGGTTAGGGTTGGGTTTATGGTTAGGGTTAGGGTAAGAGTGATGGTTATTGTTAGGTTTAGGGTTGGGGTTAAGGTTAGGGTTAGGGTTAGGGTTAGGGTTCGGGTTAGGGTAAGCGTTAAGGTTAGGGTCACGGTAAGTGTAAGGGTTAGGGTTAGGGTTAGGGGTTAGGGTTAGGCTTATTGTTGGTTTAGGTTTAGGGTAAGTGTTAGGGTTAATATTAGGGTTTGGGTTACGGTTAGGGTTAGACTTAGGGTTAGGGATAGGTTTAGAGTTAGGGTTAGGGTAAGGGTAAGGTTTAGGGTTAGTGTTAGAGTTAGATTTAGGGTTAGGTTTAGGGTTAGGTTTAGGGTAAGGATTAGGGTTAGTGTTAGGGTTAGTGTAGGGTTAGGGTTAGGGTAAGCCTTAGGGTTAGGGTTAGGGTAAGGGTAAGGTTTAGGGTTAGGGTTAGGGTTAGGGTTAGGGTTAAGTTTAGGGTAAGGGTAAGGGTTAGGGTTAAGGTTAGGGTTAGGGTTAGGGTTAGCATTAGGGTTAGGGTTAGGGTAAAGTTTAGGGTTAGGGTTGGGTTTATGGTTAGGGTTAGGGTAAGAGTGATGGTTAGGGTTAGGTTTAGGGTTGGGATTAAGGTTAGTGTTAGGGTTAGGGTATGGGTAACGGTTAGGGTTAGGGTTAGGGTAAGGTTTAGGGTTAGGTTTAGGTTTAGGGTTAGGGTTAGGGTTATGGTGAGGGTTAGGGTTAGGGTTATGGTTAGGTTTAGGGTTCGGGTTAGGGTAAGGGTTAGGGTTAGGGTTAAGGTAAGGGTTAGGGTTAGGGTTAGGGTTAGGGTAAGGATAAGGGTTAGCGTTATGGTTAGGGTTAGGGAAAGGATAAGGGTTAGGGTTAATGTTAGGGTTAGGGTTATGTTTAGGTTAGGGGTTAGGGTTAGGTTTAGGGTTAGGTTTAGGGTAAGTGTTAGGTTTATGGTTAGGGTTAGGGAAAGGATAGGGTTAGGGTTACTGTTATGGTTAGGGTTAGTTTTAGGGTTTGGGTTAGGCTAAGGTTAAGTGTTAGGTTTAGGTTTAGGGTTAGGGTTAGGATAAGGGTAAGGGTAAGGGTTAGGTTTAGGCTTAGGGTTAGGGTTAGTTTTAGAGTTAGGGTTAGGGTTAGGTTTAGGGTTAGAGTTAGGGTAAGGGTAAGGGTTTGGGTTAGGGTTAGGATTAGGTTTATGTTTAGGGTTAGCGTTAGGGTAAGGGTAAATGTTAGGGTTAAGGTTAGGGTTAGGGTTAGGGTTAGGGTAGGGGTAAGGGTTAGGGTTAGGGTTAGGTTTAGAGTTAGGGTTAGGGTAAGGGTTAGGGTAAGGGTAATGGTTAGGGTTAGAGTTAGGGTTAGGATTAGGGTTAGTGAAAGTGTAAGGGTTAGGTTAGGATTAGGGTTAGGGTAAGGATTAGGGTTAGGTTTAGGGTTAGGGTTAGGGTTAGGGTTAGGGTAAGGGATACTGCTAGGGTTAGGGTTAGGGTTAGGTTTAGGGTTACGATAAGGGTAAGGGTTGGAGTTAGGGTTAGTGTTAGGGTTAGTGTTAAGGTTAGGGTTAGGGTTAGGGTTAGGGTTAGGGTTAGGGTAAGGGTAAGGGTTAGGGGATAGGGTTAGGGTTAGGGTTAGGGTTAGGGTAAGGGTAGGTTTAGGGTTAGGGTTAGGGTTCTGGTTAGGGGTTGGGTTAAGGTAAGTGTAAGGGTTAGGGTTAGGGTTAGTGTTAGGGTTAGGGTAAGGGTTAGGGTTAGTTTTAGGGTAAGGGTAAGGTTTAGGGTTAGGGTTAGGGTTATGGTTACTGTTAGGGTAAGGGTAAGCGTTAGGGTTAGGTATACGGTTAGGCTTAGGTTTAGGGTTAGGGGTAGGGTAAGGGTAAGTTTTAGGGTAAGGGTTAGGGTTGTGGTTAGGGAAAGAGTTAGGGTTAGGGTAAGGTTTAGGGTTAGGTTTAGGGTCAGAGTTAGGGTTAGTGTCAGGGTTAGGGTTAGGGGTTTGGGTTAGGGTTTGTATTATTGTTAGTTTTAGGTTTAGGGTAAGGGTTAGGGTTAGGGTTGGGGTTACGGTTACGGTAAGGGTTATGGTTAGTTTTAGAGTTAGGGTAAGGCTAGTGTTAGGGTTAGGGTTACGATTAGGGTAAGGGTAAGGGTTAGAGTTAGTGATAGGGTTAGGTTTAGGCTTAGGTTTAGGCTTCGGGTTAGGGTTAGCGTTAGGGTATGGGATACTGCTAGGGTTAGGTTTAGGATTAGGGTTAGAGTTAGGGATAGGGTTATGGTAAGGGTAAGGGTTAGGGTTAGGGTTAGGGTAAGGGTTAGGGTTAGGGTTAAAGTTAGGGTTTGAGTTAGGGTTAGGGTTAGGGTTAGAGTTAGGATTAGCATTAAGGTTAGGGTTAGGGTAAGGGTTAGGTTTAGGGTTAGGGTTAGGGTTAGGGTAAGGGTAAGAGTTAGGGCTAGGGTTAGTCTTAGGGTTAGGGTTAAGTTTAGGGTTTGGGTTAGGGTAAGGTTAAGGGTTAGGATTAGGGTTAGGGTTAGGGTTAGGGTTAAGTGTAGTGTTAAGCTTAGGGTTAGGTTTAGAGTAAGGGTAAGGGTTAGGGTTAGCATTAGGGTTAGGTGTTAGGGTTAGGTTTAGGGATAGGGTTAGGGTTAGGTTTGGGGTTAGGGTTAGGGTTAGGATTAAGGTTAGGGTTAGGGTTATGATTAAGGTTGGGGTAAGGGTTAGAGTTAGGGTTAGGGTTAGGATAAGGGTTAGGGTTAGGGTTAGGGTTTGGTTTAGGTTTAGGCTTAGGCTTAGGGTAAGGGTAAGGTTAGGGTTAGGGTTAGTTTTAGGGTTAGGTTTAGGGTTAAGGTTAGGGTAAGGGTAAAGGTTAGGGTTAAGGTTAGGGTTAGGGTTAGGGTTAGCATTAGGGTTAGGGTAAGGGTCAGGGTTAGGGTAAGGGTTAGGTTTTGGGTTAGGGTTGGGTTTAGGGTCAGGGTTAGGGTAAGGGTAATGGTTAGGGTTAGGTTTAGGGTTGGGCTTAAGGTTAGGGTTAGGGTTAGGGTAAGGGTAAGGGTTAGGTTTAGGGTTAGGCTTAGGGTAAGGGTAAGAGTTAGGGTTAGGTTTAGGGTGAGCGTTAGGGTTAGGGTTATGGTTAGTGGATTGGGTTAGGGTTAGGGTTAGGGTAAGGGTTAGTGTTAGGGTTAAAGTAAGGGTTAGGGTTAGGGTTAGGGTTAGGGTAAGGGTAAGGGTTAGAGTTAGGGTTAGGGTTAAGTTTAGGGTTTTGGGTTAGGTTTAGGGTTAGGGTTAGGCTAAGGTTAAGTGTTAGGGTTATGATTAGTGTCAGGGTAAGGATAAGAGTTAGGGTTAGTGTTAGGGTTAGGGTTAGTTTTAGAGTTAGGGTTAGGTTAAGGTTAATGTTAGGGTTAGGTTTAGGGTTAGTGTAAGGTTAAGGGTTAGGGTTAGCCTTAGGGTTAAGGTTAGGTTTAGAGTTAGGGTTAGGGTTAGGTTTAGGGTTAGGGTTAGGGTTAGGGTTCGGGGAAGGGTAAGGGTTAGGGTAGGGTTAGGGTTAGGGTTAGGCTTAGGGTTAGGGAAATGTAAGGGTTAGGGTTAGGATTACGGTTAGGGTAAGGATTAGGGTTAGAGTTAGGGTTTGGGTAGGGGTAGGGTTAGGGTAAGGGTAAGGGTTAGGGTTACGGTTAGGTTTAGGCTTAAGCGTTTGTGTTAGGGTTAGGGTTAGGGTTAGTTTTAGGGTTAGCGTTAGTGTGAGGTAAGGGTTAGGGTTAGGGTTAGGGTTAAGGTTAGGGTTAGGTTTAGGGCAAGGGTAAGGGTAAGGTTTAGGGTTAGAGTTAGGGTTAGGGGTTAGGGTTAAGATTAGGGTTAGTGTAAGGGTAAGGGTTAGGGTTAGGGTTAGTGTAAGAATAAGGTTTAGGGTTAGGGTTAGGGTTAGGTAAGAGTAATGGTTTGGGTAGGGTTAGGGTTAGTGTTAGGTTTAGGGTTAGGGTTAGGGTAACGGTAAGGGTTAGGTTTAGGGTTAGGGTTAGGGTAAGGGTAAGGGTTAGTGTTAATGTTAGGGTTAGGGTTAGGGTTAGGGTTAGAGTTAGGGTTAAGGTAAGGGTTAGGGTTATTTTTAGGTTTAGTGTAAGAGTAAGGGTTAGAGTTATGGTTAGGGTAAAGTTTAGGGTTAGGGGTTAAGTTTAGGGTTAGGGTTAGGGTAAGGATAAGTGTTAGGGTTATGGTTAGGTTTAGGGTAAGGATAAGGGTTAGGGTTAGTGTTAGGGTTAGGGTTAGGTTTACGGTTAGGGTTAGGGTAAGGTTAAGTGTTAGGGTTAGGGTTAGGGTTAGGGTAAGTGTACGGCTAAGGGTTAGGTTAGGCTTAGGTTTAGGGTTATGTTTAGAGTTAGGGTTAGGTTTATGTTTAGGGTTAGGTTTAGGGTTAGGGTTAGGGTAAGGGTAAGTGTTAGAGTTAGGGTTAGGTTTAGTGAAAGTGTAAGGGTTAAAGTTAGGGTTAGGGTTAGGGTAAGGATTAGGGTTAGGGTTAGGTAAAGGGTAAGGGTTAGGTTTAGGGTTAGAGTAAGGATTAGGGTTAGGGTTAAGGTTAGGGTAAGGGTTAGGATTAGGGTTAGTGTTAGGGTTAGCATTAAAATTAGGGTTAGGGTTAGGGTAACGGTAAGGGTTAGGGTTACCATTAGGGTTAGGGTTAGTGTAAGTGTAACAGTTAGGGTTAGGGTTAGGGTTAGGGATAGGTTTAGGTTTAGGTATAGGGTTAGGGTTAGGGTTAGGATAAGGGTAAGTTTAAGGGTTAGGGTTACGGTTAGTTTTAAGGTTAGAGTTATGTTTAGGGTTGGTAAGGGTAAGGGTTAGGGTTAAGTTTAGGGTTAAGTTTAGGTTAGGTTTAGGGTAAGGGTTAGGGTTAGTGTTAGGGTTAGTGTTTGTATTATGGTTAGGGAAAGGGTTAGGGATAGGGTAAGGGTTAGGGTTAGGGGTAGGGTTAGGGTTAGGGTTAGAGTTAGGGTTAGGGTTAGGGTTAGGGTAAGGATTAGTGTTAGGGTTAGGGTTAGGGATAAGGTTAGGGTAAGGTTAAGGGTTAGGGTTAAGGTTAGGGTTAGGTTTAGGTTTAGGTGTAGGGTTAGGGTTAGGTTTAGGGTACGGGTTAGGGTTAGGGTTAGGTTTAGGTTTGGGGTTTGGTTAGGTTTAGGGTTAAGGTTAGGGTAAGGGTAAGGGATTGGGATAGGTTTAGGATTAGGGTTAGTTTTAGGGTTAGGGTTAGGGTAAGGGTAATGGTTAGGGTTAAGGTGAGGGTTACGGTTAGGGTTAGGGTTAGGGTAGGGGTAAAGGTTAGGGTTAGGGTTAGGTTTAGAGTTAGGGTTAGGGTAAGGGTTAGGTAAGGATAATGGTTAGGGTTAGGGTTAGGGTGCCGGTTAGGGTTAGTGAAAGGGTAAGGGTTAGGGTTGGGGTTAGGGTTAGGGTAAGGGTAAGGTCCAGGTTTAGGTTTAGGGTTAGGGTTAAGGTAAGGGTAAGGGTTAGGGTTAGGGTTAGGTTAGGGTCAGGGTAAGAATTAGAGTTAGGGTTAAGGTTAGGGTTAAGGTGAGGATTAGGGATAGGGTTAGGTTATTATTATGGTAAGGGTTAGTGTTAGGTTTAGGATAAGGGTAAGTTTTAGGGTCAGGGTTAGGGTTAGGGTTAGGGTTAGGGTAAGGGTAAGGTCTAGGGTTAGGTTTAGGGTTAGGGTTAAGGTAAGGGTAAGGGTTAGGTTTAGGGTTAGGTTAGGGTTAGGGTAAGGGTTAGGGTTAGGTTTAGGTTTAAGTTAAGAGTAAGGTTTAGGGTTAGGGTTAGGGGAAGGGTTAGGGTTAGGGTTAGGGTAAGTGTAAGGGTTAGGGTTAAGGTTAGGGTTAGCGTTAGGGTTAGGATTAGGTTTGGGGTTAGGGTTAGTGTTCGGGTTAGGGTTAAGGAAAGGGTTAGGGTTAGGGTTAGGATTAGGGTTAGAGTTAGGGTTAGGGTTAGGGTAAGGGTAAGTGTTAGGGTTAGGGTTAGGTGTTGGGTTAGGGTTTAGGGTAAGGGTTAGGGATAGGGTTATGGTAAGGATTAGGATTAGGATTAGGTTTAGGGTAAGGGTAGTGTTAGTGTTAGGGTTAGGGTTAGGGTTAGGGTAAGAGTAAGGGTTAGGGTTAGGATTAGGGTTAGGGGTTAGGGTTAGGGTTAGGGTAAGCGTTAGGATTACGGTTAGAGTTAGGTAAGGGTTGTGTTAGGGTTAGGGTTAGGGTAAGGGAAAGGGTTAGGGTAAGGGTTAGGGTTAGGGTAAGTGTTACGGTTAGGGTTAGGGTTAGGTTTAGCTTTAGGATAAGGATAAGGGTTAGGGATAGGGTTAGGGTTAAGGATAGGGGTTAGGATTAGGGTTAGGATTGGGGTTAGGTTTAGGGTTAGGGTTAGGATAATGGAAAGGGTAAGGGTTAGGATTAGGGTAAGGGTTAGGATTAGGTTTAGGGTTAGGGTTAGGGTAAGGGTAAGGGTTAGGGTTAGGGTTAGGGTTAAGGTTAGGGTTAAGGTTATGGTTAGGGTTAGGGTTAGGAAAAGGGTAAGGGTTAGAGTAAGGGTTAGGGTTAGTGTTAGGGTTAGGGTTAGGGTTAGGGTTAGGGTTAGGGTAAGGTTTAGGGTTAGGGTTAGGGTTAGGGTTATCATTAAATTTAGGATTAGGGTACGGTAAGGGTAAGGTTTAGGGTTAGGGTTAGGGTGAGGGTAAGGATTAGGGTTAGGTTTAGGGTTAGGGTAAGGGTTAGGGTTAGATTTAGGGTTAGCATTAAGGTTAGGGGTAGTGTTAGGGTAAGGGTAACTGTTAGGGTTATGGTTAGGTTTAGGCTTAGGCGTTAGGGTTAGGGTTAGGGTTGGGGGTTAGTTTTAGGGTAAGGGTTAGGGTAAGGGTAAGGGCTGGGGTTAGGGTTAGGGTTAAGGTTAGGGTTATTTTTAGGGTAAGGTTTAGGGTTAGAGTTAGGGTTATGGGTTAGGGTTAAGATTAGGGTTAGTGTAAGGGTAAGGGTTAGGGTTAGGTTTAGGGTTAGGGTAAAGGTTAGCGTAGGGTTAGTGTAAGAGTAAGGTTTAGGGTTAGGGTTAGGGTTAGGGTTAGGGTAAGGGTAAGGGTTAGGGTAGCGTTAGGGTTAGTGTTATGTTTAGGGTTAGGGTTTGGGTAAGGGTAAGGGTTAGGTTTCGAGTTTGGGTTAGGGTTAGGGTAAGAGTAAGGGTTAGGGTTAATGTTAGGGTTAGGGTTAAGTTTAGAATTAGGGTTAAGGTATGGCTAGGGTTAGGGTAACAGTAAGGGTTAGAGATAGGTTTAGCGTTAAGTTTAGGGTTAGGGGTTAAGTTTAGTGTTAGGGTTAGGGTAAGGGTAAGTGTTAGGGTTAGGGTTAGGGTTAGGGTAAGGATAAGGGTTAGGGTTAGGGTTAGGGTTAGGGTTAGGGTAAGGTTAAGTGTTAGGGCTAGGGTTAGGGTTAGTGTAGGGGTAAGGGTAAGGTTTAGGGTTAGGCTTAGGTTTAGGGTTAACTTTAGAGTTAGGGTTAGGGTTAGGTTTAGGGTTAGGGTTATGGTAAGGGTAAGGGTTTGGGTTAGGGTTAGGATTAGGGTTAGTTTTAGGGTGAGGGTTAGGGTAAGTGTAAGGGTTAGGGTTAAGGTTACAGTTACGGTTAGGGTTAGGGTTAGGGTTAGGGTAAGGTTTAGAGTTAGGATTAGGTTTAGAGTCAGGGTTAGGGTAAGGGTTAGGGTAAGGGTAATGGTTAGCGTTAGGGTTAGGGTTAGTGAAAGTGTAAGGGTTAGGGTTAGGGTTAGGTTTAGGGTAAGGATTAGGGTTAGGGTCAGGGTTAGGGTAAGGATTAGGGTTAAGGTTAGGGAAAGGGTAAGGGTTAGGTTTAGGGTTAGGGTAAGGATTAGGGTTAGGGTTAAGGTAGGGTAAGGGTTAGGGTTAGGGTTAGTGTTAGGGTTAGCATTAAAATTAGGGTTAGGGTTAGGGTTAGGGTAAGGGTAAGGGTAAGGGTTAGGGTTAGGGTTAGGGTTAGGGTTAGGTTTAGGGTTAGGGTTAGGGTTAGGGTTAGGATAAGGGTTAGGGTTAGGCTTAGTGTTGGGTTTAGCGTTAGGGTTAGGGTAAGGGTAGTGGTTAGAGTTAGGTTTAGGGTTGGGGTTAAGTTTAGGGTTAGGGTTAGGGTTTGGGTAAGGGTAAGGGTAAGGGTTAGGGTTAGGGTTAAGGTAAGGGTAAGCGTTAGGGTTAGGGTTAGGTTTAGGGTGAGCGTTAGGGTTAGATTTATGGTTAGTGGTTAGGGTTAGGGTTAGGGTTAGGGTAAGGGTTAGGGTTAGGGTTAAGGTAAGGGTCAGGGTTAGGGTTAGGTTTAGGGTAAGAGTAAGGGTTAGAGTTAGGGTTAGGATTAAGTTTAGGGTTAGGGGTTGAGTTTAGTTTTAGGGTTAGGCTAAGGGTAAGTGTTAGGGTTATGGTTAGGGTTAGGGTAAGGTTAAGTGTTAGGGTTAGGTTTAGGGTTAGGGTTAGGGTAAGGGTAAGTGTTTGGGTTAGGGTTAGGTTTAGGGTTAAGTTTAGGGTGAGGGTTAGGCTAAGGGTAAGGGTTAGGGTTAAGGTTAGTGTTACGGTTAGGTAAGGTTTAGGGTATGGGTTAGGGTAAGGGTTAGGGTTAGGGTTAGATAAGGATTAGGGTTAGGGTTAGCGAAAGGGTAAGGGTTAGGTTAAGGTTAGGTTAAGGATTAGGGTTTGGGTTAAGTTTTGGGTAAGGGTTAGGGTTAGGGTTAGTGTTAGAGTTAGCATTAAAATTAGGGTTAGGGTTAGGGTAAGGGTAAGGGTTAGGGTTAGGTTTAGGGTTAGGTTTAGTGTAAGGGTAAGGGTTAGTGTTAGGGTTAGGGTTAGGGTTAGGTTTAGGGTTAGGGTTAGTGTTAGGGTTAGGGTAGGGTAAGTTTTAGGGTTAGGGTTAAGGTTAG
>JANJXV010000239.1:300000-305000 GCA_024803745.1 Megascapheus bottae | reverse complement strand
GATAAGGTTAGGGTTAGTGTTAGGGTTAGGGTAAGGGTAGGGTTATGGTTAGGTTTAGGGTGAGCGTTAGGGTAAGGTTTATGTTTAGTGGATAAGTTTAGGGTTAGGGTTAGGGTAAGGGTTAGGGTTATGATTAGTGTTAGCTTAAGGATGAGGGTTAGGGTGAGTGTTAGGGTTAGGGTTAGGTTTAGGGTTAGGGTTAGGGTAAGGTTAAGTGTTAAGGTAGGCTTAGGGTTAAGGTAAGGGTAAGGGTAAAAGTTAGGGTTAGGCTTAGGTTCAGGGTTAGGGATAGGTTTAGGTTTAGGTTTAGGGTTATGGTTAGGTTAATAGTAAGGGTTAGGGTAGCGTTAGGGTTAGGGTTAGGCTTTGGGTTAGGGAAAGGGTAAGGGTTAGGGTTAGGATTGAGGTTAGGGTAAGGATTAGGTTTAGAGTTACGGTTAGGGTTGGGTTAGGGTTAGGGTTAGGGTTAGGGTTAGGTTTAGGGTTAGGTTTAGCATTAAGGTTAGGGTTAGGGTTAGGTTTGGGGTTAGGGTTAGGGTTAGGGTTAGGGTAAGGTTTAGGGTTAGGGTTAGGGATAGGGTTAGGGTTAGGGTAAGCGTTATGTTAAGTTTAGGGGAAGGGTTAGGGTTAGGTTTAGGGTAAGGGTTAGAGTTAGGGTTAGGGTAAGGGTTGGGTTAGGGTTTGGGTAAGGGTTAGGGTTAGGTTTAGGGTAAGGGTAAGGTTTAGGGTTAGGGTTAGGTTAAGGGGTAGGGTAAGGGTAAGGTCTAGGGTTAGGTTTAGGGTTAGGGTTAAGGTAAGGGTAAGCATAGAGTTAGGGTTAGGTTAGGGTTAGGGTAAGGCTTAGGGTTAGGTTTAGTATAAGGGTTAAGGTGAGGGTTAGGGTTAGGGTTAGGTTACGGTTAGGGTTAGGGTTAGGGTTAGGGTTAGGGTTAGGGTAAGGGTTAGGGTTAGGGTTAGAGTTAGGTAAAGGTTTACGGTTAGGGTTAGGTTTAGGGTAAGGATTAGGGTTAGGGTTAGGGTTAGGGTTAGGGTTAAGGTTATGGTTAGGGTTAAGATTAGGGTAGGGATAAGGCTTAGGGTTAGGGTTAGGGTTAGGGTTACCATGAAGGTTAGGGTTAGGGTTATGGTAATGTTAAGGGTTAGGGTTAGGGTTAGGGTTAGGGCAATGGTTAGTGTTAGGTTTAGGGTTAGTGTTAGGGTTAGGGTTAAGGTTAGGGTTAGGTTTATTGTAAGGGTAAGGGTTAGGGTTAGCATTAGGGTTAGAGGTTAGTGTTAGGGTTAGGGATAGGGTTAGTGTTAGGTTTGGGGTTAGGGTTAGGGTTAGGATAAAGGTTAGGGTTAGGGTTAGGTTTAGGGTTAGCGTTAGGTTTAGGGTTACGTTTAGTGGTTAGGGTTAGGGTTAGGTTTAGGCTTAGGGTAAGGGTTAGTGTTAGGGTTAGGATTAGGGTAACAGTAAGGGTTAGGGTTAGGGTTAAGGTAAGGGTGAGGATTAGGGTTAGGAATAGGGTAAGAGTAAGGGTTAGAGTTATGGTTAGGGTTAAGTTTAGGGTTAGGGGTTAAGTTTAGGGTTAGGGTTAGTCTAAGGGTAAGTGTTACGGTTATGGATAGGGTTAGGGTAATTATAAGGGTTTTTGTTAGTGTTAGAGTTAGGGTTAGGTTTATTGTTAGGGTTAGGGTAAGGTTAAGTGTTAAGGTTAGGGTTAGGATAAGGGTAAGGCTAAGGGTTAGGGTTAGGCTTAGGGTTAGGTTTAGGTTTAGTGTTAGGGTTAGGGTTAGGTTTAGGGTTAGGGTTAGGGTAAGGGTAAGGGTTTGGGTTAGGGTTAGGATTAGGGTTAGGTTTAGGGTTAGGCTTAGGGTAAGGATAAGGTTTAGGGTTAGCATTAGGATTAGGAGTTAGGGTTATGGTTAAAGTTAGGGTTAGGGTTAGGTTTGGGGTTAGGGTTAGGATTAGGTTTAGGGTTAAGTTTAGAGGTAGGTTTGGGTTAGGTTTAGGGTAGGGTTAAGTGTTAGGGTTAAGGATAGTTTTAGGGTAAGGGTTAGGGTTAGGTTTAGGGATAGGGTTAGGTTTGGGGTTAGGGTTAGGGTTAGGGTTAGGGTTAGGTTTAGGGTTAGGGTTAGGTTAAGGGTAAGGGTAAGCATTGTGTTTTGTTGCGGTTAAGGTTAGGGTAAGGGTAAGGGTTAGGGTTATGGTTATGGTTAGGGTTAGGGTTAGCATTAGGGTTAGGGTTAGGGTAAGGTTTAGGGTTAGGGTTAGGGTTAGGGTTAGGTTTAGGGTTAGGGTAAGGGTAAGTGTTAGGGTTAGGGTTAGGTTTAGGGTTAGGGTTAGGGTTAGGGTTAGGGTAAGTGTTAGGGTTAGGGTTAGGTTTAGGTTTAGGGTTAGGGTAAGAGTAAGGGTTAGGGTTAGGGTTAGTGTTAGCGTTAGGTTAAGGATCATTGTAAGGGTAAGGGTAAGGGTGAGAGTTAGGGTTAGGGTTAGGGTTAGGGTTATGTTTAGGGTTAGGGTTAGGGTAACGGTAATGGTTAGGGTTAGTGTTAGGGTTAGAGAAAGCGTAAGGGTTAGGGTAAGGGTTAGGTTTTGCGTTAGGTTTAGTTTAAGGGTTAGGGTTAGGGTTAGGGTTAGGTAAGGTTAGGGTTAGGGTTAGGGTTAGGGTTAGCATTAAGGTTAGGGTTAGGGTTAAGTTTAGGGTTAGGTTTAGAGTTAGGGTTAGGGTTAGGTTTAGGATTAGGGTAAGGGTAAGGTTTAGGGTTAGGGTTAGGGTTAGGGTTCGGGTAAGGGTTAGGGTTAGGGTTAGGGTTAGGGTTAAGGTTAGGGTTAGGGTTAGGGTTAGAGTAACAGTAAGGTTTAGAGTTAGGTTTAGCGTTAAGTTTAGGGTTAGGTGTTAAGTTTAGTGTTAGGGTTAGGGTAAGGTTAGTGTTAGGGTTATGGTTAGGGTTAGGGTAAGGATAAGGGTTAGGGTTACTGTTAGGGTTAGGGTTAGGTTTAGGGTAAGGTTAAGTGTTAGGGTTAGGGTTAGGGTGAGGGTAAGGGTAAGGGTAAGGTTTAGGGTTAGGCTTAGGTTTAGGGTTAACTTTAGAGTTAGGGTTAGGGTTAGGTTTAGGGTTAGGTTTATGGTAAGGGTAAGGGTTTGGGTTAGGGTTAGGATTAGGGTTAGTTTTAGGGTTAGGGTTAGGGTAAGGGTAATGGTTAGGGTTAAGGTTACGGTTACGGTTAGGGGTAGGGTTAGGGTAGGGGTAAGGTTTAGTTAGGGTTAGGTTTAGAGTTAGGGTTAGGGTAAGGGTTAGGGTAAGGGTAATGGTTAGCATTAGGGTTAGGGTTAGTGAAAGTGTAAGGGTTAGGGTTAGGGTTAGGTTTAGGGTAGGGATTAGGGTTAGGGTTAGGGTTAGGGTAAGGATTAGGGTTAAGGTTAGGGAAAGGCTAAGGGTTAGGTTTAGGGTTAGCGTAAGGATTGGGGTTAGGGTTAAGGTAGGGTAAGGGTTAGGGTTAGGGTTAGTGTTAGGGTTAGCATTAAAATTAGGGTTAGGGTTAGGGTAAGGGTAAGGGTTAGGGTTAGGGTTAGGGTTAGGTTTAGGGTTAGGGTTAGGGTTAGGATAAGGGCTAGGGTTAGGGTTAGTGTTGGGTTTATCGTTAGGGTTAGGGTAAGGGTAGTGGTTAGGGTTAGGTTTAGGGTTGGGGTTAAGGTTAGGGTTAGGGTTAGGGTTAGGGTAAGGGTAAGGGTTAGGGTTAGGGTTAAGGTAAGGGTAAGCATTAGGGTTAGGGTTAGGTTTAGGGTGAGCGTTAGGGTTAGATTTATGGTTAGTGGTTATGGTTAGGGATAGGGTTAGGGTAAGGGTTAGGGTTAGGGTTAAGGTAAGGGTCAGGGTTAGGGTTAGGGTTAGGGTAAGGGTAAGGGTTAGAGTTAGGGTTAGGGTTAAGTTTAGGGTTAGGGGTTGAGTTTAGTTTTAGGGTTAGGCTAAGGGTAAGTGTTAGGGTTATGGTTAGGGTTAGGGTAAGGTTAAATGTTAGGGTTAGGTTTAGGGTTAGGGTTAGAGTAAGGGTAAGGGTTTGGGTTAGGGTTAGGATTAGGGTTAGGTTTAGGGTTAGGGTTAGGCTAAGGGTAAGGGTTAGGGTTAAGGTTAGGGTTACGGTTAGGGTAAGGGTTAGGGTAGGGGTTAGTGTTAGGGTTAGGGTTAGGGTTAGGGTAAGGATTAGGGTTAGGGTTAGCGAAAGGGTAAGGGTTAGGTTTAGGTTTAGGTTAAGGATTAGGGTTTGGGTTAAGGTTTGGGTAAGGGTTAGGGTTTGGGTTAGTGTTAGAGTTAGCATTAAAATTAGGGTTAGGGTTAGGGTAAGGGTAAGGGTTAGGGTTAGGGTTAGGGTTAGTGTAAGGGTACGGGTTAGGGTTAGCGTTAGGGTTAGGGTTAGGGTTAGGGTTAGTGTAAGTTTAAGTGTTGGGTTAGGGTTAGGGTTAGGGTAAGGGTAAGGGTCAGGGTTAGGGTTAGGCTTAGGGTTAGGGTTAGGTTTAGAGTTAGGGTTAGGGTTAGGTTTAGGGTTAGGGTTAGTGAAAGTGTAAGGGTTAGGGTTAGGGTTAGGGTTAGGGTAAGGGTTACGGTTAGGGTTCGGGTTAGGGTAAGGATTAGGTTTAGGGTTAGGGAAAGGGTAAGGCTTAGGTTTAGGGTTAGGTAAGGATTAGGTTTAGGGTTAAGATTAGAGTAAGGGTTAGGATTAGGTTAGTGTTAGGGTCAGCATTAAAATTATGGTTAGGGTTATGGTAAGGGTAAAGTTTAGGGTTAGGGTTAGGGTTAGGTTTAGGGTTAGGGTTATGTTTAAGGTTGGTAAGGATAAGGGTTAGGGATAAGTTTAGGATTAAGTTTAGGTTAGGGTTAGGGTAAGGGTTAGGGTTAGGGTTAGGGTTAGGGTTTGGATTATGGTTAGGGAATGGGTTAGGGATAGGGTAAGGGTTAGGGTTAGAGTTAGGATTAGAGTTAGGGTTAGGGTTAGGGTAAGGTTTAGGGTTAGGATTAGG
>JANJXV010000239.1:275000-295000 GCA_024803745.1 Megascapheus bottae | reverse complement strand
GGTTAGGGTAAGGTTTAGAGTTAGGGTTAGGTTTAGGGTGAGCATTAGGGTTAGGTTTATGGTTAGTGGATAAGGTTAGGGTTAGGGTTAGGGTAAGTGTTAGGGTTGGGATTAGGTTTAGGTTGAGCGTTAGGGTTAGGTTTATGGATAGTGGATAAGGTTAGGGTTAGGGATAGGGTAAGGGTTAGGGTTAAGATTAGTGTTATGGTAAGGATGAGAGTTAGGGTGAGAGTTAGGGTTAGGGTTAGGTTTAGGGTTAGGGTTAGGGTAAGGTTAAGTGTTAGAGTTAGGCTTAGTGTTAGGGTAAGTGTAAGGGTAAGGGTTAGGGTTAGGCTTAGGGTTAGGGTTAGGTTTAGAGTTAGGGTTAGTGTTAGGTTTAGGTTTAGGTTTAGGGTTATTGTTAGGTTAATGGTAAGGGTTAGGTTAGCGTTAGGGTTAGGGTTAGGCTTTGGGTTAGGGAAAGGGTAAGGGTTAGGGTTAGGATTAGGGTTAGGGTAAGGATTAGCATTAAGGTTAGGTTTAGGGTTAGGGTAAGGGTTAGGGTTAGCATTAGGTTTAGGGCTTAGTGTTAGGGTTACAGTTAGGTTTGGGGTTAGGGTTACGGTTAGGGTTAGGGTAAGGGTTAGGGTAGGGTTAGGGATAGGGTTAGGGTTAGGGTAAGCGTTATGTTAAGTTTAGGGTAAGGGTTAGGGTTAGGTTTAGGGTAAGGGTTAGAGTTAGGGTTAGGGTAAGGGTTGGGTTAGGGTTTGGGTAAGGGTTAGGGTTAGGTTTAGGGTAAGGGTGAGGTTTAGGGTTAGGGTTAGGTTTAGGGGTAGGGTAAGGGTAAGTTCTAGGGTTAGGTTTAGGGTTAGGGTTAAGGTGAGGGTTAGGGTTAGGGTTAAGTTAGGGTTAGGGTTAGGGTAAGGGTTAGTTTTAGGGTTAGGGTTATGGTTAAGTTTAGGGAAAGGGTAAGGGTTAGGGTTAAGGTTAGGGTTAGGGTTAGGGTTAGCATTAGTGTTGGGTAAGGGTTAGGGTTAGGGTAATGGTTAGGGTTAGGGTTAGGGTTGGGTTTAGGGTTAGGGTTATGGTAAGGGTAATGGTTAGTGTTAGGTTTGGGGTTGGGGTTAAGGTTAGGGTTAGGGTAAGGGTAAGGTTTAGGGTTAGGATTACGTTTAGGGTAAGGGTTAGGGATAGGATTAGGTTTAGGGTGAGCCTTACGGTAAGGGTTATGGTTAGTGGTTAGGGTTAGTGTTATGGTTAGGGTGAGGGTTAGGGTTAGGGTTAAGGTAAGGGCTAGGGTTAGGTTTAGGGTTAGGGTTAGGGTAAGTGTAAGGGTTAGAGTTAGGGTTAGGGTTAAGTTTAGGGTTAGGGGTTAGGATTAGGTTTAGGGTTAGGCTAAGCGTAAGTGTTAGAGTTATTGTTAGGGTTAGGGTAAGGATAAGGGTTAGGGTTATTGTTAGGGTATGGTTAGGTTTAGTGTTAGGGTTAGGGTAAGGTTAAGTGTTAGGGTTAGGGTTAGGGTAAGGATTAGGGTTCGGGTTAGGGTTAGGTTAAGGATTAGGGTTAGGGTTAGGGAAAGGGTAAGGATTAGGTTTAGGGTTAGGGTAAGGATTAGGGTTAGGGTTAAGGTTAGGGTAAGGGTTAGGGTTAGGTTTAGTGTTAGGGTTAGGATTAAAATTAGGGTTAGGGTTAGGGTTAGGGTAAGGGTTAGGGTTAGGGTTAGGGTTAGTGTAAGTGTAAGGGTTAGGGATAGGGTTAGGGGCAGGTTTAGATTTAGGGTTAGAGTTAGGGTTAGGGTAAGGGTAAGTTTTAGGGTTATGGTTAGGTTTGGTAAAGGTAAGGGTTAGGGTTAAGTTTAGGGTTAAGTTTAGGTTAGGGTTAGGGTAAGTGTCAGTGTTAGGGTTAGGGTTAGTGTCTTGGGTTATGGTTAGGGAAAGGGTTAGGATTAGGGTTAGGGTTAGGCTAAGGGTAAGTGTTAGGGTTATGGTTAGGGTTAGGGTAAGGATAAGGGTTAGGGTTAGTGTTAGGGTTAGGGTTAGGGTTAGGTTTAGGGTAAGGTTAAGTGTTAGGGTTAGGGTTAGGGTTAGGGTTAGGGTAAGGATTAAGGTTAGGGTTAGGGTTAGGGTAAGGATTAGGGTTTGGGTTAGGGAAAGGGTAAGGGTTAGGTTTAGGGTTAGGGTAAGGATTAGGGTTAGGGTTAAGGTTAGGGTAAGGGTTAGGGTTAGGGTTATTGTTAGTGTTAGGATTTAAATTAGGGTTAGGGTTAGGGTAAGGGTAAGGGTTAGGGTTAGGGTTAGGGTTAGTGTAAGTGTAAGGGTTAGGGTAAGGTTTAGGGGTAGGTTTAGGTTTAGGGTTAGAGTTAGGTTTATGGTAAGGGTAAGTTTCAGGGTTATGGTTAGTTTTGGTAAGGGTAAGGATTAGGGTTAAGTTTAGGGTTAAGTTTAGGTTTGGGTTAGGGTAAGTGTCAGGGTTAGGGTTAGGGTTAGTGTTTGGTTTATGGTTAGGGAAAGGGTTAGGGTTAGGGTAAGTGTTAGGGTTAGGGTTAGGGTTAGAGTTAGGGTTAGGGTTAGGGTAAGGGTTAGGGTTAGGGTTAGGGATAAGCGTAGGGTAAGGGTAAGGGTTAGGGTTAAGGTTATGGTTAGGGTTAGGGTTAGGTTTAGGGTTAGGGTTTGGTTTGAGTTAGGGTAAGGTTTAGGGTTAGGTTTAAGGTTGGGTTTAGGGTTAGGGTTAGGGTAAGGGTAATGGTAGGGTTAGGTTTAGGGTTGGGGTTAAGTTTAGGGTTAGGGTAAGGGTAAGGGTTAGGGTTAGGGTTAAGGTTATGGTTAGGGTTAGGGTTAGGTTTAGGGTTAGGGTTTGGGTTAGAGTTAGGGTAAGGTTTAGGGTTAGGTTTAAGTTTGGGTTTAGGGTTAGGGTTAGGGTAAGGGTAATGGTAGGGTTAGGTTTAGGGTTGGGGTTAAGGTTAGGGTTAGGGTAAGGGTAAGGGTAACGGTTAGGGTTAGGCTTAGGGTTAGGGTTAGGTTTAGAGTTAGGGTTAGGGTTAGGTTTAGGGTTAGGGTTAGGGTAAGGGTAAGGGTTAGGGTTAAGGTTAGGGTAAAGGTTAGGGTTAGGGTTAGTGTAAGAATAAGGTTTAGGGTTAGGGTTAGGGTTAGGTAAGAGTAATGGTTTGGGTAGGGTTAGGGTTAATGTTAGGTTTAGGGTTAGGGTTAGGGTAAGGGTAAGGGTTAGGTTTAGGGTTAGGGTTAGGGTAAGGGTAAGGGTTAGGGTTAATGTTAGGGTTAGGGTTAGGGTTAGGGTTAGAGTTAGGGTTAAGGTAAGGGTTAGGGTTATTTTTAGGTTTATTGTAAGAGTAAGGGTTAGAGTTATGGTTAGGGTAAAGTTTAGGGTTAGGGGTTAAGTTTAGGGTTAGGTTTAGGGTAAGGGTAAGTGTTAGGGTTATGGTTAGGTTTAGGGTAAGGATAAGGGTTAGGGTTAGTGTTAGGGTTAGGGTTAGGTTTAGGGTTAGGGTTAGGGTAAGGTTAAGTGTTAGGGTTAGGGTTAGGGTTAGGTTTAGGGTAAGGGTAAGGGTTTGCGTTATGGTTAGGATTAGGGTTAGGTTTAGGGTTAGGGTTAGGGTAAGGGTAAGTGTTAGGGTTAGGGTTAGGTTTAGTGAAAGTGTAAGGGTTAAGGTTAGGGTTAGGGTTAGGGTAAGGATTAGGGTTAGGGTTAGGTAAAGGGTAAGGGGTAGGTTTAGGGTTAGAGTAAGGATTAGGGTTAGGGTTAAGGTTAGGGTAAGGGTTAGGGTTAGGGTTAGTGTTAGGGTTAGCATTAAAATTAGGTTTAGGGTTAGGGTAAGGGTAAGGGTTAGGGTTACCATTAGGGTTAGGGTTAGTGTAAGTGTAACAGTTAGGGTTAGGGTTAGGCTTAGGGATAGGTTTAGGTTTAGGTATAGGGTTAGGGTTAGGGTTAGGGTTAGGGTAAGGGTAAGTTTAAGGGTTAGGGTTAGGGTTAGTTTTAGGGTTAGGGTTATGTTTAGGGTTGGTGAGGGTAAGGGTTAGGGTTAAGTTTAGGGTTAAGTTTAGGTTAGGGTTAGGGTAAGGGTTAGGGTTAGTGTTAGGGTTAGTGTTTGGATTATGGTTAGGGAAAGGGTTAGGGATAGTGTAAGAGTTAGGTTTAGGGTTAGGGTTAGGGTTAGGGTTAGAGTTAGGGTTACGGATAGGGTAAGGGTTAGTGTTAGGGTTAGGGTTAGGGATAAGTTTAAGGTAAGGGTAAGGGTTAGGGTTAAGGTTAGGGTTAGGGTTAGGTTTAGGGTTAGGGTTAGGTTTAGGGTACGGGTTAGGGTTAGGGTTAGGTTTAGGTTTGGGGTTTGGTTAGGTTTAGCGTTAGGGTTAGGGTAAGGGTAAGGGATTGGGATAGGTTTAGGATTAGGGTTAGGTTTAGGGTTAGGGTTAGGGTAAGGGTAATGGTTAGGGTTAAGGTGAGGGTTACGGTTAGGGTTAGGGTTAGGGTAGGGGTAAAGGTTAGGGTTAGGGTTAGGTTTAGAGTTAGGGTTAGGGTAAGGGTTAGGTAAGGATAATGGTTAGGGTTAGGGTTAGGGTTCCTGTTAGGGTTAGTGAAAGGGTAAGGGTTAGGGTTGGGGTTAGGATTAGGGTAAGGGTAAAGTCCAGGGTTAGGTTTAGGGTTAGGGTTAAGGTAAGGGTAAGGGTTAGGGTTAGGGTTAGGTTAGGGTCAGGGTAAGGCTTAGAGTTAGGGTTAAGGTTAGGCTTAAGGTGAGGATTAGGGATAGGGTTAGGTTATTATTATGGTAAGGGTTAGTGTTAGGTTTAGGATAAGTGTAAGTTTTAGGGTAAGGGTTAGGGTTAGGGTTAGGGTTAGGGTTAGGGTTAGGGTAAGGGTAAGGTCTAGGGTTAGGTTTAGGGTTAGGGTTAAGGTAAGGGTAAGTGTTAGGGTTAGGGTTAGGTTAGGCTTAGGGTAAGGGTAAGGGTTAGGTTTAGGTTTAAGTTAAGAGTAAGGTTTAGGGTTAGGGTTAGGGTAAGGGTAAGGGTTAGGGTTAGGGTTAAGGTTAGGGTAAGTGTAAGGGTTAGGGTTAAGTTTAGGGTTAGCGTTAGGGTTAGGTTTAGGTTTGGGGTTAGGGTTAGTGTTCGGGTTAGGTTTAGGGAAAGGGTTAGGGTTAGGGTAAGGGTTAGGGTTAGGGTTAGGGTAAGGGTTAGGGTTAGGGTTAGGGTTAGGATTAGGGTTAGAGTTAGGGTTAGGGTTAGGGTAAGGGTAAGTGTTAGGGTTAGGGTTAGGTGTTGGGTTAGGGTTTAGGGTAAGGGTTAGGGATAGGGTTATGGTAAGGGTTAGGATTAGGGTTAGGTTTAGGGTAAGGGTAGTGTTAGTGTTAGGGTTAGGTTTATGGTTAGGGTTAGGGTAAGAGTAAGGGTTAGGGTTAGCATTAGGGTTAGCGGTTAGGGTTAGGGTTAGGGTAAGCGTTAGGATTAGGGTTAGATTTAGGTAAGGGTAGTTTTAGGGTTAGGGTTATGGTTAGGGTAAGGGAAAGGGTTAGGGTAAGGTTTAGGGTTAGGGTAAGTGTTACGGTTAGGGTTAGGGTTAGGTTTAGCTTTAGGATAAGGATAAGGGTTAGGGATAGGGTTAGGGTTAAGGTTAGGGGTTAGGATTGGGGTTAGGTTTAGGGTTAGGGTTAGGATAATGGAAAGGGTAAGGGTTAGGATTAGGGTAAGGGTTAGGATTAGGTTTAGGGTTAGGGTTAGTGTAAGGGTAAGGGTTAGGGTTAGGGATAGTGTTAAGTTTAGGGTTAAGGTTATGGTTAGGGTTAGGGTTAGGAAAAGGGTAAGGGTTAGAGTAAGGGTTAGGGTTAGTGTTAGGGTTAGGGTAAGGGTTAGGGTTAGGGTAAGGTTTAGGGTTAGGGTTAGGGTTAGGTTTAGCATTAAATTTAGGGTTAGGGTACGGTAAGGGTAAGGTTTAGGGTTAGGGTTAGGGTGAGGGTAAGGATTAGGGTTAGGTTTAGGGTTAGGGTAAGGGTTAGGGTTAGATTTAGGGTTAGCATTAAGGTTAGGGGTAGTGTTAGGGTAAGGGTAAGTGTTAGGGTTACGGTTAGGTTTAGGCTTAGGCGTTAGGGTTAGGGTTAGGTTTGGGGTTAGTTTTAGGGTTAGGGTTAGGGTAAGGGTAAGGGTTAGGGTTAGGGTTAGGGTTAGGGTTAAGGTTAGGGTTATTTTTAGGGTAAGGTTTAGGGTTAGAGTTAGGGTTATGGGTTAGGGTTAAGATTAGGGTTAGTGTAAGGGTAAGGGTTAGGGTTAGGATTAGGGTTAGGGTAAAGGTTAGCGTTAGGGTTAGTGTAAGAGTAAGTTTTAGGGTTAGAGTTAGGGTTAGGGTAAGGGTAAGGGTTAGGGTAGTGTTAGGGTTAGTGTTATGTTTAGGGTTAGGGTTAGGGTAAGGGTAAGGGTTAGGTTTCGGGTTAGGGTTAGGGTTAGGGTAACGGTAAGGGTTAGGGTTAATGTTAGGGTTAGAGTTAAGGTTAGAATTAGGGTAAAGGTATGGTTAGGGTTAGGGTTAGGGTAACAGTAAGGGTTAGAGTTAGGTTTAGCTTTAAGTTTAGGGTTAGGGGTTAAGTTTAGTGTTAGGGTTAGGGTAAGGGTAAGTGTTAGGGTTAGGGTTAGGGTTAGGGTAAGGATAAGGGTTAGGGTTAGTGTTAGGGTTAGGGTTAGGGTTAGGGTAAGGTTAAGTGTTAGGGTTAGGGTTAGGGTTAGGGTTAGGGTAAGGGTAAGGGTAAGGTTTAGGGTTAGGCTTAGGTTTAGGGTTAACTTTAGAGTTAGGGTTAGGGTTAAGTTTAGGGTTAGGGTTGTGGTAAGGGTAAGGGTTTGGGTTAGGGTTAGGATTAGGGTTAGGTTTAGGGTTAGGGTTAGGGTAAGGGTAAGGGTTAGGGTTAAGGTTACGGTTACGGTTAGGGTTAGGGTTAGGGTAGGGGTAAGGTTTAGAGTTAGGGTTAGGTTTAGAGTTAGGGTTAGGGTAAGGGTTAGGGTAATGGTAATGGTTAGCGTTAGGATTAGGGTTAGTGAAAGTGTAAGGGTTAGGGTTAGGGTTAGGTTTAGGGTAAATATTAGGGTTAGGGTTAGGGTTAGGGTAAGGATTAGGGTTAAGGTTAGGGAAAGGGTAAGGGTTAGGTTTAGGATTAGGGTAAGGATTAGGGTTAGGGTTAAGGTAGGGTAAGGGTTAGGGTTAGGGTTAGTGTTAGGGTTAGCTTTAATATTAGGGTTAGGGTTAGGGTAAGGGTAAGGGTAAAGGTTAGGGTTAGGGTTAGGGTTAGGGTTAGGTTTAGGGTTAGGGTTAGGGTTAGGGTTAGGATAAGTGTTAGGGTTAGGGTTAGTGTTGGGTTTAGCGTTAGGGTTAGGGTAAGGGTAGTGGTTAGGGTTAGGTTTAGGGTTGGGGTTAAGGTTAGGGTTAGGGTTAGGGTTAGGTTAAGGGTAAGGGTTAGGGTTAGGGTTAAGGTAAGGGTAAGCGTTAAGGTTAGGGTTAGGTTTAGGGTGAGCGTTAGGGTTAGACTTATGGTTAGTGGTTAGGGTTAGGGTTAGGGTTAGGGTAAGGGTTAGGGTTATGGTTAAGGTAAGGGTCAGGGTTAGGGTTAGTGTTAGGGTAAGAGGAAGGGTTAGAGTTAGGGTTAGGGTGAAGTTTAGGGTTAGGGGTTGAGTTTAGTTTTAGCCTTAGGCTAAGGGTAAGTGTTAGGGTTATGGTTAGGGTTAGGATAAGGATAAGGGTTAGGGTTAGTGTTAGGGTTAGGGTAAGCCTTAGGGTTAGGGTTAGGGTAAGGGTAAGGTTTAGGGTTAGGGTTAGGGTTAGGGTAAGGGTAAGGATTAGGGTTAAGGTTAGGGTTAGGGTTAGGGTTAGCATTAGAGTTAGGGTAAGGGTTAGGGTTAGGGTAAGGGTTAGAGTTAGGGTTGGGTTTATGGTTAGGGTTAGGGTAAGAGTGATGGTTAGTGTTAGGTTTAGGGTTGGGGTTAAGGTTAGGGTTAGGGTTAGGGTATGGGTAACGGTTAGGGTTAGGGTTAGGGTAAGGTTTAGGGTTAGGTTTAGGTTTAGGGTTAGGGTTAGGGTTAGGGTTAAGGTAAGGATTAGGGTTAGGGTTAGGTTTAGGGTTAGGGTTAGGGTTCGGGTTAGGGTAAGGGTTAGGGTTAGGGTTAGTGTTAGTGTTAGGGTAAGGGTTAGGGCTAGTTTTAGGGTAAGGGTAAGGTTTAGGGTTAGGGTTAATGTTATGGTTACGGTTAGGGTAAGGGTAAGGGATAGGGTTAGGTTTACGGTTAGGGTTAGGTTTAGGGTTAGGGTTAGGGTAAGGGTAAGTTTTAGGGTTAGGGTTAGGGTTGTGGTTAGGGAAAGAGTTAGGGTTAGGGTAAGGTTTAGGGTTAGGGTTAGGGTTAGAGTTAGGGTTAGTGTTAGGATTAGGGTTACGGGTTTGGGTTAGGGTTAGTATTATTGTTAGTTTTAGGTTTAGGGTAAGGGTTAGGGTTTAGGTTAGGGTTACGGTTACGGTAAGGGTTATGGTTAGTTTTAGGGTTAGGGTAAGGGTAGTGTTAGGGTTAGGGTTCGGATTAGGGTAAGGGTAAGGGTTAGAGTTAGTGATAGGGTTAGGTTTAGGCTTAGGTTTAGGCTTCGGGTTAGGGTTAGGGTTAGGGTAAGGGATACTGCTAGGGATAGGGTTAGGATTAGGGTTAGAGTTAGGGTTAGGGTTATGGTAAGGGTAAGGGTTAGGGTTAGGGTTAGGGTAAGGGTTAGGGTTAGGGTTAAAGTTAGGGTTTGAGTTAGGGTTAGGGTTAGGGTTAGAGTTAGGGTTAGCATTAAGGTTAGGGTTAGGGTAAGGGTTAGGTTTAGGGTTAGGGTTAGGGTAAGGGTAAGAGTTAGGGTTAGGGTTAGTCTTAGGGTTAGGGTTAAGTTTAGGGTTTGGGTTAGGGTAAGGTTAAGGGTTAGGGTTAGGGTTAGGGTTAAGGTTAGTATTTGGGTTAGGGTTAGGTTTAAGTGTAGTGTTAAGGTTACGGTTAGGTTTAGTGTAAGGGTAAGGGTTAAGGTTAGCATTAGGGTTAGGTGTTAGGGTTAGGTTTAGGGATAGGGTTAGGGTTAGGTTTGAGGTTAGGGTTAGGGTTAGGATTAAGGTTAGGGTTAGGGTTATGATTAAGGTTGGGGTAAGGGTTAGAGTGGGTTAGGGTTAGGATAAGGGTTAGGGTTAGGGTTAGGGTTTGGTTTAGGTTTAGGGTTAGGCTTAGGGTAAGGGTAAGGGTTAGGGTTAGGGTTAGTTTTAGGGTTAGGTTTAGGGTTAAGGTTAGGGTAAGGGTAAAGGTTAGGGTTAAGGTTAGGGTTAGGGTTAGAGTTAGCATTAGGGTTAGGGTAAGGGTTAGGGTTAGGGTAAGGGTTAGGTTTTGGGTTAGGGTTGGGTTTCGGGTCAGGGTTAGGGTAAGGGTAATGGTTAGGATTAGGTTTAGGGTTGGGCTTAAGGTTAGGTTTAGGGTTAGGGTAAGGGTAAGGTTTAGGTTTAGGGTTAGGCTTAGGGTAAGGGTTAGAGTTAGGGTTAGGTTTAGGGTGAGCGTTAGGGTTAGGGTTATGGTTAGTGGATTGGGTTAGGGTTAGGGTTAGGGTAAGGGTTAGTGTTAGGGTTAAGGTAAGGGTTAGGGTTAGGGTTAGTGTAAGGGAATGGGTTAGAGTTAGGGTTAGGGTTAAGTTTAGGGTTTTGGGTTAGGTTTAGGGTTAGTGTTAGGCTAAGTTTAAGTGTTAGGGTTATGATTAGTGTCAGGGTAAGGATAAGGGTTAGGGTTAGTGTTAGGGTTAGGCTTAGTTTTAGAGTTAGGGTAAGGTTAAGGTTAATATTAGGGTTAGGTTTAGGGTTAGGGTAAGGGTAAGGGTTAGGGTTAGCCTTAGGGTTAAGCTTAGGTTTAGAGTTAGGGTTAGGGTTAGGTTTAGGGTTAGGTTTAGGGTTAGCGTTAGGGTAAGGGTAAGGGTTAGGGTAGGGTTAGGGTTAGGGTTAGGCTTAGGGTTAGGGAAATGTAAGGGTTAGGGTTAGGATTAGGGTTAGGGTAAGGGTTAGGGTTAGGGTTAGGGTTAAGGTTAGGGTTAAGGTTAGGGTTAGGAAAAGGGTAAAGGTTAGAGTAAGGGTTAGGGTTAGTGCTAGGGTTAGGGTAAGGGTTAGGGTTAGGGTTAGGGTTAGGGTAAGGTTTAGGGTTAGGGTTAGGGTAGGGTTAGCATTAAATTTAGGGTTAGGGTACGGTAAGGGTAAGGTTTAGGGTTAGGGTTAGGGTGAGGGTAAGGATTAGGGTTAGGTTTAGCGTTAGGTTAAGGGTTAGGGTTAGATTTAGGGTTAGCATTAAGATTAGGGGTAGTGTTAGGGTAAGGGTAAGTGTTAGGGTTACGGTTAGGTTTAGGCTTAGGCGTTAGGGTTAGGGTTGGGGTTAGTTTTAGGGTTAGGGTTAGGGTAAGGGTAAGGGTTAGGGTTAGGATTAGGGTTAAGGTTAGGGTTATTTTTAGGGTAAGGTTTAGGGTTAGAGTTAGGGTTATGGGTTAGGGTTAAGATTAGGGTTAGTGTAAGGGTAAGGGTTAGGGTTAGGGTTAGGGTTAGGGTAAAGGTTAACGTAGGGTTAGTGTAAGAGTAAGATTTAGGGTTAGGGTTAGGGTTAGGGTAAGGGTAAGGGTTAGGGTAGGGTTAGGGTTAGTGTTGTGTTTAGGGTTAGGGTTAGGGTAAGGGTAAGGGTTAGGTTTCGAGTTAGGGTTAGGGTTAGGGTAAGGGTAAGGGTTAGGGTTAATGTTAGGGTTAGGGTTAAGGTTAGAATTAGGGTTAAGGTATGGTTAGGGTTAGGGTAACAGTAAGGGTTAGAGTTAGGTTTAGCGTTAAGTTTAGGGTTAGGGGTTAAGTTTAGTGTTAGGGTTAGGGTAAGGGTAAGTGTTAGGGTTAGGGTTAGGGTTAGGGTAAGGATAAGGGTTAGGGTTAGTGTTAGGGTTAGGGTTAGGGTTAGGGTAAGGTTAAGTGTTAGGGTTAGGGTTAGGGTTAGTGTAAGGGTAAGGGTAAGGTTTAGGGTTAGGCTTAGGTTTAGGGTTAACTTTAGAGTTAGGGTTAGGGTTAGGTTTAGGGTTAGGGTTATGGTAAGGGTAAGGGTTTGGGTTAGGGTTAGGATTAGGGTTAGTTTTAGGGTTAGGGTTAGGGTAAGGGTAAGGGGTAGGGTTAAGGGTAAGGATTAGGGTTAGGGTTAGGGTTATGTTTAGAGTTAGGGTTAGGTTTAGGTTTAGGGTTAGGTTTAGGGTAAGGGTAAGGGTTTGCGTTATGGTTAGGATTAGGGTTAGGTTTAGGGTTAGGGTTAGGGTAAGGTAAGTGTTAGGGTTAGGGTTAGGTTTAGTGAAAGTGTAAGGGTTAAGGTTAGGGTTAGGGTTAGGGTTAGGGTTAGGGTAGGGGTAAGGTTTAGAGTTAGGGTTAGGTTTAGAGTTAGGGTTAGGGTAAGGGTTAGGGTAATGGTAATGGTTAGCGTTAGGATTAGGGTTAGTGAAAGTGTAAGGGTTAGGGTTAGGGTTAGGTTTAGGGTAAGGATTAGGGTTAGGGTTAGGGTTAGGGTAAGGATTAGGGTTAAGGTTAGGGTTAGGGTTAGGGTTAGGGTTAGTGAAAGTGTAAGGGTTAAGGTTAGGGTTAGGGTTAGGGTAAGGATTAGTGTTAGGGTTAGGGTTAGGGTAAGGATTAGGGTTAGGGTTAGGGAATGGGTAAGGGTTAGGTTTAGGGTTAGGGTAAGGATTAGGGTTAGGGTTAAGGTAGGGTAAGGGTTAGGGTTAGGGTTAGTGTTAGGGTTAGCATTAAAATTAGGGTTAGGGTTAGGGTAAGGGTAAGGGGTAGGGTTAGGGTTAGGGTTAGGGTTAGGGTTAGGTTTAGGTTTAGGGTTAGGGTTAGGGTTAGGGTTAGGATAAGGGTTAGGATTAGGGTTAGTGTTGGGTTTAGCGTTAGGGTTAGGGTAAGGGTAGTGGTTAGGGTTAGGTTTAGGGTTGGGGTTAAGGTTAGGGTTAGGGTTACGGTTAGGGTAAGAGTAAGGGTTAGAGTTAGGATTAGGGTTAAGTTCAGAGTTAGGGGTTAGGTTTAGGGTTATGGTTAGGCTAAGGGTAAGTGTTAGGGTTAGGGTTAGGGTTAGGGTAAGGATAAGGGTTAGGGTTAGGGTTAGTGTTAGGGTTAGGGTTAGGGTAAGTTTAAGTGATAGGGTTAGGGTTAGGTTTAGGGTAAGGGTAAGGGTAAGGGTTAGGGTTAGGCTTAGCGTTAGGGTTAGGTTTAGAGTTAGGGTTAGGATTAGGTTTAGGGTTAGGTTTAGTGAAAGTGTAAGGGTTAGGGTTAGGGTTAGGGTTAGGGTAAGGATTACGGTTAGGGTTCGGGTTAGGGTAAGGATTAGGGTTAGGGTTAGGGAAAGGGTAAGGCTTAGGTTTAGGGTTAGGGTAAGGATTAGGGTTAGGGTTAAGATTAGCGTAAGGGTTAGGATTAGGGTTAGTGTTAGGTTTAGCATTAAAATTAGGGTTAGGGTTAGGGTAAGGGTAAGGTTTAGGGTTAGGGTTAGTGTTAGGTTTAGGGTTAGGGTTATGTTTAAGGTTGGTAAGGATAAGGGTTAGGGATAAGTTTAGGATTAAATTTAGGTTAGGGTTAGGGTAAGGGTTAGGGTTAGGGTTAGGGTTAGGGTTTGGATTATGGTTAGGGAATGGGTTAGGGATAGGGTAAGGGTTAGGGTTAGGTTTAGGGTTAGAGTTAGGGTTAGGGTTAGGGTAAGGATTAGGGTTAGGGTAAGGGTTAAGGATAAGATTAGGGTAAGGGTAAGGTTAGGGTTAAGGTTAGGGTTAGGGTTAAGTTTAGGGTTAGGGTTAGGTTTAGGGTAAGGGTTAGTGTTAGGGTTAGGGTTAGGGTTAGGGTAAGGGTTAGGGTTAAGGTTAGGGTTAGGGTAAGGGTTAGGGTTAGGGTTAGGGTTAGGTTTAGGTTAGGGTTAGGGTTAGGGTTAGGGTAAGGGTTACGGTTAAGGTTAGGGTTAGGGTAACGGTTAGGGTTAAGTTTAGGTTTAGGGTTAGGGTAAGGGTTAGGGTTAGGGTTACGGTTGGGTTTAGGGTTAGGTTTAGGGTAAGGGTAATGGTTAGGGTTAGGTTTAGGGTTGGGGTTAAGGTTAGGGTTAGGGTAAGGGTAAGGGTAATGTTTAGGGTTAGGTTTAGGGTTGGGGTTAAGTTTAGTGTTAGGGTTAGGGTAAGGGTAAGGGTTAGGGTTTGAGTTAAGGTTAGGGAAAGCGTTAGGGTTAGGGTTAGTTTTAGGTTGACTGATAGGGTTAGGTTTATGGTTAGTGGTTAGGGTTAGTGTTAGGTTTAGGATAAGGGTTAGGGTTAGGGTTAAGGTAAGGGTTAGGGTTAGGTTTAGGGTTAGGGTAAGAGTAAGGGTTAGAGTTAGGGTTAGGGTTAAGTTTAGGGTTAGGGGTTAAGTTTAGGCTTATGGTTAGGCTAAGTGTAAGTGTTAGGGTTATGGTTAGGGTTAGGGTAAGGATAAGGGTTAGGGTTAGTGTTATGGTTAGGTTTAGGTTTAGGGTTAGGGTTAGGGTAAGGTTAAGGGTAAGGGTTAGGGTAGGGCTTAGGGTTAGGGTTAGGTTTAGAGTTAGGGTTAGGGTTAGGTTTACAGTTAGGGTTAGGGTAAGGGTAGGGTTTTTGCTAGGGTTAGGATTAGGGTTACGTTAGGTTTAGGGTTAGGGTAAGGGTAAGTTTTAGGGTTTTTGCTAGGGTTAGGTTTAGGGTTACGCTTAGGTTTAGGGTTAGGGTAACGGTAAGGGTTAGGGTTAAGGTTATTGTTACAGTTAGGGTTAGGGTTAGGGTAGGGTTAAGGGTTAGGGTTAGGGTTACGTTTAGAGTTAGGGTTAGGGTAAGGGTCAGGATCAGGGTAATGGTTAGGGTTAGGGTTATTGTTAGTGAAAGTGTAAGGGTTAGCGTTAGGGTTATGGTTAGGATAAGGATTAGGGTTAGGGTTGGGGTAAGGATTAGGGTTAGGGTTATTGAAAGGGTAAGGGTTAGGTTTAGGGTTAGGGTAAGTATTAGGGTTAGGTTAAGGTTAGGGTAAGGGTTAGGGTTAGGGTTAGTGTTAGTGTTAGGGTTAGCATTAAAATTAGGGTTACGGTTATGGTAAGGGGAAGTGTTAGGTTTAGGGTTAGGGTTAGGGTTAGTGTAAGTGTAAGGGTTAGGGTTAGGGTTAGGGTTAGGTTTAGGGTTAAGGTTAGGGTTACGGTAAGGGTAAGTTTTAGGGTTAGGGTTAGGGTTAGGTTTACTGTTAAGTTTAAGTTAGGGTTCGGGTAAGGGTTAGGGTTAGGGTTAGGGTTAGTGTTTGGATTATGGTTTAGGAAAGGGTTAGGGATAGGGTAAAGGTTAGGGTTAGAGTTAGGGTTGGGTTTTGGGTTAGGTTTAGGGTAAGGGTAATGTTTAGGTTTAGGTTTAGGGTTAGGGTTAGGGTTTGGATTATGGTTTAGGAAAGGGATAGGGATAGGGTAAGGGTTAGGGTTAGGGTTAGGGTAAGGGTTAGGGTTAGGGTTAGGTTTAGGGTTAGCGTTAGGGTTGGGTTATGGTTAGTGGTTAGGGTTAGGGTTAGGGTTAGGGTAAGGGTTAGGGTTAGGGTTAAGGTAAATGTTAGGGTTAGGGTTAGGGTTAGGTTTAGGGTAAGTGTAAGGGTTAGAGTTAGCGTTAGGGTTAAGTTTAGGGTTAGGGGTTAGGTTTAGGGTTAGGGTTAGGCTATGGGTAAGTGTTAGGGTTATGGTTAGGGTTAGGGTAAGGATAAGGGTTAGGGTTAGTGTTAGGGTTAGGGTTACGGTTAGGGTAAGTTTAAGTGTTAGGGTTAGGGTTAGGGTTAGGGTTAGGGTAAGGGTTACCATGAAGGTTAGGGTTAGGGTTAGGGTAATGTTAAGGGTTAGGGTTAGGGTTAGGGTTAGGGCAATGGTTAGGGTTAGGTTTAGGGTTAGTGTTAGGGTTAGGGTTAAGGTTAGGGTTAGGTTTATTGTTAGGGTAAGGGTTAGGGTTAGCATTAGGGTTAGAGTTTATGGTTAGGTTTAGAGATAGGGTTAGGGTTAGGTTTGGGGTTAGGGTTAGGGTTAGGGTTAAGGTTACAGTTAGTGTTATGATTAGGGTGGGTTAAGGGTTAGGGTTAGGGTTAGGGTTAGGGTAAGGGTTAGGGTTATGGTTAGGGAAAAGGTTAGGGTTAGGGTTAGGTTTAGGGTTAGCGTTAGGTTTAGGGTTACCTTTAGTGGTTAGGGTTAGGGTAGGGATTAGGGTTAAGGTTAGGCTACGGGTAAGTGTTAGGGTTATGGTTATGGTTAGGGTAAGGATAAGGGTTAGGGTTAGTGTTAGGGTTAGGGTTATGGTAAGGTTAAGTGTTAGGGTTAGGGTTAGGGTTAGGGTAAGGGTAAGGGTAAGGGTTAGAATTAGGCTTAGGGCTAGGGTTAGGTTTAGAGGTAGGGTTAGGGTTAGGTTTAGGTTTAGGGTTAGGGTATGGGTAAGAGATTGGGTTAGGGTAAGGATGAGGGTTAGGTTTAGGGTTAGGGTAAGGGTAATGGTTAGGGTTAAGGTGAGGGTTATGGTTAGGGTTAGGGTTAGGGTAGGGGTAAGGGTTAGGGTTAGGGTTAAGTTTAGAGTTAGGGTTACGGTAAGGGTTAGGGTAAGGGAAATGGTTAGGGTTAGGGTTAGGGTTAGGGTTAGTGTAAGGATTAGGGTTAGGGTTTGGGTTAGGGTAAGGATTAGGGTTAAGGTTAGGTTTAGGGTTAGGGTTAGGTTTAGGGTTAGGGTAAGTGTTAGGGTTATTGTTAAGGTTAGGGTTAGGATAAGGATAAGGGTAAGGTTAAGGGTTAGGGTTAGAGTTAGGGTTAGGGTTAGCATTATGGTTAGGGTAAGGGTTAGGGTTAGGGTAACGGTTAGGGTTTGTTTTAGGAGTGGTTTAGGGTTAGGGTTAGGGTAAGGGTAGGGGTTAGGGTTAGGTTTAGGGTTGTGGTTAAGGTTAGGGTTAAGGTTAGGATAAGGGTAAGGGTTAGGGTTAGGGTTAGGGTTAGGGTAAGGGTTAGAGTTAGGGTGAGGTTTAGGGTGAGCGTTAGGGTTAGGTTTATGGTTTGTGGATAAGGTTAGGGTTAGGGTTAGGGTAAGGGTTAGGGTTAGGGTTAGGTTTAGGGTGAGCGTTAGGGTTGGGTTTATGGTTAGTGGATAAGGTTAGGGTTAGGGTTAGGGTAAGGGTTAGGGTTAGGGTTAAGGTAAGGGTTACGGTTAGGGTTAGGGTTAGGGTAAAGGTAAGGTTTAGAGCTAGGGTTAGGGTTAAGTTTAAGGTGAGGGGTTAGGTTTAGGGTTAGGGTTAGGCTAAGGGTAAGTGTTAGGGTTATGATTAGTGTTAGGGTAAGGATGAGGGTTAGGGTGAGTGTTAGGGTTAGGGTGAGTGTTAGGGTTAGGGTTAGGGTAAGTTTAAGTGTTAGGGTTAGGCTTAGGGTTAGGGTAAGGGTAAGGGTAAGGGTTAGGCTTAGGCTTAGGTTAGGGTTAGGTTTAGAGTTAGGGTTAGGGTTAGGTTTAGGTTTAGGGTTATGGTTAGGGTAATGGTAAGGGTTAGGGTAGCGTTAGGGTTAGGGTTAGGTTTGGGTTAGGGAAAGGGTAAGGGTTAGGGTTAGGATTAGGGTTAGAGTTAGGGTTAGGGTAGGGTTAGGGTTATGGTTAGGGTTAAGTTTAGGGTTAGGGTTTAGGTTTACGGTTAGGGTTAGGTTTAGGGTAAGTGTTAGGGGTATGGTTAGGGTTAGGGTAAGGATAAGGGTTAGGGTTAGTGTTAGGGTTAGGGTTAGGTTTAGGGTTAGGTTAAGGGTAAGGGTAAGTGTTAGAGTTAGTCTTAGGGTTAGAGTTAGGTTTAGAGTTAGGGTTAGGGTTAGGTTTAGGGTTAGGGTTAGCGTAAGGGTAAGGGATTGGGTTAGGGTTAGGATTAGGGTTAGGTTTAGGGTTAGGTTTAGGGTAAGGGTAATGGTTAGGTTAAAGGTGAGGGTTACGGTTAGGGTTAGGGTTAGGGTAGGGATAAGGGTTAGGGTTAGGGTTACGTTTAGAGTTAGGGTTAGGGTAAGGGTTAGGGAAAGGGTAATGGTTAGGGGTAGGGTTAGGGTTCGGGTTAGGGTTAGTGAAAGGGTAAGGTTTAGGGTTAGGAATACGGTTAGGGTAAGGATTATGGTTAGGGTTAGGGTTAGGGTAAGGATTAGGGTTAGGGTTAGGTTTAGGGTTAGGGTTAGGGTTAGGGTCAGTTTTAGGGTTAGGGTTAAGGTTAGGGTTAGGATAAGGATAAGGGTAAGGGTAAGGGTTAGGGTTAGGGTTAGGGTTAGGGTTAGGGTTAGCATTATGGTTAGGATAAGGGTTAGGGTTAGGGTAAGGGTTAGGGTTTGGTTTAGGGTTGTGTTTAGGGTTAGGGTTAGGGTAAGGGTAGGGGTTAGGGTTAGGTTTAGGGTTGGGGTTAAGGTTAGGGTTAGGGTTAGGATAAGGGTAAGGGTTAGGGTTAGGGTTAGGGTAAGGGTTAGAGTTAGGGTGAGGTTTAGGGTGAGCGTTAGGGTTAGGTTTATGGTTAGTGGATAAGGTTAGGGTTAGGGTTAGGGTAAGGGTTAGGGTTAGGGTTAGGTTTAGGTTGAGCGTTAGGGTAAGGTTTATGGTTAGTGGATATGGTTAGGGTTAGGGATAGGGTAAGGTTTAGGGTTATGATTAGTGTTAGGGTCAGGATGAGGGTTAGGGTGAGTGTCAGAGTTAGGGTTAGGTTTAGGGTTAGGGTTAGGGTAAGGTTAAGTGTTAGGGTTAGGCTTAGGGTTAGGGTAAGGGTAAGGGTAAGGGTTAGGGATAGGCTTAGGGTTAGGGTTAGGTTTAGAGTTATGGTTAGGGTTAGGTTTAGGTTTAGGTTTAGGTTTAGGGTTATTGTTAGGTTAATGGTAAGGGTTAGGTTAGCGTTAGGATTATGGTTAGGCTTTGGGTTAGGGAAAGGGTAAGGGTTAGGATTAGGATTAGGGTTAGGGTAAGGATTAGGGTTAGAGTTAGGGTTAGGGTAGGGTTAGGGTTATGGTTAGGGTTAGGTTTAGGGTTAGGGTTAGGTTTAGCATTAAGGTTAGGTTTAGGGTTAGGGTAAGGATTAGGGTTAGCATTAGGGTTAGTGCTTAGGGTTAGGGTTACGGTTAGGTTTGGGGTTAGGGTTAGGGTAAGGGTTAGAGTAGGGTTAGGGATAGGGTTAGGGTTAGGGTAAGCGTCATGTTAAGTTTAGGGTAAGGGTTAGGGTTAGGTTTAGGGTAAGGGTTTGATTTAAGGTTAGGGTAAGGGTTGGGTTAGGGTTTGGGTAAGGGTTAGGGTTAGGTTTAGGGTAAGGGTAAGGTTTAGGGTTATGGTTAGGTTTAGGGGTAGGGTAAGGGTAAGGTCTAGGGTTAGGTTTAGGGTTAGGGTTAGGGTTAGGGTTAGGGTTAGGGTAAGGAAAGGGTTAGGGTTAGGGTTAGAGTTGGGTTTATGCTTATGGTTAGGGTTTGGTTTAGGGTAAGGATTAGGGTGAGGGTTAGGGTTAGGGTTAGGGTTAAGTTTAGGGTTAGGGTTATGATTAGGGTAGGGATAAGGCAAAGGGTTAGGGTTAGGGTTAGGGTTAGCATGAAGGTTAGGGTTAGGGTTAGGGTAATGGTAAGGGTTAGGTTTAGGGTTAGGGTAATGTTTAGGGTTAGGTTTAGGGTTAGTGTTAGTGTTAGGGTTAAGGTTAGGGTTAGGTTTATTGTAAGGGTAAGGGTTAGGGTTAGCATTAGGGTTAGAGGTTAGGGTTAGGGTTAGGGATAGGGTTAGGGTTAGGTTTGGGGTTAGGGTTAGAGTTAGGGTTAAGGTTAGGGTTAGGGTTATTATTAGGGTGGGTTAAGGGTTAGGGTTAGGGTTAGGGTTAGGGTAAGGGTTAGGGTTAGGGTAAGGGTTAGGGTTAGGGTTAGGTTTAGGGTTAGCGTTAGGTTTAGGGTTATGTTTAGTGGTTAGGTTTAGGTTTAGGGTTAGGGTAAGGGTTAGGCTTAGGGTTAAGGTTAGGGTTAGGATAAGGATAAGTTTAAAGGTAAGGGTTAGGGTTAGGGTTAGGGTTAGGGTTAGCATAATGGTTAGGATAAGGTTATGGTTAGGGTAAGGGTTAGGGTTTGGTTTAGGGTTGGGTTTAGGGTTAGGGTTAGGGTAAGGGTAGGGGTTAGGTTTAGGTTTAGGGTTGGGGTAAAGGTTAGGGTTATGGTTAGGATAAGGGTAAGGGTTAGGTTTAGGGTCAGTGTTAGGGTAAGGGTTAGAGTTAGGGTGAGGTTTAGGGTGAGCATTAGGGTTAGGTTTATGGTTAGTGGATAAGGTAACGGTTAGGGTTAGGGTTAGGGTAAGGGTTAGGGTTAGGTTTAGGGTGAGCGTTAGGGTTAGGTTTATGGTTAGTGGATAAGTTTAGGGTTAGGGTTAGGGTAAGGGTTAGGGTTATGATTAGTGTTAGGGTAAGGATGAGGGTTAGGGTGAGTGTTAGGGTTAGGGTTAGGTTTAGGGTTAGGGTTAGGGTAAGGTTAAGTGTTAGGGTAGGCTTAGGTTTAGGGTAAGGGTAAGGGTAAAGGTTAGGGTTAGGCTTAGGTTCAGGGTTAGGTTTAGAGTTAGGGATAGGTTTAGGTTTAGGTTTAAGGTTATGGTTAGGTTAATGGTAAGGGTTAGGGTAGTGTTAGGGTTAGGGTTAGGCTTTGGGTTAGGGAAAGGGTAAGGGTTAGGGTTAGGATTAGGGTTAGGGTAAGGATTAGGTTTAGAGTTAGGGTTAGGGTAGGGTTAGGGTTAGGGTTAGGTTTAGGGTTAGGGTTAGGTTTAGCATTAAGGTTAGGGTTAGGGTTAGGGTTAGGGTTAGCATTAGGTTTAGGGCTTAGGGTTAGGGTAAGGGTTAGGTTTGGGGTTAGGGTTAGGGTTAGGTTTAGGGTAAGGGTTAGGGTTAGGGTTAGGGATAGGGTTAGGGTTAGGGTAAGCGTTATGTTAAGTTTAGGGGAAGGGTTAGGGTTAGGTTTAGGGTAAGGGTTAGAGTTAGGGTTAGGGTA
>JANJXV010000239.1:262500-270000 GCA_024803745.1 Megascapheus bottae | reverse complement strand
GGGTTAGGGTTAGGGTTAGGGTTAGGGTAAGGGTTAGTTTTAGGGTTAGGGTTAGGGTAAGGGTAAGGGGTAGGGTTAAGGGTAAGGATTAGGGTTAGGGTTAGGGTTATGTTTAGAGTTAGGGTTAGGTTTAGGTTTAGGGTTAGGTTTAGGGTAAGGGTAAGGGTTTGCGTTATGGTTAGGATTAGGGTTAGGTTTAGGGTTAGGGTTAGGGAAAGGTAAGTGTTAGGGTTAGGGTTAGGTTTAGTGAAAGTGTAAGGGTTAAGGTTAGGGTTAGGGTTAGGGTAAGGATTAGTGTTAGGGTTAGGGTTAGGGTAAGGATTAGGGTTAGGGTTAGGGAATGGGTAAGGGTTAGGTTTAGGGTTAGGGTAAGGATTAGGGTTAGGGTTAAGGTAGGGTAAGTGTTAGGGTTAGGGTTAGTGTTAGGGTTAGCATTAAAATTAGGGTTAGGGTTAGGGTAAGGGTAAGGGGTAGGGTTAGGGTTAGGGTTAGGGTTAGGGTTAGGTTTAGGTTTAGGGTTAGGGTTAGGGTTAGGATAAGGGTTAGGATTAGGGTTAGTGTTGGGTTTAGCGTTAGGGTTAGGGTAAGGGTAGTGGTTAGGGTTAGGTTTAGGGTTGGGGTTAAGGTTAGGGTTAGGGTTAGGGTTAGGGTAAGAGTAAGGGTTAGAGTTAGGATTAGGGTTAAGTTCAGAGTTAGGGGTTAGGTTTAGGGTTATGGTTAGGCTAAGGGTAAGTGTTAGGGTTAGGGTTAGGGTTAGGGTAAGGATAAGGGTTAGGGTTAGGGTTAGTGTTAGGGTTAGGGTTAGGGTAAGTTTAAGTGATAGGGTTAGGGTTAGGTTTAGGGTAAGGGTAAGGGTAAGGGTTAGGGTTAGGCTTAGCGTTAGGGTTAGGTTTAGAGTTAGGGTTAGGATTGGGTTTAGGGTTAGGTTTAGTGAAAGTGTAAGGGTTAGGGTTAGGGTTAGGGTTAGGGTAAGGATTACGGTTAGGGTTCGGGTTAGGGTAAGGATTAGGGTTAGGGTTAGGGAAAGGGTAAGGCTTAGGTTTAGGGTTAGGGTAAGGATTAGGGTTAGGGTTAAGATTAGCGTAAGGGTTAGGATTAGGGTTAGTGTTAGGTTTAGCATTAAAATTAGGGTTAGGGTTAGGGTAAGGGTAAGGTTTAGGGTTAGGGTTAGTGTTAGGTTTAGGGTTAGGGTTATGTTTAAGGTTGGTAAGGATAAGGGTTAGGGATAAGTTTAGGATTAAATTTAGGTTAGGGTTAGGGTAAGGGTTAGGGTTAGGGTTAGGGTTAGGGTTTGGATTATGGTTAGGGAATGGGTTAGGGATAGGGTAAGGGTTAGGGTTAGGTTTAGGGTTAGAGTTAGGGTTAGGGTTAGGGTAAGGATTAGGGTTAGGGTTAGGGTTAAGGATAAGATTAGGGTAAGGGTAAGGTTAGGGTTAAGGTTAGGGTTAGGGTTAAGTTTAGGGTTAGGGTTAGGTTTAGGGTAAGGGTTAGTGTTAGGGTTAGGGTTAGGGTTAGGGTAAGGGTTAGGGTTAAGGTTAGGGTTAGGGTAAGGGTTAGGGTTAGGGTTAGGGTTAGGTTTAGGTTAGGGTTAGGGTTAGGGTTAGGGTAAGGGTTACGGTTAAGGTTAGGGTTAGGGTAACGGTTAGGGTTAAGGTTAGGTTTAGGGTTAGGGTAAGGGTTAGGGTTAGGGTTACGGTTGGGTTTAGGGTTAGGTTTAGGGTAAGGGTAATGGTTAGGGTTAGGTTTAGGGTTGGGGTTAAGGTTAGGGTTAGGGTAAGGGTAGGGGTAATGTTTAGGGTTAGGTTTAGGGTTGGGGTTAAGTTTAGTGTTAGGGTTAGGGTAAGGGTAAGGGTTAGGGTTTGAGTTAAGGTTAGGGAAAGCGTTAGGGTTAGGGTTAGTTTTAGGTTGACTGATAGGGTTAGGTTTATGGTTAGTGGTTAGGGTTAGTGTTAGGTTTAGGATAAGGGTTAGGGTTAGGGTTAAGGTAAGGGTTAGGGTTAGGTTTAGGGTTAGGGTAAGAGTAAGGGTTAGAGTTAGGGTTAGGGTTAAGTTTAGGGTTAGGGGTTAAGTTTAGGCTTATGGTTAGGCTAAGTGTAAGTGTTAGGGTTATGGTTAGGGTTAGGGTAAGGATAAGGGTTAGGGTTAGTGTTATGGTTAGGTTTAGGTTTAGGGTTAGGGTTAGGGTAAGGTTAAGGGTAAGGGTTAGGGTAGGGCTTAGGGTTAGGGTTAGGTTTAGAGTTAGGGTTAGGGTTAGGTTTACAGTTAGGGTTAGGGTAAGGGTAGGGTTTTTGCTAGGGTTAGGATTAGGGTTACGTTAGGTTTAGGGTTAGGGTAAGGGTAAGTTTTAGGGTTTTTGCTAGGGTTAGGTTTAGGGTTATGCTTAGGTTTAGGGTTAGGGTAACGGTAAGGGTTAGGGTTAAGGTTATTGTTACGGTTAGGGTTAGGGTTAGGGTAGGGTTAAGGGTTAGGGTTAGGGTTACGTTTAGAGTTAGGGTTAGGGTAAGGGTCAGGGTCAGGGTAATGGTTAGGGTTAGGGTTATTGTTAGTGAAAGTGTAAGGGTTAGCGTTAGGGTTATGGTTAGGATAAGGATTAGGGTTAGGGTTGGGGTAAGGATTAGGGTTAGGGTTATTGAAAGGGTAAGGGTTAGGTTTAGGGTTAGGGTAAGTATTAGGGTTAGGTTAAGGTTAGGGTAAGGGTTAGGGTTAGGGTTAGTGTTAGTGTTAGGGTTAGCATTAAAATTAGGGTTACGGTTATGGTAAGGGGAAGTGTTAGGTTTAGGGTTAGGGTTAGGGTTAGTGTAAGTGTAAGGGTTAGGGTTAGGGTTAGGGTTAGGTTTAGGGTTAAGGTTAGGGTTACGGTAAGGGTAAGTTTTAGGGTTAGGGTTAGGGTTAGGTTTACTGTTAAGTTTAAGTTAGGGTTCGGGTAAGGGTTAGGGTTAGGGTTAGGGTTAGTGTTTGGATTATGGTTTAGGAAAGGGTTAGGGATAGGGTAAAGGTTAGGGTTAGAGTTAGGGTTGGGTTTTGGGTTAGGTTTAGGGTAAGGGTAATGGTTAGGGTTAGGTTTAGGGTTAGGGTTAGGGTTTGGATTATGGTTTAGGAAAGGGATAGGGATAGGGTAAGGGTTAGGGTTAGGGTTAGGGTAAGGGTTAGGGTTAGGGTTAGGTTTAGGGTTAGCGTTAGGGTTGGGTTATGGTTAGTGGTTAGGGTTAGGGTTAGGGTTAGGGTAAGGGTTAGGGTTAGGGTTAAGGTAAATGTTAGGGTTAGGGTTAGGGTTAGGTTTAGGGTAAGTGTAAGGGTTAGAGTTAGCGTTAGGGTTAAGTTTAGGGTTAGGGGTTAGGTTTAGGGTTAGGGTTAGGCTATGGGTAAGTGTTAGGGTTATGGTTAGGGTTAGGGTAAGGATAAGGGTTAGGGTTAGTGTTAGGGTTAGGGTTACGGTTAGGGTAAGTTTAAGTGTTAGGGTTAGGGTTAGGGTTAGGGTTAGGGTAAGGGTTACCATGAAGGTTAGGGTTAGGGTTAGGGTAATGTTAAGGGTTAGGGTTAGGGTTAGGGTTAGGGCAATGGTTAGGGTTAGGTTTAGGGTTAGTGTTAGGGTTAGGGTTAAGGTTAGGGTTAGGTTTATTGTTAGGGTAAGGGTTAGGGTTAGCATTAGGGTTAGAGTTTATGGTTAGGTTTAGAGATAGGGTTAGGGTTAGGTTTGGGGTTAGGGTTAGGGTTAGGGTTAAGGTTACAGTTAGTGTTATGATTAGGGTGGGTTAAGGGTTAGGGTTAGGGTTAGGGTTAGGGTAAGGGTTAGGGTTATGGTTAGGGAAAAGGTTAGGGTTAGGGTTAGGTTTAGGGTTAGCGTTAGGTTTAGGGTTACCTTTAGTGGTTAGGGTTAGGGTAGGGATTAGGGTTAAGGTTAGGCTACGGGTAAGTGTTAGGGTTATGGTTATGGTTAGGGTAAGGATAAGGGTTAGGGTTAGTGTTAGGGTTAGGGTTATGGTAAGGTTAAGTGTTAGGGTTAGGGTTAGGGTTAGGGTAAGGGTAAGGGTAAGGGTTAGAATTAGGCTTAGGGCTAGGGTTAGGTTTAGAGGTAGGGTTAGGGTTAGGTTTAGGTTTAGGGTTAGGGTATGGGTAAGAGATTGGGTTAGGGTAAGGATGAGGGTTAGGTTTAGGGTTAGGGTAAGGGTAATGGTTAGGGTTAAGGTGAGGGTTATGGTTAGGGTTAGGGTTAGGGTAGGGGTAAGGGTTAGGGTTAGGGTTAAGTTTAGAGTTAGGGTTACGGTAAGGGTTAGGGTAAGGGAAATGGTTAGGGTTAGGGTTAGGGTTAGGGTTAGGGTTAGTGTAAGGATTAGGGTTAGGGTTTGGGTTAGGGTAAGGATTAGGGTTAAGGTTAGGTTTAGGGTTAGGGTTAGGTTTAGGGTTAGGGTAAGTGTTAGGGTTATTGTTAAGGTTAGGGTTAGGATAAGGATAAGGGTAAGGTTAAGGGTTAGGGTTAGAGTTAGGGTTAGGGTTAGCATTATGGTTAGGGTAAGGGTTAGGGTTAGGGTAACGGTTAGGGTTTGTTTTAGGAGTGGTTTAGGGTTAGGGTTAGGGTAAGGGTAGGGGTTAGGGTTAGGTTTAGGGTTGTGGTTAAGGTTAGGGTTAAGGTTAGGATAAGGGTAAGGGTTAGGGTTAGGGTTAGGGTTAGGGTAAGGGTTAGAGTTAGGGTGAGGTTTAGGGTGAGCGTTAGGGTTAGGTTTATGGTTTGTGGATAAGGTTAGGGTTAGGGTTAGGGTAAGGGTTAGGGTTAGGGTTAGGTTTAGGGTGAGCGTTAGGGTTGGGTTTATGGTTAGTGGATAAGGTTAGGGTTAGGGTTAGGGTAAGGGTTAGGGTTAGGGTTAAGGTAAGGGTTACGGTTAGGGTTAGGGTTAGGGTAAAGGTAAGGTTTAGAGCTAGGGTTAGGGTTAAGTTTAAGGTGAGGGGTTAGGTTTAGGGTTAGGGTTAGGCTAAGGGTAAGTGTTAGGGTTATGATTAGTGTTAGGGTAAGGATGAGGGTTAGGGTGAGTGTTAGGGTTAGGGTGAGTGTTAGGGTTAGGGTTAGGGTAAGTTTAAGTGTTAGGGTTAGGCTTAGGGTTAGGGTAAGGGTAAGGGTAAGGGTTAGGCTTAGGCTTAGGTTAGGGTTAGGTTTAGAGTTAGGGTTAGGGTTAGGTTTAGGTTTAGGGTTATGGTTAGGGTAATGGTAAGGGTTAGGGTAGCGTTAGGGTTAGGGTTAGGTTTGGGTTAGGGAAAGGGTAAGGGTTAGGGTTAGGATTAGGGTTAGAGTTAGGGTTAGGGTAGGGTTAGGGTTATGGTTAGGGTTAAGTTTAGGGTTAGGGTTTAGGTTTACGGTTAGGGTTAGGTTTAGGGTAAGTGTTAGGGGTATGGTTAGGGTTAGGGTAAGGATAAGGGTTAGGGTTAGTGTTAGGGTTAGGGTTAGGTTTAGGGTTAGGTTAAGGGTAAGGGTAAGTGTTAGAGTTAGTCTTAGGGTTAGAGTTAGGTTTAGAGTTAGGGTTAGGGTTAGGTTTAGGGTTAGGGTTAGCGTAAGGGTAAGGGATTGGGTTAGGGTTAGGATTAGGGTTAGGTTTAGGGTTAGGTTTAGGGTAAGGGTAATGGTTAGGTTAAAGGTGAGGGTTACGGTTAGGGTTAGGGTTAGGGTAGGGATAAGGGTTAGGGTTAGGGTTACGTTTAGAGTTAGGGTTAGGGTAAGGGTTAGGGAAAGGGTAATGGTTAGGGGTAGGGTTAGGGTTCGGGTTAGGGTTAGTGAAAGGGTAAGGTTTAGGGTTAGGAATACGGTTAGGGTAAGGATTATGGTTAGGGTTAGGGTTAGGGTAAGGATTAGGGTTAGGGTTAGGTTTAGGGTTAGGGTTAGGGTTAGGGTCAGTTTTAGGGTTAGGGTTAAGGTTAGGGTTAGGATAAGGATAAGGGTAAGGGTAAGGGTTAGGGTTAGGGTTAGGGTTAGGGTTAGGGTTAGCATTATGGTTAGGATAAGGGTTAGGGTTAGGGTAAGGGTTAGGGTTTGGTTTAGGGTTGTGTTTAGGGTTAGGGTTAGGGTAAGGGTAGGGGTTAGGGTTAGGTTTAGGGTTGGGGTTAAGGTTAGGGTTAGGGTTAGGATAAGGGTAAGGGTTAGGGTTAGGGTTAGGGTAAGGGTTAGAGTTAGGGTGAGGTTTAGGGTGAGCGTTAGGGTTAGGTTTATGGTTAGTGGATAAGGTTAGGGTTAGGGTTAGGGTAAGGGTTAGGGTTAGGGTTAGGTTTAGGTTGAGCGTTAGGGTAAGGTTTATGGTTAGTGGATATGGTTAGGGTTAGGGATAGGGTAAGGTTTAGGGTTATGATTAGTGTTAGGGTCAGGATGAGGGTTAGGGTGAGTGTCAGAGTTAGGGTTAGGTTTAGGGTTAGGGTTAGGGTAAGGTTAAGTGTTAGGGTTAGGCTTAGGGTTAGGGTAAGGGTAAGGGTAAGGGTTAGGGATAGGCTTAGGGTTAGGGTTAGGTTTAGAGTTATGGTTAGGGTTAGGTTTAGGTTTAGGTTTAGGTTTAGGGTTATTGTTAGGTTAATGGTAAGGGTTAGGTTAGCGTTAGGATTATGGTTAGGCTTTGGGTTAGGGAAAGGGTAAGGGTTAGGATTAGGATTAGGGTTAGGGTAAGGATTAGGGTTAGAGTTAGGGTTAGGGTAGGGTTAGGGTTATGGTTAGGGTTAGGTTTAGGGTTAGGGTTAGGTTTAGCATTAAGTTTAGGTTTAGGGTTAGGGTAAGGATTAGGGTTAGCATTAGGGTTAGTGCTTAGGGTTAGGGTTACGGTTAGGTTTGGGGTTAGGGTTAGGGTAAGGGTTAGAGTAGGGTTAGGGATAGGGTTAGGGTTAGGGTAAGCGTCATGTTAAGTTTAGGGTAATGGTTAGGGTTAGGTTTAGGGTAAGGGTTTGATTTAAGGTTAGGGTAAGGGTTGGGTTAGGGTTTGGGTAAGGGTTAGGGTTAGGTTTAGGGTAAGGGTAAGGTTTAGGGTTATGGTTAGGTTTAGGGGTAGGGTAAGGGTAAGGTCTAGGGTTAGGTTTAGGGTTAGGGTTAAGGTGAGGGTTAGGGTTAGGGTTAGGGTTAAGTTAGGGTTAGGGTTAGGGTTAGGGTTAGGGTTAGGGTAAGGAAAGGGTTAGGGTTAGGGTTAGAGTTGGGTTTATGCTTATGGTTAGGGTTTGGTTTAGGGTAAGGATTAGGGTGAGGGTTAGGGTTAGGGTTAGGGTTAAGTTTAGGGTTAGGGTTATGATTAGGGTAGGGATAAGGCAAAGGGTTAGGGTTAGGGTTAGGGTTAGCATGAAGGTTAGGGTTAGGGTTAGGGTAATGGTAAGGGTTAGGTTTAGGGTTAGGGTAATGGTTAGGGTTAGGTTTAGGGTTAGTGTTAGTGTTAGGGTTAAGGTTAGGGTTAGGTTTATTGTAAGGGTAAGGGTTAGGGTTAGCATTAGGGTTAGAGGTTAGGGTTAGGGTTAGGGATAGGGTTAGGGTTAGGTTTGGGGTTAGGG
>JANJXV010000239.1:247500-255000 GCA_024803745.1 Megascapheus bottae | reverse complement strand
TAAGGGTTAGGGTTAGGGTTAGGGTTAGGTTTAGGTTAGGGTTAGGGTTAGGGTTAGGGTAAGGGTTACGGTTAAGGTTAGGGTTAGGGTAACGGTTAGGGTTAAGGTTAGGTTTAGGGTTAGGGTAAGGGTTAGGGTTAGGGTTACGGTTGGGTTTAGGGTTAGGTTTAGGGTAAGGGTAATGGTTAGGGTTAGGTTTAGGGTTGGGGTTAAGGTTAGGGTTAGGGTAAGGGTAAGGGTAATGTTTAGGGTTAGGTTTAGGGTTGGGGTTAAGTTTAGTGTTAGGGTTAGGGTAAGGGTAAGGGTTAGGGTTTGAGTTAAGGTTAGGGAAAGCGTTAGGGTTAGGGTTAGTTTTAGGTTGACTGATAGGGTTAGGTTTATGGTTAGTGGTTAGGGTTAGTGTTAGGTTTAGGATAAGGGTTAGGGTTAGGGTTAAGGTAAGGGTTAGGGTTAGGTTTAGGGTTAGGGTAAGAGTAAGGGTTAGAGTTAGGGTTAGGGTTAAGTTTAGGGTTAGGGGTTAAGTTTAGGCTTATGGTTAGGCTAAGTGTAAGTGTTAGGGTTATGGTTAGGGTTAGGGTAAGGATAAGGGTTAGGGTTAGTGTTATGGTTAGGTTTAGGTTTAGGGTTAGGGTTAGGGTAAGGTTAAGGGTAAGGGTTAGGGTAGGGCTTAGGGTTAGGGTTAGGTTTAGAGTTAGGGTTAGGGTTAGGTTTACAGTTAGGGTTAGGGTAAGGGTAGGGTTTTTGCTAGGGTTAGGATTAGGGTTACGTTAGGTTTAGGGTTAGGGTAAGGGTAAGTTTTAGGGTTTTTGCTAGGGTTAGGTTTAGGGTTATGCTTAGGTTTAGGGTTAGGGTAACGGTAAGGGTTAGGGTTAAGGTTATTGTTACGGTTAGGGTTAGGGTTAGGGTAGGGTTAAGGGTTAGGGTTAGGGTTACGTTTAGAGTTAGGGTTAGGGTAAGGGTCAGGGTCATGGTAATGGTTAGGGTTAGGGTTATTGTTAGTGAAAGTGTAAGGGTTAGCGTTAGGGTTATGGTTAGGATAAGGATTAGGGTTAGGGTTGGGGTAAGGATTAGGGTTAGGGTTATTGAAAGGGTAAGGGTTAGGTTTAGGGTTAGGGTAAGTATTAGGGTTAGGTTAAGGTTAGGGTAAGGGTTAGGGTTAGGGTTAGTGTTAGTGTTAGGTTTAGCATTAAAATTAGGGTTACGGTTATGGTAAGGGGAAGTGTTAGGTTTAGGGTTAGGGTTAGGGTTAGTGTAAGTGTAAGGGTTAGGGTTAGGGTTAGGGTTAGGTTTAGGGTTAAGGTTAGGGTTACGGTAAGGGTAAGTTTTAGGGTTAGGGTTAGGGTTAGGTTTACTGTTAAGTTTAAGTTAGGGTTCGGGTAAGGGTTAGGGTTAGGGTTAGGGTTAGTGTTTGGATTATGGTTTAGGAAAGGGTTAGGGATAGGGTAAAGGTTAGGGTTAGAGTTAGGGTTGGGTTTTGGGTTAGGTTTAGGGTAAGGGTAATGGTTAGGGTTAGGTTTAGGGTGAGGGTTAGGGTTTGGATTATGGTTTAGGAAAGGGATAGGGATAGGGTAAGGGTTAGGGTTAGGGTTAGGGTAAGGGTTAGGGTTAGGGTTAGGTTTAGGGTTAGCGTTAGGGTTGGGTTATGGTTAGGGGTTAGGGTTAGGGTTAGGGTTAGGGTAAGGGTTAGGGTTAGGGTTAAGGTAAATGTTAGGGTTAGGGTTAGGGTTAGGTTTAGGGTAAGTGTAAGGGTTAGAGTTAGCGTTAGGGTTAAGTTTAGGGTTAGGGGTTAGGTTTAGGGTTAGGGTTAGGCTATGGGTAAGTGTTAGGGTTATGGTTAGGGTTAGGGTAAGGATAAGGGTTAGGGTTAGTGTTAGGGTTAGGGTTACGGTTAGGGTAAGTTTAAGTGTTAGGGTTAGGGTTAGGGTTAGGGTTAGGGTAAGGGTTACCATGAAGGTTAGGGTTAGGGTTAGGGTAATGTTAAGGGTTAGGGTTAGGGTTAGGGTTAGGGCAATGGTTAGGGTTAGGTTTAGGGTTAGTGTTAGGGTTAGGGTTAAGGTTAGGGTTAGGTTTATTGTTAGGGTAAGGGTTAGGGTTAGCATTAGGGTTAGAGTTTATGGTTAGGTTTAGAGATAGGGTTAGGGTTAGGTTTGGGGTTAGGGTTAGGGTTAGGGTTAAGGTTACAGTTAGTGTTATGATTAGGGTGGGTTAAGGGTTAGGGTTAGGGTTAGGGTAAGGGTTAGGGTTATGGTTAGGGAAAAGGTTAGGGTTAGGGTTAGGTTTAGGGTTAGCGTTAGGTTTAGGGTTACCTTTAGTGGTTAGGGTTAGGGTAGGGTTTAGGGTTAAGGTTAGGCTACGGGTAAGTGTTAGGGTTATGGTTATGGTTAGGGTAAGGATAAGGGTTAGGGTTAGTGTTAGGGTTAGGGTTATGGTAAGGTTAAGTGTTAGGGTTAGGGTTAGGGTTAGGGTAAGGGTAAGGGTAAGGGTTAGAATTAGGCTTAGGGCTAGGGTTAGGTTTAGAGGTAGGGTTAGGGTTAGGTTTAGGTTTAGGGTTAGGGTATGGGTAAGAGATTGGGTTAGGGTAAGGATGAGGGTTAGGTTTAGGGTTAGGGTAAGGGTAATGGTTAGGGTTAAGGTGAGGGTTATGGTTAGGGTTAGGGTTAGGGTAGGGGTAAGGGTTAGGGTTAGGGTTAAGTTTAGAGTTAGGGTTACGGTAAGGGTTAGGGTAAGGGAAATGGTTAGGGTTAGGGTTAGGGTTAGGGTTAGGGTTAGTTTAAGGATTAGGGTTAGGGTTTGGGTTAGGGTAAGGATTAGGGTTAAGGTTAGGTTTAGGGTTAGGGTTAGGTTTAGGGTTAGGGTAAGTGTTGGGGTTATTGTTAAGGTTAGGGTTAGGATAAGGATAAGGGTAAGGTTAAGGGTTAGGGTTAGAGTTAGGGTTAGGGTTAGCATTATGGTTAGGGTAAGGGTTAGGGTTAGGGTAACGGTTAGGGTTTGTTTTAGGAGTGGTTTAGGGTTAGGGTTAGGGTAAGGGTAGGGGTTAGGGTTAGGTTTAGGGTTGTGGTTAAGGTTAGGGTTAAGGTTAGGATAAGGGTAAGGGTTAGGGTTAGGGTTAGGGTTAGGGTAAGGGTTAGAGTTAGGGTGAGGTTTAGGGTGAGCGTTAGGGTTAGGTTTATGGTTTGTGGATAAGGTTAGGGTTAGGGTTAGGGTAAGGGTTAGGGTTAGGGTTAGGTTTAGGGTGAGCGTTAGGGTTGGGTTTATGGTTAGTGGATAAGGTTAGGGTTAGGGTTAGTGTAAGGGTTAGGGTTAGGGTTAAGGTAAGGGTTACGGTTAGGGTTAGGGTTAGGGTAAAGGTAAGGTTTAGAGCTAGGGTTAGGGTTAAGTTTAAGGTGAGGGGTTAGGTTTAGGGTTAGGGTTAGGCTAAGGGTAAGTGTTAGGGTTATGATTAGTGTTAGGGTAAGGATGAGGGTTAGGGTGAGTGTTAGGGTTAGGGTGAGTGTTAGGGTTAGGGTTAGGGTAAGTTTAAGTGTTAGGGTTAGGCTTAGGGTTAGGGTAAGGGTAAGGGTAAGGGTTAGGCTTAGGCTTAGGTTAGGGTTAGGTTTAGAGTTAGGGTTAGGGTTAGGTTTAGGTTTAGGGTTATGGTTAGGGTAATGGTAAGGGTTAGGGTAGCGTTAGGGTTAGGGTTAGGTTTGGGTTAGGGAAAGGGTAAGGGTTAGGGTTAGGATTAGGGTTAGAGTTAGGGTTAGGGTAGGGTTAGGGTTATGGTTAGGGTTAAGTTTAGGGTTAGGGTTTAGGTTTACGGTTAGGGTTAGGTTTAGGGTAAGTGTTAGGGGTATGGTTAGGGTTAGGGTAAGGATAAGGGTTAGGGTTAGTGTTAGGGTTAGGGTTAGGTTTAGGGTTAGGTTAAGGGTAAGGGTAAGTGTTAGAGTTAGTTTTAGGGTTAGAGTTAGGTTTAGAGTTAGGGTTAGGGTTAGGTTTAGGGTTAGGGTTAGCGTAAGGGTAAGGGATTGGGTTAGGGTTAGGATTAGGGTTAGGTTTAGGGTTAGGTTTAGGGTAAGGGTAATGGTTAGGTTAAAGGTGAGGGTTACGGTTAGGGTTAGGGTTAGGGTAGGGATAAGGGTTAGGGTTAGGGTTACGTTTAGAGTTAGGGTTAGGGTAAGGGTTAGGGAAAGGGTAATGGTTAGGGGTAGGGTTAGGGTTCGGGTTAGGGTTAGTGAAAGGGTAAGGTTTAGGGTTAGGAATACGGTTAGGGTAAGGATTATGGTTAGGGTTAGGGTTAGGGTAAGGATTAGGGTTAGGGTTAGGTTTAGGGTTAGGGTTAGGGTTAGGGTCAGTTTTAGGGTTAGGGTTAAGGTTAGGGTTAGGATAAGGATAAGGGTAAGGGTAAGGGTTAGGGTTAGGGTTAGGGTTAGGGTTAGGGTTAGCATTATGGTTAGGATAAGGGTTAGGGTTAGGGTAAGGGTTAGGGTTTGGTTTAGGGTTGTGTTTAGGGTTAGGGTTAGGGTAAGGGTAGGGGTTAGGGTTAGGTTTAGGGTTGGGGTTAAGGTTAGGGTTAGGGTTAGGATAAGGGTAAGGGTTAGGGTTAGGGTTAGGGTAAGGGTTAGAGTTAGGGTGAGGTTTAGGGTGAGCGTTAGGGTTAGGTTTATGGTTAGTGGATAAGGTTAGGGTTAGGGTTAGGGTAAGGGTTAGGGTTAGGGTTAGGTTTAGGTTGAGCGTTAGGGTAAGGTTTATGGTTAGTGGATATGGTTAGGGTTAGGGATAGGGTAAGGTTTAGGGTTATGATTAGTGTTAGGGTCAGGATGAGGGTTAGGGTGAGTGTCAGAGTTAGGGTTAGGTTTAGGGTTAGGGTTAGGGTAAGGTTAAGTGTTAGGGTTAGGCTTAGGGTTAGGGTAAGGGTAAGGGTAAGGGTTAGGGATAGGCTTAGGGTTAGGGTTAGGTTTAGAGTTATGGTTAGGGTTAGGTTTAGGTTTAGGTTTAGGTTTAGGGTTATTGTTAGGTTAATGGTAAGGGTTAGGTTAGCGTTAGGATTATGGTTAGGCTTTGGGTTAGGGAAAGGGTAAGGGTTAGGATTAGGATTAGGGTTAGGGTAAGGATTAGGGTTAGAGTTAGGGTTAGGGTAGGGTTAGGGTTATGGTTAGGGTTAGGTTTAGGGTTAGGGTTAGGTTTAGCATTAAGGTTAGGTTTAGGGTTAGGGTAAGGATTAGGGTTAGCATTAGGGTTAGTGCTTAGGGTTAGGGTTACGGTTAGGTTTGGGGTTAGGGTTAGGGTAAGGGTTAGAGTAGGGTTAGGGATAGGGTTAGGGTTAGGGTAAGCGTCATGTTAAGTTTAGGGTAAGGGTTAGGGTTAGGTTTAGGGTAAGGGTTTGATTTAAGGTTAGGGTAAGGGTTGGGTTAGGGTTTGGGTAAGGGTTAGGGTTAGGTTTAGGGTAAGGGTAAGGTTTAGGGTTATGGTTAGGTTTAGGGGTAGGGTAAGGGTAAGGTCTAGGGATAGGTTTAGGGTTAGGGTTAAGGTGAGGGTTAGGGTTAGGGTTAGGGTTAAGTTAGGGTTAGGGTTAGGGTTAGGGTTAGGGTTAGGGTAAGGAAAGGGTTAGGGTTAGGGTTAGAGTTAGGTTTATGCTTATGGTTAGGGTTTGGTTTAGGGTAAGGATTAGGGTGAGGGTTAGGGTTAGGGTTAGGGTTAAGTTTAGGGTTAGGGTTATGATTAGGGTAGGGATAAGGCAAAGGGTTAGGGTTAGGGTTAGGGTTAGCATGAAGGTTAGGGTTAGGGTTAGGGTAATGGTAAGGGTTAGGTTTAGGGTTAGGGTAATGGTTAGGGTTAGGTTTAGGGTTAGTGTTAGTGTTAGGGTTAAGGTTAGGGTTAGGTTTATTGTAAGGGTAAGGGTTAGGGTTAGCATTAGGGTTAGAGGTTAGGGTTAGGGTTAGGGATAGGGTTAGGGTTAGGTTTGGGGTTAGGGTTAGAGTTAGGGTTAAGGTTAGGGTTAGGGTTATTATTAGGGTGGGTTAAGGGTTAGGGTTAGGGTTAGGGTTAGGGTAAGGGTTAGGGTTAGGGTAAGGGTTAGGGTTAGGGTTAGGTTTAGGGTTAGCGTTAGGTTTAGGGTTATGTTTAGTGGTTAGGTTTAGGTTTAGGGTTAGGGTAAGGGTTAGGCTTAGGGTTAAGGTTAGGGTTAGGATAAGGATAAGTTTAAAGGTAAGGGTTAGGGTTAGGGTTAGGGTTAGGGTTAGCATAATGGTTAGGATAAGGTTATGGTTAGGGTAAGGGTTAGGGTTTGGTTTAGGGTTGGGTTTAGGGTTAGGGTTAGGGTAAGGGTAGGGGTTAGGTTTAGGTTTAGGGTTGGGGTAAAGGTTAGGGTTATGGTTAGGATAAGGGTAAGGGTTAGGGTTAGGGTCAGTGTTAGGGTAAGGGTTAGAGTTAGGGTGAGGTTTAGGGTGAGCATTAGGGTTAGGTTTATGGTTAGTGGATAAGGTAACGGTTAGGGTTAGGGTTAGGGTAAGGGTTAGGGTTAGGTTTAGGGTGAGCGTTAGGGTTAGGTTTATGGTTAGTGGATAAGTTTAGGGTTAGGGTTAGGGTAAGGGTTAGGGTTATGATTAGTGTTAGGGTAAGGATGAGGGTTAGGGTGAGTGTTAGGGTTAGGTTTAGGGTTAGGGTTAGGGTAAGGTTAAGTGTTAGGGTAGGCTTAGGTTTAGGGTAAGGGTAAGGGTAAAGGTTAGGGTTAGGCTTAGGTTCAGGGTTAGGTTTAGAGTTAGGGATAGGTTTAGGTTTAGGTTTAAGGTTATGGTTAGGTTAATGGTAAGGGTTAGGGTAGTGTTAGGGTTAGGGTTAGGCTTTGGGTTAGGGAAAGGGTAAGGGTTAGGGTTAGGATTAGGGTTAGGGTAAGGATTAGGTTTAGAGTTAGGGTTAGGGTAGGGTTAGGGTTAGGGTTAGGTTTAGGGTTAGGGTTAGGTTTAGCATTAGGGTTAGGGTTAGGGTTAGGGTTAGGGTTAGCATTAGGTTTAGGGCTTAGGGTTAGGGTAAGGGTTAGGTTTGGGGTTAGGGTTAGGGTTAGGTTTAGGGTAAGGGTTAGGGTTAGGGTTAGGGATAGGGTTAGGGTTAGGGTAAGCGTTATGTTAAGTTTAGGGGAAGGGTTAGGGTTAGGTTTAGGGTAAGGGTTAGAGTTAGGGTTAGGGTAAGGGTTGGGTTAGGGTTTGGGTAAGGGTTAGGGTTAGGTTTAGGGTAAGGGTAAGGTTTAGGGTTAGGGTTAGGTTAAGGGGTAGGGTAAGGGTAAGGTCTACGGTTAGGTTTAGGGTTAGGGTTAAGGTAAGGGTAAGGGTAGAGTTAGGGTTAGGTTAGGGTTAGGGTAAGTCTTAGGGTTAGGTTTAGGATTAGGGTTAAGGTGAGGGTTAGGATTAGGGTTAGGTTACGGTTAGGGTTAGGGTTAGGTTTAGGGTAAGGATTAGGGTGAGGGTTAGGGTTAGGGTTAGGGTTAGGGTTAAGGTTAGGGTTAGGGTTAAGATTAGGGTAGGGATAAGG
>JANJXV010000239.1:230000-242500 GCA_024803745.1 Megascapheus bottae | reverse complement strand
TTAGGGTTATGGTTAGTGGTTAGGGTTAGTGTTAGGTTTAGGATAAGGGTTAGGGTTAGGGTTAAGGTAAGCGTTAGGGTTAGGTTTAGGATTAGGGTAAGAGTAAGTGTTAGAGTTAGGGTTCGGGTTAAGTTTAGGGTTAGGGGTTAAGTTTAGGCTTATTGTTAGGCTAACTGTAAGTGTGAGGGTTATGGTTAGGTTTAGGGTAAGGATAAGGGTTAGGGTTAGTGTTATGGTTAGGTTTAGGTTTAGAGTTAGGTTTAGGGTAAGGTTAAGGGTAAGGGTTACAGTTAGGCTTAGGGTTAGGGTTAGGTTTAGAGTTAGGGTTAGCGTTAGGTTTAGAGTTAGGGTTAGGGTAAGGGTAAGGTTTAGGGTTTTTGCTAGGGTTAGGTTTAGGGTTACGCTTAGGGTTAGGGTTAGGGTAACGGTAAGGGTTAGGGTTAAGGTTATTGTTACGGTTAGGGTTAGGGTTAGGGTAGGGGTAAGGGTTAGGTTTAGGGTTACGTTTAGAGTTGGGGTTAGGGTAAGGTTCAGGGTAAGGGTAATGGTTAGCGTTAGGGTTATTGTTAGTGTAAGTGTAAGGGTTAGGCTTAGGGTTAGGGTTAGGATAAGGATTAGCGTTAGGGTTGGGGTAAGGATTAGGGTTAGGGTTATGGAAAGGGTAAGGGTTAGGTTTAGGGTTAGGGTAAGTATTAGGGTTATGGTTAAGGTTAGGGTAAGGGTTAGGGTTAGGGTTAGTGTTAAGGTTAGGGTTAGCATTAAAATTATGGTTATGGTTAGGGTAAGGGGAAGGGTTAGGATTAGGGTTAGGGTTAGTGTAAGTGTAAGCGTTAGGGTTAGGGTTACGGTTAGGTTTAGGTTTAGGGTTAGGGTTAGGGTTACGGTAAGGGTAAGTTTTAGGGTTAGGGTTAGGGTTAGGTTTAGGGTTAGGGTTATGTTTAGGGTTGGTAAGGGTAAGGGTTAGGGTTAAGTTTAGGGTTAAGTTTAGGTTAGGGTTCGGGTTAGGGTTAGGGTTAGGGTTAGGGTTAGTGTTTGGATTATGGTTAAGGAAAGGGTTAGGGATAGGGTAAGGGTTAGGGTTAGGGTTAGGGTTGGGTTTAGGGTTAGGTTTAGGGTAAGGGTAATGGTTAGGGTGAGGTTTAGGGTTGGGGTTAAGGTTAGGGTTAGGGTTAGGGTAAGGGTAGGGTTAGGGTTAGGGTTAGGGTTAGGGTTAGGGTTAGGGTAAGGGTTAGGGTTAGGGTTAGGGTTAGGGTTAGCGTTAGGGTTGGGTTATGGTTAGTGGTTAGGGTTAGGGTTAGGGTTATGGTAAGGGTTAGGGTTAGGGTTAAGGTAAATATTAGGGTTAGGGTTAGGGTTAGGTTTAGGGTAAGAGTAAGGGTTAGAGTTAGGGTTAGGGTTAAGTTTAGGGTTAAGGGGTTAGGTTTAGGGTTAGGGTTAGGGTAAAGGTAAGTGTTAGGGTTATGGTTAGGGTTAGTTTAAGGATAAGGGTTAGGGTTAGTGTTAGGGTTAGGGTTAGTGTTAGGGTAAGGTTAAGTGTTAGGGTTAGGGTTAGGGTTAGGTTTAGGGTAAGGGTAAGGGTAAGGGTTAGAGTTAGGCTTAGGGCTAGGGTTAGGTTTAGAGTTAGGGTTAGGGTTAGGTTTAGGGTTAGGGTTAGGGTATGGGTAAGGGATTGGGTTAGGGTTAGGATTAGGGTTAGGTTTAGGGTTAGGGTTATGGTAAGGGTAATGGTTAGGGTTAAGATGAGGTTTACGGTTAGTGTTAGGGTTAGGGTAGGGGTAAGGGTTAGGGTTAGGGTTACGTTTAGAGTTAGGGTTACGGTAAGGGTTAGGGTAAGGGTAATGGTTAGGGTTAGGGTTAGGGTTAGGGTTAGGGTTAGTGTAAGGATTAGTGTTAGGGTTTGTGTTAGGGTAAGGATTAGGGTTAAGGTTAGGTTTAGGGTTAGGGTTAGGTTTAGGGTTAGGTAAGTGTTAGGGTTATTGTTAAGGTTAGGGTTAGGATAAGGATAAGGGTAAGGGTAAGGGTTAGGGTTAGAATTAGGGTTAGGGTTAGCATTATGGTTAGGGTAAGGGTTAGGGTTAGGGTAAGGGTTAGGGTTTGGTTTAGGGTTGGGTTTAGGGTTAGGGTTAGTGTAAGGGTAGGGGTTAGGGTTAGGGTTGTGGTTAAGGTTAGGTTTAAGTTTAGGATAAGGGTAACGGTTAGGGTTAGGATTAGGGTTAGGGTAAGGGTTAGAGTTAGGGTTAGGTTTAGGGTGAGCGTTAGGGTTAGGTTTATGGTTTGTGGATAAGGTTAGGTTTAGGGTTGGGTAAGGGTTAGGGTTACGGTTAGGTTTAGTGTGAGCGTTAGGTTTAGGTTTATGGTTAGTGGATAAGGTTAGGGTTAGGGATAGGGTAAGGGTTAGGGTTAGGGTTAAGGTAAGGGTTAGGTTTAGGGTTAGGTTTAGGGTAAAGGTAATGTTTAGAGCTAGGGTTAGGGTTAAGTTTAGGGTTAGGGGTTAGGTTTAGGGTTAGGGTTAGGATAAGGGTAAGTGTTAGGTTTATGATTAGTGTTAGGGTAAGGATGAGGGTTAGGGTGAGCGTTAGGGTTAGGGTTAGGTTTAGGGTTAGGGTTAGGGTAAGGTTAAGTGTTAGGGTTAGGCTTAGGGTTAGGGTAAGGTTAAGGGTAAGGGTTAGGGTTAGGCTTATGGTTAGGGTTAGGTTTAGAGTTAGGGTTAGGGTTAGGGTTAGGTTTAGGGTTATGGTTAGGTTAATGGTAAGGGTTAGGGTAGCGTTAGGGTTAGGGTTAGGTTTGGGTTAGGGAAAGGGTAAGGGTTAGGGTTAGGATTAGGGTTAGGGTAAGGATTAGAGTTAGACTTAGGGTTAGGGTAGGGTTAGGGTTAGGGTTAGGGTTACGGTTAGGTTTAGGGTTAGGGTTAGGTTTAGCATTAAGGTTAGGGTTAGGGTAAGAGTTAGGGTTAGCATTAGGTTTAGGGCTTAGGGTTAGGGTTAGGGTTAGATTTGGGGTTAGGGGTAGGTTTAGGGTAAGGGTTAGGGTTAGGGTTATGGATAGGGTTAGGGTTAGGGTAAGCGTTATGTTAAGTTTAGGGTAAGCGTTAGGGTTAGGTTTAGGGTAAGGGTTAGAATTAGGGTTACTGTAAGGGTTAGGTTAGGGTTTGGGTAAGGGTTAGGGTTAGGTTTAGGGTAAGGGTAAGGTTTAGGGTTAGGGTTAGATTTAGGGTTAGGGTAAGGGTGAGGTCTAGGGTTAGGTTTAGGGTAAGGGTTAAGGTAAGGGTAAGGGTAGAGTTAGGGTTAGGTTAGGGTTAGGGTAAGGCTTAGGGTTAGGTTTAGAATTATGGTTAAGTTGAGGGTTAGGGTTAGGGTTAGGTTACGGTTAGGGTTAGGGTTAGGGTTAGGGTAAGGTTAAGGTTTAGGGTTAGGGTTAGAGTTGGGTTTAGGTTTACGGTTAGGGTCAGGTTTAGGGTACGGATTAGGGTGATGGTTAGGGTTAGGGTTAGGGTAAGGGTAAGGGTTAAGGTTAGGTTTAGGGTTTAGGGTTAGGGTTAGGGAAAGGGTAAGGCTTAGGTTTAGGGTTAGGGTAAGTATTAGGGTTATGGTTAAGGTTAGAGTAAGGGTTAGGGTTAGGGTTAGTGTTCGGGTTAGGGTTAGCATTAAAATTAGGGTTAGGGTTAGGGTAAGAGTAAGGTTTAGGGTTAGGGTTAGGGTTAGGGTTAGTGTAAGTGTAAGGGTTAGCTTTAGGGTTAGGGTTAGGTTTAGGTTTAGCGTTAGGGTTAGGGTTAGTGTTAGGGTAAGGGTAAGTTTTAGGGTTAGGGTTTGGCTTAGGTTTGGGGTTAGGGTTATGTTTAGGGTTGGTAAGGGTAAGGGTTAGGGTTAAGTTTAGGGTTAAGTTTAGGTTAGGGTTCGGGTAAGGGTTAGGGTTAGGGTTAGGGTTAGTGTTTGGATTATGGTTAGGGAAAAGGTTAGGGATAGGGTAAGAGTTAGGGTTAGGGTTAGAGTTGGTTTTAGGGTTAGGTTTAGGGTAAGGGTATTGGTTAGGGTTAGGTTTAGGGTTGGGGTTAAGGTTAGGGTTAGGGTTAGGGTAAGGGTAAGGGTTACGGTTAGGGTCAGGGTTAGGGTAAGGGTTAGGGTTAGGGTTAAGGTAAATGTTAGGGTGAGGGTTAGCGTTAGGTTTAGGGTAAGTGTAAGGGTTAGAGTTAGGGTTAGGGTTAAGTTTAGGGTTAGGGGTTAGGTTTACGGTTAGGGTTAGGCTTAGAGTAAGTGTTAGGTTTATGGTTAGGGTTAGGGTAAGGATAAGGTTTAGGGTTAGGGTTACGTTTAGAGTTAGGGTTAGGGTAAGGGTTATGGTAAGGGTAAGTGTTACAGTTAGGCTTAGGGTTCGGGTTAGGGTTAGTGAAAGGGTAAGGTTTAGGGTTAGGATTACGGTTAGGGTAAGGATTAGGGTTAGGGTTAGGTTTAGGGTAAGGATTATGGTTAGGGTTAGGTTTAGGGTTAGGGTTAGGGTTAGGGTAAGTGTTAGGGTTAGGGTTAAAGTTAGGTTTAGGATAAGGATAAGGGTTAGGGTTAGGGTTAGGGTAAGTGTTAGGTTCAGGGTTAAGGTTAGGTTTAGGATAAGGATAAGGGTTAGGGTTAGGATAAGGGTAAGGGTTAGGGTTAGGGTTAGGGTTAGGGTAAGGTTTAGAGTTAGGGTTAGATTTAGGGTGAGCGTTAGGGTTAGGTTTATGGTTAGTGGATAAGGTTAGGGTTAGGTTTATGGTAAGGGTTAGGGTTAGGGTTAGGTTTAGGTTGAGTGTTAGGGTTAGGTTTATGGTTAGTGGATAAGGTTAGGGTTAGGGATAGGGTAAGGGTTAGGGTTATGATTAGTGTTAGGGTAAGGATGAGAGTTAGGGTGAGAGTTAGGGTTAGGGTTAGGTTTAGGGTTAGGGTTAGGGTAAGGTTAACTGTTAGGGTTAGGCTTAGGGTTAGGTTAAGTGTAAGGGTAAGGGTTAGGGTTAGGCTTAGGTTTATGGTTAGGTTTAGAGTTAGGGTTAGTGTTAGGTTTAGGTTTAGGTTTAGGGTTATTGTTAGGTTAATGGTAAGGGTTAGGTTAGCGTTAGGGTTAGGGTTAGGCTTTGGGTTAGGGAAAGGGTAAGGGTTAGGGTTAGGATTAGGGTTAGGGTAAGGATTACCATTAAGGTTAGGTTTAGGGTTAGGGTAAGGGTTAGGGTTAGCATTAGGTTTAGGGCTTAGGGTTAGGGTTACAGTTAGGTTTGGTGGGTTAGGGTTAGGGTTAGGCTTAGGGTTAGGCTTAGCATTAGTTTTAGGGCTTAGGGTTAGGGTTAGGGTTAGGTTAGGGGTTAGGGTTAGGGTTAGGGTTAGGGTAAGGGTTAGGGTTAGGTTTAGGGATAGGGTTAGGGTTAGGGTAAGCGTTATGGTTAGGTTTAGGGTAAGGGTTAGGGTAAGGGTTAGGGTAAGGGTTAGGGTAAGGGTTGGGTTAGGGTTTGGGTAAGGGTTAGGGTTTAGGGAAAGGGTAAGGTTTAGTGTTAGGGTTAGGTTAAGGGGTAGGGTAAGGGTAAGGTCTACGGTTAGTTTTAGGGTTATGGTTAAGGTAAGGGTAAGCATAGAGTTAGGGTTAGGTTAGGGTTAGGGTAAGGCTTAGGGTTAGGTTTAGGATTAGGGTTAAGGTTAGGGTAAGGGTTAGGGTTAGGGTTAGAGTTAGGTTTAGGTTTACGGTTAGGGTTAGGTTTAGGGTAAGGATTAGGGTGAGGGTTAGGGTTAGGGTTAGGGTTAGGGTTAAGGTTAGGGTTAGGGTTAAGATTAGGGTAGGGATAAGGCTTAGGGTTAGGGTTAGGGTTAGGGTTACCACGAAGGTTAGGGTTAGGGTTAGGGTAATGGTAAGGGTTAGGGTTAGGGTTAGAGTTAGGGCAATGGTTAGGGTTAGGTTTAGGGTTAGTGTTAGGGTTAGGGTTAAGGTTAGGGTTAGGTTTATTGTAAGGGTAAGGGTTAGGGTTAGCATTAGGGTTAGAGATTAGGGTTAGGGTTAGGGATAGGGTTAGGGTTAGGTTTGGGGTTAGGGTTAGGGTTAGGGTTAGGGTTAGGATTAGCGTTAGGTTTAGGGTTAGGCTTAGGGTAAGGGTAAGGTTTAGGGTTAGCATTAGGATTAGGAGTTAGGGTTATGGTTAAGGTTAGGGTTAGCGTTAGGTTTGGGGTTAGGGTTAGGGTTAGGTTTAGGGTTAAGTTTAGAGTAAAGTTTGGGTTAGGTTTAGAGTAGGGGTAAGTGTTAGGGTTAAGGATAGTGTTAGGGTAAGGGTTAGGGTTAGGTTTAGGGATAGGGTTAGGTTTGGGGTTAGGGTTAGGGTTAGGGTTAGCGTTAGGGTTAGGGTTAGGTTTAGGGTTAGGGTTAGGTTAAGGGTAAGGGTAAGGGTTGTGTTTTGTTGCGGTTAAGGTTAGGGTAAGGGTAAGGGTTAAGGTTATGGTTATGTTTAGGGTTAGGTTTAGCATTAGGGTTAGGGTTAGGGTAAGGTTTAGGGTTAGGATTAGGGTTAGGGTTAGGTTTAAGGTTAGGGTAAGGGTAAGTGTTAGGGTTAGGTTTAGGGTTGGGGTTAAGATTAGGGTTAGGCTTAGTGTAAGGGTAAGGGTTAGGCTTAGGGTTAGGGTGAGCGTAAGGGTTAGGGTTAGGGTTAGTGTAAGGGTGAGCATTAGTGTTAGGGTTAGGGTAAGGGTAAGGGTTAATGTTAGGGTTAGGATTAGGTTTAGGGGTAGGGTTAGGGTTAGGGTAACTGTAAGTGTTAGGGTTAGGGTTAGGGTAAGGTTAAGGGCTAGGGTTAGGTTTAGGGTTAGGGTTAGGTTTAGGGTTAGGGTAATGGTAAGGGTTAGGGTTAGGGTTAGGGTAAGGTTAAGGGCTAGGGTTAGTGTTAGGTTTAGGGTTAGGGTTAGGTTTAGTGTTAGGGTAAGGGTGAGAGTTAAGGTTAGGGTTAGGGTTAGGGTTATGTTTAGGGTTAGGGTAAAGGTAAGGGTTAAGTTTAGGGTTAGGGTTAGGTTTAGGGTTAGGGTTAGGGTTAGGGTAAGTGTTAGGGTTAGGGTTAGGTTTAGGGTTAGGGTTAGGGATAGGGTAAGTGTTAGGGTTAGGGTTAGGTTTAGGGTTAGGGTTAGGGTAAGAGTAAGGGTTAGGGTTAGGGTTAGTGTTAGGGTTAGGTTAAGGATTAGTGTAAGAGTAACGGTAAGGGTTAGGGTTAGTGTTAGGGTTAGGGAAAGTGTAAGGGTTAGGGTAAGTGTTAGGTTTTGCGTTAGGTTTAGTTTAAGGGTTAGGGTTAGGGTTAGGTAAGGTTAGGGTTAGGGTTAGGGTTAGGGTTAGCATTAAGGTTAGGGTTAGGTTTAGTGTTAGGTTTAGAGTTAGGGTTAAGGTTAGGTTTAGGATTAGGGTAAGGGTAAGGTTTAGGGTTAGGGTTAGGGTTAGGGTTGGGGTTGGAGTAAGGGTTAGGGTTAGGGTTAGGGTAAGGATTAGGGTTAGGGTTAGGGTTAGGGTTAAGGTTAAGGAAAGGGAAAGGGTTAGGGTAAGGGTTAGGGTTAGGGTAAGGGTTAGGGTTAGGGTAAGGTTTAAGTTAGGGTTAGGGTTAGGGTTAGCATTAAATTTAGTGTTAGGGTAGGGTAAGGTTAAGGGTTAGGGTTAGGGTTAGGGTTAGGGTAAGGAATAGGGTTAGGTTTAGGCTTAGAGTAAGGGTTAGGGTTAGGGTTTGGGTTAGCATTAAGGTTAGGGGTAGGTTTAGGGTAAGGGGAAGAGTGAGGGTTAGGGTTAGGCTTAGGGGTTAGTGTTAGTGTTAGGGTTAGAATAGGGTTGGAGTTAGGGTTAGGGTTAGGTTTAGGGTTAGGGTAAGGGTAAGGGTTAGGGTTAGGGTTAGGGTTAGGTAAGGGTTAGAGTTAGGGTTAAGGTTAGGGTGAGGTTTAGGGTTAGGGTTAGGGGTTAGGGTTAGGGTTAGGTTTAGCGTTAGCGTTAGAGTTAGGGTTAGGGTTAGGTTTAGGGTTAGGGTGAGGGTAAGGGAAAGTTTTATAGTTAGGGTTAGGGTTAGGGTTAGGGTTAGGTTATGGGTAAGGGTTAGGGTTAAGGTTAGGGTTAGGGTTAGGTTTAGGGTTAGGATATGGGTAAGGGTTATGGTTATGGTTAGGGTTAGGGAAAGAGTAAGTGTTATGGTTAGGGTTAGGATTATTGTTAGGGAAAGGGATAAGGTTAGGGTTAGGGTTAGCATTCAGGTTAGGGTTAGGGTTAGGGTAAGGGTAAGGGTTAGGTTTAGGGTTAGTGTTAGTGTAAGGCTAAGGGTTAGGGTTAATGTTAGGGTTAGAGTTAGGGGAAGTTTAAAGTTTAGGGTTAGGGTTAGTGTTAGGGTTAGTGTTAAGGTTAGGGTTAGGGTTAGTGTAAGGGTAAGGGTTAGAGTTAGGTTTAGGGTTTAGGGTTAGGGCTGGGTTAGGGAAAGTGTAAGGGTTAAGGTATGGGGTTAGGGTTACGTTTAGGGTTAGGGTAAGGGTTAGGGTTAGGGTAAGGGTTAGGGGTTGGTTTAGGGTTGGGTTTAGGGTTAGGGTTAGGATTAGGGTTAGGGTAAGAATTAGGGTTAGGGTTAGGGTTAAGGTTAAGGAAAGGGTAAGGGTTAGGTTTAGGGTTAGGGTTAGGGTTAGGGTAAGGGTAAGGGTTAGTTTTAGGGTAAGGTTTAAGGTTAGGATTAGGGTTAGGGTTAGCATTAAGGTTAGTGTTCGGGTAGGGTAAGGTTGAGGGTTAGGGTTAGGGTTAGGGTTAGGGTAAGGAATAGGGTTAGGTTTAGGCTTAGAGTAAGGGTTAGGGTTAGGGTTAGGGTTAGCATTAAGGTTAGGGTTAGGTTTAGGGTTAGGGTTAGGGTAAGGGTAAGTGTTAGGGTTGGGGTTAGGTTTAGGGTAAGCATTAGGATAAGGGTAAGGGTTTGGGTTAGGGTTAGTTTTAGGGTTAGGGGTTAGGGTTAGGGTTCGGTTTAAGGTTAGGGTTAGGTTTAGGGTTAGGTTTAGGGTAAGGGTAAGTTTTAGGGTAAGGGTTAGGGTTAAGGTTAGGGTTAGGGTTAGGGTTAGGGTTAGGGAAAGGGTAAGGGTTAGGGCAAGGGATTAGGGTTAGAGTTAGCATTAAGTTTAGGGTTAGGGTAGGGTAAGGGTAAGGTTTAGGGTTAGGTTTAGGGTTAGGGTTAGGGTTAAGGTTAGGGTTAGGGTAAGGGTTAGGGTTAGCGTTAGGATTAGGGTAAGATTTAGGGTTAGGTTTAGAGTTAGAGTTAGCATTAAGTTTAGGGTTAGGGTAGGGTAAGGGTAAGTGTTAGGGATAGGGTTAGGGTTAGGGTTAGGCTATGGATTAGGGTTAGGCTTAGGGGTAGTGTAAGGGTTAGGTTTAGGGTTAGGTTTAGCATTAAGGTTAAGGGTAGGATTAGGGTAAGGGTAAGGATTAGGATTTGGGTTAGGGTTAGGATTAGCGGTTAATGTTAGGTTTAGGGTTAGGTTTAGTGTTAGGGTTAGGGTAAGGGTAAGGGTAGGGGTTAGAGTTAGGGTTAGGGTTAGGGTAAGTGTAAGTGTTAGGATTATGGTAAGTGTAAGGGTGAGGATTAGGGTAAGGGTAAGGTTTAGGGTTATTTTTAGTGTTAGGGATAGGGTAAGGGTAAGGGTTTGGATAGGGTTAGGGTTAGGGTTAGTTTTATGGTTAGAGTTAGTTAAAGGGTAAGGTTTAGGGTTAGGGTAAGGGTAAGGGTTTGGGTAGGGTTAGGGGTAGTGTTAGGTTTAGGGTTAGGGTTAGGTAAGGGTAAGTGTTAGGATTAGGGTTGGGGTTAGTGTAAGGGTAAGGGTTATGGTTAATGTTAGGATTAGGGTTAGGGTTAGGGTTAGACTTAGGGTTAGGGTTAGGTTTAGGGTTAGGATTTGGGTAAGGGTAGTGTTTAGGGTTAGGGTTACTGTTAGGGTTAGGTTTAGGGTAAGGGTAAGGTTTAGGTTAGGGTTAGGGTTAGTGTTAGGTTTAGGGTTAGGGTTAGGGTTAGGGTTAGGGTTAGACTTAGGGTTAGGGTCAGGTTTAGGGTTAGGATTAGGGTAAGGGTAAGGTTTAGGGTTAGGGTTAGGGTTAGGTTTAGAGTTTGGGTTAGGGTTAGGGTAAGGATTCGGGTTAGGGTTAGGGGTAGGGTAAGTGTAAGTGTTAGGGTGAGGGTAAGGTTTATGGTTAGGGTTAGGGTGAGGTTTAGGGTTAGGGTAGGGTTATGTTTATGGATAGGGTTAGGATTAGGGTTAGGCTAAGTATGAGGGTTAGGTGTAGAGTTAGGGTTAGGGTTAGGTTTAGTGTTAGGGTTAGGGTACGGGTAAGTGTTTGGGTTAGGGTAAGGGTTAGGGTTAGGGTAAGGGTTAGGGATAGGTTTAGGGTTAGGGTTAGGGTTAGGGTAAGCGTAAGTGTTAGGGTAGGATTAGGGTTAGTGTTAGGTTTAGGTTGGGGTTAGGGTTACGGTTAGGGTTAGGGTTAGGGTAAGAGTTAGGGTTAGGGTTAGGGTTAATGTTAGGGGTATGGTTTGGGTTAGGGTTAGGGTTAGAGTTAGGGTTAGAGTTAGGTTTAGGGTTAGGGTTAGGGTAAGGGTACGGTTTAGGGTTAGAGTTAGGGTAAGGATTAGGTTTAGGATTAGGGTTAGGCTTAGGGTTAGGGAAAGGGTAAGGGTTAGGGTTAGGATTATGGTTAGGGTAAGGATTAGGGTTAGGGTTAGGGTTAGGGTAGGGTAGGGTTAGGGTTAAGGTAAGGGTTAGGGTAAGGAGTAGAGTTAGGGTTAGTCTTAGGGTAAGGGTTAGGTTTAGGGTTATGGTTAGGGTTAGCATTAAGGTTAGGGTTAGGTTTAGGGTAATGGTAAGGGTTAGGGTTAGGGTTAGGGTTAGGGTAATTTAAGGGTTAGGGTAAGGTTTAGGATTAGGGTAAGGGTAAGGGTTAGGGATAGCATTAGGTTTAGGGCTTAGTGCTAGGTTTAGGGTTAGGGTTAGGTTTGGGGTTACATTTAGGGTTAGGGTTACTGTTAAGGTGAGGGTTAGAGTTAGGGTTATGTTTAGGGTAAGGGTTAGGGTTAGGGTCAGTGTAAGTGTTCGGTTATGGCTAGGGTAAGGGTTAGGTTTAGGTTTAGGGTAAGGGTAAGGTTTAGGGTTAGGGATAGGGTTAGGGTAAGGATTAGGGTTTGGGTTAGGGTTAGGGTTAGGGAAAGTGTAAAGGTTAGGGTTTGGTTAGGGTTAGGGTAAGGATTAGGGTTAGGATTAGGTTAGCACAGAGTTAGGTTTAGGTTTAGGGTTACAGTAAGGATTAGGGTTATGGTTAGGGTTAGGTTAAGGGTTAGGTTTAGGGTTAGGGTTAGGGTTAGCATTAAGGTTAGGGTTAGGGTTAGGGTTAGGGTTAAGTTTAGGATAAGGGTTAGGGTTAGGTTTAGTGTTAGGATTAGTGTTAGTGTTAGGTTTAAGGTTAGGGTCTGGGTTAGGGTAAGGGTAAGGGTTAGGGTTAGCATTAGGGTTAGGGGTTAGGTTTAGGGTTAGGATTAAGGTTAGGTTTGTGGTTAGGGTTAGTGTTAGTGTTAGGGTTAAGGTTATGGTTTGGGTTAGGTTAAGGGTAAGGATTAGGGTTGGGGTTAGGTTTAGGGTTAGGGTTAGGGTTAGAGTTAATGTTAGAGCTTGGTTTAGGGTTAAGGTTAGGGTAAGGGTAAGGGTTAGGGTTAGGTTATTGTTGGGGTTAAGGTTAGGGTAAGGGTAAGGGTTAGGGTTAAGGTTAGGGTTATGGTTAGGGTTAGCATTAGGGTTTAGGTAAGGTTTAGGGTTAGGGTTAGGGTTAGGGTTAGGGTTAGGTTTAGGGTTAGGGTTAGGGTTATGATTAGGGTAAGGGTTAAAGTTAGGGATAGTGTTAATGTTGAGGTTAGTGTTAGGGTTAGTGTTAGGGTAGGGGTAAGGGTTACGGTTAGGGTTAGGGTTAGGTTTAGGGTTAGGGTTAAGGTAAGGGTTAGGGTAAGGGAAAGGGTTAGGGTTGGGGTTAGGTTTAGGGTTAGGGAAAGGGTAAGGGTTAAGGTTAGGGTTAGGGTTAGGGTAAGGATTAGGGTTAGGGTTAGGGTTAGGGTAAGGATGAGGATTAGGGTTAGGGAAAGTGTAAGGTTTAGTGTTAGGGTTAGGTTCAGGGAAAGGATTAGGGTTAGTGTTAGGGTTAGGATAAGTGTTAGGGTTAGGGTTAGGGTTAGCATTAGGGTTAGGATTAGGGTTAGGGTAAAGGTAAAGGTAACGGTTAAGGTTAGGGTTAGGGTTAGGTTTAGGGTTAGGGTTAGGGTTAGGGTAAGTGTTAGGGTTAGGATTAGGTTTAGGTTTAGTGTTAGGGTAAGGGTAAGGGTTAGGGTTAGGGTTAGGGTTAGGGGTTAGGGTTAGGGTTAGGGGTAGGTTTAGGGTTAGGGTTAGGGTTAGGGTTAGGGTTAGATTTAGGGTTAGGGTTATGTGTATGGTTAGGGTTAGGGTAACGGTAAGGGTTAGCGTTAGGGTTAGGGTTAA
>JANJXV010000239.1:220000-227500 GCA_024803745.1 Megascapheus bottae | reverse complement strand
GGGTTAAGGTTAGGGTTAGGTGTAGGTTTAGCGTTAGGGTTAGGGTTATGGTTAGTGTTTAGGGTTAGGGTTAGGGTAAGGGTTAGGGTAAGGGTAAGGGTTTGGGTTAGGGTTAGGATTAGGGTTAGGTTTAGGGTTACGGTTAGGGTTAGGGTTAGGGTATGGGTAAGGGTTAGGGTTAGGGTTAGGGTTAGGGTTAGGGTTAACATTAGGATAAGGGTTAGGGTTAGGGTTAGGGTTAGACTAAGGGTAAGTGTTAGGGTTAGGGTTAGGGTTAGGGTAAGGGTAAGGGTTAGGGGTAAGGTTAGGGTTACGGTTAGGGTAAGGATAAGGGTTAGGGTTAGTGTTAGGGTTAGGGTAAGGTATAGGGTTATGGTTAGTGTAAGTTTAAGTGTTAGGGTTAAGTTTAGGGTTAAGTTTAGGTTAGGGTTAGGGTAAGTGTCAGGGTTAGGGTTAGGGTTAGTGTTTGGTTTATGGTTCGGGAAAGGGTTAGGGTTAGGGTAAGGGTTAGGTTTAGGGTTAGTGATAGGGTTAGAGTTCGGGTTAGGGTTAGGATAAGGGTTAGGGTTAGGGTTAGGGTTAGGGATAAGCGTAGGGTAAGGGTAAGAGTTAGGGTTAAGGTTAGGGTTAGGGTTAGGTTTAGGGTTAGGGTTAGGGTTAGGGTAAGAGTTAGGGTTAGGTTTAGGGTTGGGTTTAGGGTTAGGGTTAGGGTAAGGGTAATGGTTAGGTTTAGGTTTAGGGTTGGGGTTAAGGTTAGGGTTAGGGTAAGGTTAAGGGTAAGGGTTAGGGTTAGGCTTAGGGTTAGGGTTAGGTTTAGAGTTAGGGTTAGGGTTAGGTTTAGGGTTAGGCTTAGGTGAAGAGTTAGGGTTTGGGTTATTGTTAGGATTAGGGTTAGCTTTAGGGTTAGGGTTAGGTTAAGGTTAGGGTTACGGTTAGGGTTAGGGTTAGGGTAGGGGTAAGGGTTAGGTTTAGGGTTAGGTTTAGAGTTAGGGTTAGGGTAAAGGTTGGGGTAAGTGTAATGGTTAGGGTTAGGGTTAGGGTTAGGTTTAGAGTTAGGATTAGGGTAAGGGTTAGGGTTAGGGTAATGGTTAGAGTTAGGTTTAGGGTTGGGGTTAAGGTTAGGGTTAGGGTTAGGGTAAGGGTAAGGGTTAGGGTTAGGGTTATGGTTAGGGTAAGGGTTAGGGTTAGGGTTAGGTTTAGGGTGAGCGTTAGGGTTAGGGTTATGGTTAGTGGTTAGGGTTAGGGTTAGGGTTAGGTTGAAGGTTAGGGTTAGGGTTAAGGTAAGGGTTAGGGTTAGGTTACGGTTAGGGTTAGGGTAAGAGTAAGGGTTAGAGTTAGGGTTGGGGTTAAGTTTAGGGTTAGGGGTTAGGATTAGGGTTAGGGTTAGGCTAAGGGTAAGTGTTAGGGTTATGGTTAGGGTTAGGGTAAGGTTAAGTGTTAGGGTTAGGGTTAGGGTTAGGGTTAGGGTAAGGTTAAGTGTTAGGGTTAGGGTTAGGGTTAGGGTAAGGATTAGGGTTAGTGTTAGGGTTAGGGTAAGGATTAGGGTTAGGGTTAGGGTTAGGGAAAGGGTAAGGTTAGGTTTAGGGTTAGGGTAAGGATTAGGGTTAGGGTTAAGCTTAGGATAAGGGTTAGGGTTAGGTTTAGTGTTAGGGTTAGGTTTAAAATTAGGGTTAGGGTTAGGGTAAGGGTAAGGGTGAGGGTTATTGTTCGGGTTAGTGTAAGTGTAAGGGTTAGGGTTAGTTTTAGGGGCAGGTTTAGGTTAGGGTTAGGGTTAGGGTTAGGGTTAGGGTTAGGGTTAGGGTTATGTTTAGTGTTTAGGGTTAGGTTTAGGGTTAGGGTAATGGGATTAGGGTTAAGGTAAAGGTTAGGGTTAGGGTTAGGGTTAGGGTTAGAGTTAGGGATAGGGTTAAGTTTTGGATTAGGGTTTAAGTTTAGGGTTAGGGTTAGGCTAAGGGTAAGTGTTAGGGTTATGGTTAGGGTTAGGGTAAGGATAGGGTTTAGGGTTAGTGTTAGGGTTAGGGTTAGGTTTAGGGTTAGGGTCAGGGTAAGGTTAAGTGTTAGCGTTAGGGTTTGGGTTAGGGTAAGGGTAAGGGTAAGGGTTAGGGTTAGGATTAGGGTTAGGGTTAGGTTTAGAGTTAGGGTTAGGGTTAGGATTAGGGTTAGGGTTAGGGTAAGAGTAAGGGTTTGGGTTAGGGTTAGGTTTAGGGTTAGGTTTAGGGGTAGGGTTAGGTTAAGGGTAAGGGTTAGGGTTAAGGTTAGGGTTACGGTTAGGGTTAGGGTTAGGGTTAGGGTAGGGGTAAGGGTTTTGGTTAGGGTTAGGATTAGGGTTAGGTTTAGGGGTAGGGTTAGGATAAGGGTAAGGGTTAGGGTTAAGGTTAGGGTTACGGTTATGGTTAGGGTAAGGATAAGGGTTTTGGTTAGGGTTAGGGTTAGGGTTAGGGTTAGGTTTAGGGTTAGGGTTAGGGTAAGGGTAAGTGTTAGGTTTAAGGTTAGGGTTACTGTTAGGTTTAGGGTTAGGGTAGGGGTAAGGGTTAGGGTTAGGGTTAGGTTTAGAGTTAGGATTAGGGTTAGGGTAAGGGTAATGGTAAGGGTTAGGGTTAGGGTTATTTAAAGTGTAAGTGTTAGGGTAACGATTAGGGTTAGGGTTACGGTTACGGTAAGAATTAGTGTTAGGGTTAGGGAAAGGGTAAGGGTTAGGTTCAGGGTTAGGGTAAGGATTAGGGTTAGGGTTAAGGTTAGGTTAAGGGTTAGGGTTAGGGTTAGTGTTAGAGTTAGCATTAAAATTAGGTTTATTGTTACGGTAAGGATAAGGGTTAGGTGTAGGTTTAGGGTTAGGGTTAGTGTATGTGAAAGCATTAGGGTTAGGGTTAGGGTTAGGGTTAGGTTTAGGGTTAGGGTGAGTGTTAGGGTTAGGGTAAGGGTAAGTTTTGGGGTTAGGGTTATGGTTAGGTTTAGGGTTAGGGTTATGGTTAGGGTTGGTAAGGGTGAGGGTTAGGGTTAAGTTAAGGGTTAAGTTTAGGTTAGGGTTAGGGTAAGGGTTAGGGTTAGGGTTAGTGTTTGGGTTATGGTTAGGGAAATGGTTAGGGTTAGGGTAAGGGTTAGGGTTAGGGTTAGGGTTAGGGTTACAGTTAGGGTTAGGGTTAGGCTAAGGGTTAGGGTTAGGGTTAGGGTTAGGGTAAGGGTTAGGGTGAGGGTTAGGGTTAGGTTTAGGTTTGGGGTTAGGGTTAGGGTAAGAGTAAGGGTTAGGGTTAGGGTTAGGGTTAGTTTTAGGGTTAGGGTTAGCGTAAAGGTTAGGGTAAGGGTTAGGATTAAGGTTAGGGTTAGGGTTAGGGTTAGCATTAGGGTTGGGGTAAGGGTTAGGGTTAGTGTAGGGGTTAGGGTTAGGGTTAGGGTTGGCTTTAGGGTTAGCGTTAGGGTTAGGATTAGGGTTAGGGTAAAGGTAAGGGTTAGGGTTAGGGTTAAGTAAGGATTAGGGTTAGGGTTAGGTTTAGGGTTAGCGTTAGGGTTAGGGTTATGGTTAGTGGTTAGGGTTAGGGTTAGGGTTAGGTTTAGGGTAAGGGTAAGGGTTCTGGTTAGGATTAGGGTTAGGTTTAGGGTTAGGGTTAGTGTAAGGTTAAGGGTTAGGGTTAAGGTTAGGGTTATGGTTAGGGTAAGGGTTATGGTTAGGGTAAGGGTTAAGGTAAGGGTAATGGTTAGGGTTAGGTTTAGGGTTAGTGAAAGTGTAAGGGTTAGTGTTAGGGTTAGGGTTAGGGTAAGGATTAGGTTAGGATTAGGGTTAGGGTAAGGATTACGGTTAGGGTTAGGGAAAGGGTTAGGGTTAGGTTTAGTGTTAGGTTAAGGATTAGGGTTAGGGTTAACGTTAGGGTAAGGGTTAGGGTTAGGGTTAGTGTTAGGGTTAGGATTAAAATTAGGTTTAGGCTTAGGGTAAGGGTAAGGGTTATGGTTAGGGTTAGGGTTAGTGTAAGTGTAAGGGTTAGGGTTAGGGTTAGGGGTAGGTTATGGTTAGGGTTAGGGTTAGGGTTAGGGTAAGGGTAAGTTTTAGGGTTATGGTTAGGTTTGGTAAGGGTAAGGGTTAGGGTTAAGTTTAGAGTTAAGTTTAGGTTAGGGTTAGGGTAAGTGTCAGGGTTAGGGTTAGGGTTAGTGTTTGGGTTATGGTTAGGGAAAGGGTTAGGTTTAGGGTAAGGGTTAGGGTTAGGGTTAGGGTTAGAGTTAGGGTTAGGGTTAGGGTAAGGGTTAGGGTTAGGGTTAGGGTTAGGGATAAGGGTAGGGTAAGGCTAAGGGTATTGTTAAGGTTAGGGTTAGGGTTAGGGTTAGGTTTAGGGTTAGGGTTAGGGTTAGTGTTATGGTAAGGGTTAGGGTTAGGGTTAGGGTTGGGTTTAGGTTTAGGGTTAGGGTAAGGGTAATGGTTAGGGTTAGGTTTAGGGTTGGGGTTAAGGTTAGGGTTATGGTTAGGGTAAGGATTAGGGTAAGGGTTAGGGAAAGGGTAAAGGTTAGGTTTAGGGTTAGGGTAAGGATTAGGGTTAGGGTTAAGGTTAGGATAAGGGTTAGGGTTAGGTTTAGTGTTAGGGTTAGGTTTAAAATTAGGGTTAGGGTTAAGGTTAGGGTAAGCGTTAGGGTTAGGGTTAGGTTTAGGTTGAGCGTTAGGGTTAGGGTTATGTTTAGTGGTTAGGGTTAGGTTTGGGTTAGGGTAAAGGTTAGGGTTAGGGTTAAGGTAAAAGTTAGGATTAAGGTTAGTTTTAAGGTTAAGTTTAGGGTTAGGGGTTAGGATTAGGGTTAGGGTTAGGCTAAGGGTAAGTGTTAGGGTTATGGTTAGGGTTAGGGTAAGGATAAGGGTTAGGGTTAGTGTTAGGGTTATAGTTAGGTTTAGGGTTAGGGTTAGGGTAAGATTAAGTGTTAGGGTTAGGTTAGGGTAAGGATTAGGGTTAGGGTTAGGGAAAGGGTAAAGATTAGGTTTAGGGTTAGGGTAAGGATTAGGGTTAGGGTTAAGGTTAGGATAAGGGTTAGGGTTAGGTTTAGTGTTAGGCTTAGGTTTAAAATTAGGGTTAGGGTTAGGGTAAGGGTAAGGGTTAGGGTTAAGGTTAGGGTTAGTGTAAGTGTGAGGGTTAGGGTTAGGGTTAGGGGCAGGTTTAGGTTTAGGGTTAGAGTTAGGGTTAGGGTAAGAGTAAGTTTTAGGGTTATGGTTAGGTTTGGTAAGGGTAAGGGTTAGGGTTAAGTTTAGGGTTAAGTTTAGGTTAGGGTTAGGGTAAGTGTCAGTGTTAGGGTTAGGGTTAGTGTTTGGGTTATGGTTAGGGAAAGGGTTAGGTTTCGGTTAAGGGTTAGGGTTAGGGTTAGTTTTAGGGTTAGAGTTATGGTTAGGGTTAGGGTAAGGGTTAGGGTTAGGGTTAGGGATAAGCGTAGGGTAAGGGTAAGGGTTAGGGTTAAGGTTAGGGATAGGGTTAGGGTTAGGGTTAGGGTTAGGGTTAGGGTAAGGGTTAGGTTTAGGGTTAGGTTTAGCTTTGGGTTTAGGGTTAGGGTTAGGGTAAGGGTAATGGTTAGGGTTACGTTTAGGGTTGGGGTTAAGGTTAGGGTTAGGGATAGGGTAAGGGTAAGGGTTAGGGTTAGGTTTAAGGTTAGGGTAAGTGTTAGGGTTAGGGTTAGGTTTAGGGTGAGCGTTAGGGTTAGGGTTATGTTTAGTGGTTAGGGTTAGGTTTAGGGTTAGGGTAAGGGTTAGGGTTAGGGTTAAGGTAAAGGTTATGGTTAGTGTTAGGGTAAGGATAGGGTTTAGGGTTAGTGTTAGGGTTAGGGTTAGGTTTAAGGTTAGGGTCAGGGTAAGGTTAAGTGTTAGCGTTAGGGTTTGGGTTAGGGTAAGGGTAAGGGTAAGGGTTAGGGTTAGGCTTAGGGTTAGGGTTAGGTTTAGATTTAGGGTTAGGGTTAGGATTAGGGTTAGGTTTAGGGTAAGAGTAAGGGTTTGGGTTAAGGTTAGGATTAGGGTTAGGTTTAGGGTTAGGGTTAGGTTAAGGGTAAGGGTTAGGGTTAAGGCTAAGGTTAGGGTTACGGTTAGGGTTAGGGTTAGGGTAGGGGTAAGGGTTTTGGTTAGGGTTAGGTTTAGGGGTAGGGTTAGGATATGGGTAAGGGTTAGGGTTAAGGTTAGGGTTACGGTTAGGGTTAGGGTTAGGGTAAGGGTAAGGGTTTTGGTTAGGGTTAGGGTTAGGGTTAGGGTTAGGTTTAGGGTTAGGGTTAGGGTAAGGGTAAGTGTTAGGTTTAAGGTTATGGTTACTGTTAGGTTTAGTGTTAGGGTAGCGGTAAGGGTTAGGGTTAGGGTTAGGTTTAGAGTTAGGGTTAGGGTAAGGGTTAGGGTAAGGGTAATGGTAAGGGTTAGGGGTAGGGTTAGTGAAAGTGTAAGTTTTAGGGTTAGGGTTAGGGTTAGGGTAACGATTAGGGTTAGGGTTACGGTTACGGTAAGACTTAGGGTTAGGGTTAGGGAAAGGGTAAGGGTTAGGTTTAGGGTTAGGGTAAGGATTAGGGTTAGGGTTAAGGTTAGGGTAAGTGTTAGGGTTAGGGTTAGTGTTAGAGTTAGCATTAAAATTAGGTTTAGGGTTAGGGTAAGGGTAAGGGTTAAGTGTAGGTTTAGGGTTAGGGTTAGTGTATGTGAAAGCATTAGGGTTAGGGTTAGGGTTAGGGTTAGGGTTAGGTTTAGGGTTACGGTTAGTGTTAGGTTTAGGGTAAGGGTAAGTTTTAGGGTTAGGGTTATGGTTAGGTTTAGGGTTAGGGTTATGGTTAGGGTTGGTAAGGGTAAGGGTTAGGGTTAAGTTAAGGGTTAAGTTTAGGTTAGGGTTAGGGTAAGGGTTAGGGTTAGGGTTAGGGTTTGGGTTATGGTTAGGGAAATGGTTAGGGTTAGGGTAAGGGTCAGGGTTAGGGGTAGGGTTAGGGTTACAGTTAGGGTTACGGTAAGGCTAAGGGTTAGGGTTAGGGTTAGTGTTAGGGTTTAGGTTAGGGTTAGGGTTATGATTAGGATGGGGTAAGTTTTAGGGTTAGGGTTAGGGTTAGGGTAAGGGTTAGGGTGAGGGTTAGGGTTAGGTTTAGGTTTGGGGTTAGGGTTAGGATAAGAGTAAGGGTTAGGGTTAGGGTTAGGGTTAGTTTTAGGGTTAGGGTTAGCGTAAAGGTTAGGGTAAGGGTTAGGGTTAAGGTTAGGGTTAGGGTTAGGGTTAGCATTAGGGTTGGGGTAAGGGTTAGGGTTAGTGTATGGGTTAGGGTTAGGGTTAGGTTTGGCTTTAGGGTGAGCATTAGGGTTAGGGTTAGGGTTAGGGTAAAGGTAAGGGTTAGGGTTAGGGTTAGGGGATGGACTAGGTTTAGGGTTAGCGTTACGGTTAGGGTTATGGTTAGTGGTTAGGTTTAGGGTTAGGGTTAGGGTTAGGGTAAGGGTAAGGGTTGGGGTTAGGGTTAGGATTAGGGTTAGGTTTAGGGTTAGGGTTAGGGTAAGGTTAAGGGTTAGGGTTAAGGTTAGGGTTATGTTTAGGGTAA
>JANJXV010000239.1:202500-215000 GCA_024803745.1 Megascapheus bottae | reverse complement strand
GTAAGGTTAAGTGTTAGGGTTAGGGTTAGGGTAAGGATTAGGGTTAGGGTTAGGTTTAGGTTAAGGATTAGGGTTAGGGTTAGGGAAAGGGTAAGGATTAGGTTTAGGGTTAGGGTAAGGATTAGGGTTAGGATTAAGGTTAGGGTAAGGGTTAGGGTTAGGTTTAGTGTTAGGGTTAGGATTAAAATTAGGGTTAGGGTTAGGGTAAGGGTAAGGGTTAGGGTTAGGGTTAGGGTTAGTGTAAGTGTAAGGGTTAGGGTTAGGGTTAGGGGCAGGTTTAGGTTTAGGGTTAGAGTTAGGGTTAGGGTAAGGGTAAGTTTTAGGGTTATGGTTAGGTTTGGTAAAGGTAAGGGTTAGGGTTAAGTTTAGGGTTAAGTTTAGGTTAGGGTTAGGGTAAGTGTCAGTGTTAGGGTTAGGGTTAGTGTCTTGGGTTATGGTTAGGGAAAGGGTTAGGATTAGGGTTAGGGTTAGGCTAAGGGTAAGTGTTAGGGTTATGGTTAGGGTTAGGGTAAGGATACGGGTTATGGTTAGTGTTAGGTTTAGGGTTAGTGTTAGGGTTAGGTTTAGGTTAAGGTTAAGGGTTAGGGTTAGGTTTAGGGTTAGGGTAAGGATTAGGGTTAGGGTTAAGGTTAGGGTAAGGGTTAGGGTTAGGGTTATTGTTAGGGTTAGGATTAAAATTAGGGTTAGGGTTAGGGTAAGGGTAAGGGTTAGGGTTAGGGTTAGTGTAAGTGTAAGGGTTAGGGTTAGGGTTAGGGGTAGGTTTAGGTTTAGGGTTAGAGTTAGGGTTAGAGTTAGGATTAGCGTTAGGGTTAGGGTAAGGGTAAGGTTTAGGGTTAGGGTTAGGGTCAGGGTTAGGTTTAGGGTTAGGGTTAGGGTAAGGATTAGGGTTAGGGTTAGGCTTAGGCTTAGGGTTAGGGAAAGAGTAAGGGATAGGGCTAGTTTTAGGGTTAGGGTTAGGGTTAGGGTTAGGGTAGGGTTAGGTTTAGGATTAGGGTTAGAGTTAGGGATAAGTTTAGGGTAAGGGTAAGGGTTAGGGTTAGGGTTAGGGTTAGGTTTTGGGTTCGGGGTTAGGTTTAGGTTTAGGTTTAGGGTTAGGGTAAGGGTAAGGGTTAGGGTTAGGGTTAGGTTTAGGGTAAGGGTTAGGGTTAGGGTTAGGTTTAGGGTGAGCCTTACGGTTAGGGTTATGGTTAGTGGTTAGGGTTAGGTTTAGTGTTAGGGTTAGGGTGAGGGTTAGGGTTAGGGTTAAGGTAAGGGTTAGGGTTAGGTTTAGGGTTAGGGTTAGGGTAAGTGTAAGGGTTAGAGTTAGGGTTAGGGTTAAGTTTAGGGTTAGGGGTTAGGATTAGGTTTAGGGTTAGGCTAAGCGTAAGTGTTAGAGTTATTGTTAGGGTTAGGGTAAGGATAAGGGTTAGGGTTAGTGTTAGGGTATGGTTAGGTTTAGGGTTAGGGTTAGGGTAAGGTTAAGTGTTAGGGTTAGGGTTAGGGTAAGGATTAGGGTTAGGGTTAGGTTTAGGTTAAGGATTAGGGTTAGGGTTAGGGAAAGGGTAAGGATTAGGTTTAGGGTTAGGGTAAGGATTAGGGTTAGGGTTAAGGTTAGGGTAAGGGTTAGGGTTAGGTTTAGTGTTAGGGTTAGGATTAAAATTAGGGTTAGGGTTAGGGTAAGGGTAAGGGTTAGGGTTAGGGTTAGGGTTAGTGTAAGTGTAAGGGTTAGGGTTAGGGTTAGGGGCAGGTTTAGGTTTAGGGTTAGAGTTAGGGTTAGGGTAAGGGTAAGTTTTAGGGTTATGGTTAGGTTTGGTAAAGGTAAGGGTTAGGGTTAAGTTTAGGGTTAAGTTTAGGTTAGGGTTAGGGTAAGTGTCAGTGTTAGGGTTAGGGTTAGTGTCTTGGGTTATGGTTAGGGAAAGGGTTAGGATTAGGGTTAGGGTTAGGCTAAGGGTAAGTGTTAGGGTTATGGTTAGGGTTAGGGTAAGGATACGGGTTATGGTTAGTGTTAGGTTTAGGGTTAGTGTTAGGGTTAGGTTTAGGTTAAGGTTAAGGGTTAGGGTTAGGTTTAGGGTTAGGGTAAGGATTAGGGTTAGGGTTAAGGTTAGGGTAAGGGTTAGGGTTAGGGTTATTGTTAGGGTTAGGATTAAAATTAGGGTTAGGGTTAGGGTAAGGGTAAGGGTTAGGGTTAGGGTTAGTGTAAGTGTAAGGGTTAGGGTTAGGGTTAGGGGTAGGTTTAGGTTTAGGGTTAGAGTTAGGGTTAGGGTAAGGGTGAGTTTCAGGGTTATGGTTAGTTTTGGTAAGGGTAAGGATTAGGGTCAAGTTTAGGGTTAAGTTTAGGTTTGGGTTAGGGTAAGTGTCAGGGTTAGGGTTAGTGTTAGTGTTTGGTTTATGGTTAGGGAAAGGGTTAGGGTTAGGGTTAGGGTAAGGGTTAGGGTTAGGGTTATGGTTAGGGTTAGAGTTAGGGTTAGGGTTAGGATAAGGGTTAGGTTTAGGGTTAGGGTTAGGGATAAGCGTAGGGTAAGGGTAAGGGTTAGGGTTAAGGTTATGGTTAGGGTTAGGGTTAGGTTTAGGGTTAGGTTTTGGGTTAGAGTTAGGGTAAGGTTTAGGGTTAGGTTAAAGGTTGGGTTTAGGGTTAGGGTTAGGGTAAGGGTAATGGTTAGGGTTAGGTTTAGGGTTGGGGTTAAGGTTAGGGTAAGGGTAAGGGTAAGGGTAACGGTTAGGGTTAGGCTTAGGGTTAGGGTTAGGTTTAGAGTTAGGGTTAGGGTTAGGATTAGGGTTAGGGTTAGGGTAAGGGTAAGGGTTAGGTTTAAGGTTAGGGTTACGTTTAGGGTTAGGGTTAGGGTAGGGGTAAGGGTTAGGGTTAGGATTAGGTTTAGAGTTAGGGTTAGGGTAAGGGTTAGGGTAAGGGTAATGGTTAGGGTTAGGTTTAGTGTTGGGGTTAAGGTTAGGGTTAGTGTAAGGGTAAGGGTAACGGTTAGGGTTAGGCTTAGGGTTAGGGTTAGGTTTAGAGTTAGGGTTAGGGTTAGGTTTAGGGTTAGGGTTAGGGTAAGAGTAAGGGTTTGGGTTAGGGTTAGGATTAGGGTTAGGTTTAGGGTTAGGGTTAGGTTAAGGGTAAGGGTTAGGGTTAAGGTTAGGGTTACAGTTAGAGTTAGGGTTAGGGTAGGGGTAAAGGTTAGGGTTAGGGTTAGGTTTAGAGTTAGGATTAGGGTAAGGGTTAGGGTAAGGGTAATGGTTAGGGTTAGGGTTAGGGAGTGAAAGTGTAAGGGTTAGGGTTAGGTTAAGGATTAGGGTTAGGGTTAGGGTTAGGGTAAGGATTAGGGTTAGGATTAGGAGAAGGGTAAGGGTAAGGGTTAGGTTTAGGGTTACGGTTAGGTTTAGGGTAATGTTTAGGGTTAGTGTTAGGGCTGGTTTAGGTTTGGGGTTAGAGTTAGGGTAAAGTTAAGGGTTAGGGTTAGGGTAAGGGTTAGTTTTAGGGTTACGGTTAGGGTTAAGGTTAGGGAAAGTGTAAGGGTTAGGGTTACGGTTAGGGTTAGGGTTAGGGTAGCGGTAAGGGTTAGGGTTAGGGTTAGGTTTAGAGTTAGGATTAGGGTAAGGGTTAGGGTTAGGGTAAGGATTAGGGCTAGTGTTAGGGTTAGGGTAAGGATTAGGGTTAGGGTTAGGGTTAGGGAAAGTGTAAGGTTAGGTTTAGGGTTAGGGTAAGGATTAGGGTTAGGGTTAAGCTTAGGATAAGGGTTAGGGTTAGGTTTAGTGTTAGGGTTAGGTTTAAAATTAGGGTTAGGGTTAGTGTAAGTGTAAGGGTTAGGTTTAGTTTTAGGGGCAGGTTTAGGTTTAGGGTTAGAGTTAGGGTTAGGGTAGGAGGGTAAGTTTTAGGGTTATGGTTATGTTTGGTATGGGTAAGGGTTAGGGTTAAGTTTAGGTTAGGGTTAGGGTAAGTGTCAGTGTTAGGGTTAGGGTTAGTGTTTGGGTTATGCTTAGGGAAACAGTTAGGCTTAGGTTAAGTTTTAGGGTTAGGGTTAGTTTTAGGGTTAGAGTTAGGGTTAGGGTTAGGGTAAGGGTTAGGGTTAGGGTTAGGGTTAGGGATAAGCGTAGGGTAAGGGTAAGGGTTAGGGTTAAGGTTAGGGATAGGGTTAGGGTTAGGTTTAGGGTTAGGGTTAGGGTTAGGGTTAGGGTAAGGGTTAGGGTTAGGTTTAGGTTTGGGTTGGGTTAGGGTTAGGGTAAGGGTAATGGTTAGGGTTACGTTTAGGGTTGGGGTTAAGGTTAGGGTTAGGGATAGGGTAAGGGTAAGGGTTAGGGTTAGGTTTAAGGTTAGGGTAAGCCTTAGGGTTAGGGTTAGGTTTAGGGTGAGCGTTAGGGTTAGGGTTATGTTTAGTGTTTAGGGTTAGGTTTAGGGTTAGGGTAATGGGGTTAGGGTTAAGGTAAAGGTTAGGGTTAGGGTTAGGGTTAGGGTTAGAGTTAGGGATAGGGTTAAGTTTTGGATTAGGGTTTAAGTTTAGGGTTAGGGTTAGGCTAAGGGTAAGTGTTAGGGTTATGGTTAGGGTTAGGGTAAGGATAGGGTTTAGGGTTAGTGTTAGGGTTAGGGTTAGGTTTAGGGTTAGGGTCAGGGAAAGGTTAAGTGTTAGCGTTAGGGTTTGGGTTAGGGTAAGGGTAAGGGTAAGGGTTAGGGTTAGGCTTAGTGTTAGGGTTAGGTTTAGAGTTAGGGTTAGGGTTAGGATTAGGGTTAGGGTTAGGTTTTGGGTTAGGGGTTAGGTTTAGGTTTAGGGTTAGGGTTAGGGTAAGGGTTAGGGTTAGGGTTAGGTTTAGGGTAAGGGTAGTGAAGGGGTATGGTTAGGGATATAGTTAAGGTTAGGGTGAGAGTAAGGGTTAGGGTTAGGGTTACGGGTTAGTGTTAGGGTTAGGGTTAGGCTAAGGTTTAGGGTTAGGGTTAGAGTTACGGTAAGGGTAAATGTTAGGGTTAGGGTTAGGGTAAGGGTAAGGGTTAGGGTTAGGGTTAGGGTAAGTGGTAGGGTTAGGGTTAGGGTTAGCTTTAGGATAAGTGTAAGGGTTAGGGTTAGGGTTAGGGTTAAGGTTATGGGTTAGGGTTAGGGTTAGAATTAGGGTTAGGTTTTGGGTTAGGGTTAGGGTAAGGGTAAGGGTGAGGGTTAGAGTTATGGTTAGGGTTAGGGTTAGGTTTAGGGTTAGGGTTAGTGTAAGGGTAAGAGTTAGGATTAGGGTTAGGGAAAGGGTAACTGTTAGGGTAAGGGTTAGGGTTAGGTTTAGGGTTAGGGTTATGGTTAGGGTTGGTAAGGGTAAGGTTTAGGGTTAAGTTTATGGTTAAGTTTAGGATAGGGTTAGAGTAAGGGTTAGGGTTAGGGTTAGGATTAGTGTTTGGATTATGGTTAGGGAAAGGGTTAGGGTTAGGGTAAGGGTAGGGTTAGGGTTAGGGTTAGGGTTAGGGTAAGGGTAAGGGTTAGGGTTAGGGATAAGGTTAGGGTAAGGTAAGGGTTAGAGTTAAGGTTAGGGTTAGGGTTAGGGTTAGGTTTAGGGTTAGGGTTAGGTTTAGGGTAAGGGTTAGGGTTAGTGTTAGGGCTGGTTTAGGTTTGGGGTTAGGGTTAGGGTAATGTTAAGGGTTAGGGTTAGGGTAAGGGTTAGTTTTAGGGTTAGGGTTATGGTTAAGTTTAGGGAAAGGGTAAGGGTTAGGGTTATGGTTAGGGTTAGGGTTAGGGTTAGCATTAGTGTTGGGTAAGGGTTAGGGTTAGGGTAATGGTTAGGGTTAGGGTTAGGGTTGGGTTTAGGGTTAGGGTTATGGTAAGGGTAATGGTTAGTGTTAGGTTTAGGGTTGGGGTTAAGGTTATGGTTAGGGTTAGGGTAAGGGTAAGGGTTAGGGTTAGGGTTAGGTTTAGGGTAAGGGTTAGGGTTAGGGTTAGGTTTAGGGTGAGCCTTACGGTTAGGGTTATGGTTAGTGGTTAGGGTTAGGTTTAGGGTTAGGGTTAGGGTAGGGTGAGGGTTAGGGTTAGGGTTAAGGTAAGGGTTAGGGTTAGGTTTAGGGTTAGGGTTAGGGTAAGTGTAAGGGTTAGAGTTAGGGTTAGGGTTAAGTTTAGGGTTAGGGGTTAGGATTAGGTTTACGGTTAGGCTAAGCGTAAGTGTTAGAGTTATTGTTAGGGTTAGGGTAAGAATAAGGGTTAGGGTTAGTGTTAGGGTATGGTTAGGTTTAGGGTTAGGGTTAGGGTAAGGTTAAGTGTTAGGGTTAGGGTTAGGGTAAGGATTAGGGTTAGGGTTAGGTTTAGGTTAAGGATTAGGGTTAGGGTTAGGGAAAGGGTAAGGATTAGGTTTAGGGTTAGGGTAAGGATTAGGGTTAGGGTTAAGGTTAGGGTAAGGGTTAGGGTTAGGGTTATTGTTAGGGTTAGGATTAAAATTAGGGTTAGGGTTAGGGTAAGGGTAAGGGTTAGGGTTAGGGTTAGTGTAAGTGTAAGGGTTAGGGTTAGGGTTAGGGGTAGGTTTAGGTTTAGGGTTAGAGTTACGGTTAGGGTAAGGGTAAGTTTCAGGGTTATGGTTAGTTTTGGTAAGGGTAAGGATTAGGGTCAAGTTTAGGGTTAAGTTTAGGTTTGGGTTAGGGTAAGTGTCAGGGTTAGGGTTAGTGTTAGTGTTTGGTTTATGGTTAGGGAAAGGGTTAGGGTTAGGGTTAGGGTAAGGGTTAGGGTTAGGGTTATGGTTAGGGTTAGAGTTAGGGTTAGGGTTAGGATAAGGGTTAGGTTTAGGGTTAGGGTTAGGGATAAGCGTAGGGTAAGGGTAAGGGTTAGGGTTAAGGTTATGGTTAGGGTTAGGGTTAGGTTTAGGGTTAGGGTTTGGGTTAGAGTTAGGGTAAGGTTTAGGGTTAGGTTAAAGGTTGGGTTTAGGGTTAGGGTTAGGGTAAGGGTAATGGTTAGGGTTAGGTTTAGGGTTGGGGTTAAGGTTAGGGTTAGGGTAAGGGTAAGGGTAACGGTTAGGGTTAGGCTTAGGGTTAGGGTTAGGTTTAGAGTTAGGGTTAGGGTTAGGATTAGGGTTAGGGTTAGGGTAAGGGTAAGGGTTAGGTTTAAGGTTAGGGTTACGTTTAGGGTTAGGGTTAGGGTAGGGGTAAGGGTTAGGGTTTGGATTAGGTTTAGAGTTAGGGTTAGGGTAAGGGTTAGGGTAAGGGTAATGGTTAGGGTTAGGTTTAGTGTTGGGGTTAAGGTTAGGGTTAGGGTAAGGGTAAGGGTAACGGTTAGGGTTAGGTTTAGAGTTAGGGTTAGGGTTAGGTTTAGGGTTAGGGTTAGGGTAAGAGTAAGGGTTTGGGTTAGGGTTAGGATTAGGGTTAGGTTTAGGGTTAGGGTTAGGTTTAGACTTAGGGTTAAGGTTAGGGTTACGGTTAGGATTAGGGTTAGGGTAGGGGTAAAGGTTAGGGTTAGGTTTAGGTTTAGAGTTAGGATTAGGGTAAGGGTTAGTGTAAGGGTAATGGTTAGGGTTAGGGTTAGGGTTAGTGAAAGTGTAAGGGTTAGGGTTAGGTTAAGGATTAGGGTTAGTGTTAGGGTTAGGGTAAGGATTAGGTTTAGGATTAGGAGAAGGGTAAGGGTAAGGGTTAGGTTTAGGGTTAGGGTTAGGGTTAGGTTTAGGGTTACGGTTAGGTTTAGGGTAATGTTAAGGGTTAGTGTTAGGGCTGGTTTAGGTTTGGGGTTAGAGTTAGGGTAAAGTTAAGGGTTAGGGTTAGGGTAAGGGTTAGTTTTAGGGTTAGGGTTAGGGCTAAGGTTAGGGAAAGGGTAAGGGTTAGGGTTATAGTTAGAGTTAGGATTAGGGTAAGGGTTAGGGTTAGGGTAATGGTTAGAGTTAGGTTTAGGTTTGGGGTTAAGGTTAGGGTTAGGGTTAGGGTAAGGGTAAGGGTTAGGGTTAGGGTTATGGTTAGGGTAAGGGTTAGGGTTAGGGTTAGGTTTAGGGTGAGTGTTAGGGTTAGGGTTATGGTTAGTGGTTAGGGTTAGGGTTAGGGTTAGGGTGAGGGTTAGCGTTAGGGTTAAGGTAAGGGTTAGGGTTAGGTTTACAGTTAGGGTTATGGTAAGAGTAAGGGTTAGAGTTAGGGTTAGGGTTAAGTTTAGGGTTAGGGGTTAGGATTAGGGTTAGGGTTAGGCTAAGGGTAAGTGTTAGGGTTATGGTTACGGTTAGGGTAAGGTTAAGTGTTAGGGTTAGGGTTAGGGTTAGGGTTAGGGTAAGGTTAAGTGTTAGGGTTAGGGTTAGGGTTAGGGTAAGGATTAGGGTTAGTGTTAGGGTTAGGGTAAGGATTAGGGTTAGGGTTAGGGTTAGGGAAAGGGTAAGGTTAGGTTTAGGGTTAGGGTAAGGATTAGGGTTAGGGTTAAGCTTAGGATAAGGGTTAGGGTTAGGTTTAGTGTTAGGGTTAGGTTTAAAATTAGGGTTAGGGTTAGGGTAAGGGTAAGGGTTAGGGTTAGGGTTTGGGTTAGTGTAAGTGTAAGGGTTAGGGTTAGTTTTAGGAGCAGGTTTAGGTTTAGGGTTAGAGTTAGGGTTAGGGTAAGGGTAAGTTTTAGGGTTATGGTTATGTTTGGTATGGGTAAGGGTTAGGGTTAAGTTTAGGTTAGGGTTAGGGTAAGTGTCAGTGTTAGGGTTAGGGTTAGTGTTTGGGTTATGGTTAGGGAAAGGGTTAGGCTTAGGTTAAGGGTTAGGGTTAGGGTTAGTTTTAGGGTTAGAGTTAGGGTTAGGGTTAGGGTAAGGGTTAGGGTTAGGGTTAGGGTTAGGGATAAGCGTAGGGTAAGGGTAAGGGTTAGGGTTAAGGTTAGGGATAGGGTTAGGGTTAGGTTTAGGGTTAGGGTTAGGGTTAGGGTTAGGGTAAGGGTTAGGGTTAGGTTTAGGTTTGGGTTTAGGGTTAGGGTTAGGGTAAGGGTAATGGTTAGGGTTACGTTTAGGGTTGGGGTTAAGGTTAGGGTTAGGGATAGGGTAAGGGTAAGGGTTAGGGTTAGGTTTAAGGTTAGGGTAAGCGTTAGGGTTAGGGTTAGGTTTAGGGTGAGCGTTAGGGTTAGGGTTATGTTTAGTGTTTAGGGTTAGGTTTAGGGTTAGGGTAATGGGGTTAGGGTTAAGGTAAAGGTTAGGGTTAGGGTTAGGGTTAGGGTTAGAGTTAGGGATAGGGTTAAGTTTTGGATTAGGGTTTAAGTTTAGGGTTAGGGTTAGGCTAAGGGTAAGTGTTAGGTTTATGGTTAGGGTTAGGGTAAGGATAGGGTTTAGAGTTAGTGTTAGGGTTAGGGTTAGGTTTAGGGTTAGGGTCAGGGTAAGGTTAAGTGTTAGCGTTAGGGTTTGGGTTAGGGTAAGGGTAAGGGTAAGGGTTAGGGTTAGGATTAGGGTTAGGGTTAGGTTTAGAGTTAGGGTTAGGATTAGGGTTAGGGTTAGGGTAAGAGTAAGGGTTTGGGTTAGGGTTAGGTTTAGGGTTAGGTTTAGGGTTAGGGTTAGGTTAAGGGTAAGGGTTAGGGTTAAGGTTAGGGTTACGGTTAGGGTTAGGGTTAGGGTTAGGGTTAGGGTAGGGGTAAGGGTTTTGGTTAGGGTTAGGATTAGGGTTAGGTTTAGGGGTAGGGTTAGGATAAGGGTAAGGGTTAGGGTTAAGGTTAGGGTTACGGTTAGGGTTAGGGTAAGGATAAGGGTTTTGGTTAGGGTTATGGTTAGGGTTAGGTTTAAGTTTAGGGTTAGGGTTAGGGTAAGGGTAAGTGTTAGGTTTAAGGTTAGGGTTACTGTTAGGTTTAGGGTTAGGGTAGGGGTAAGGGTTAGGGTTAGGTTTAGGTTTAGAGTTAGGGTTAGGGTTAGGGTAAGGGTAATGGTAAGGGTTAGGGTTAGGGTTATTTAAAGTGTAAGTGTTAGGGTTAGGGTTAGGGTAACGATTAGGGTTAGGGTTACGGTTACGGTAAGAATTAGGGTTAGGGTTAGGGAAAGGGTAAGGGTTAGGTTTAGGGTTAGGGTAAGGATTAGGGTTACGGTTAAGGTTAGGGTAAGGGTTAGGGTTAGGGTTAGTGTTAGAGTTAGCATTAAAATTAGGTTTAGGGTTACGGTAAGGATAAGGGTTAGGTGTAGGTTTAGGGTTAGGGTTAGTGTATGTGAAATCATTAGGGTTAGGGTTAGGGTTAGGGTTAGGGTTAGGTTTAGGGTTAGGGTTAGTGTTAGGATTAGGGTAAGGGTAAGTTTTGGGGTTAGGGTTATGGTTAGGTTTAGGGTTAGGGTTATGGTTAGGGTTGGTAAGGGTAAGGGTTAGGGTTAAGTTAAGGGTTAAGTTTAGGTTAGGGTTAGGGTAAGGGTTAGGGTTAGGGTTAGTGTTTGGGTTATGGTTAGGGAAATGGTTAGGGTTAGGGTAAGGGTTAGGGTTAGGGTTAGGGTTAGGGTTACAGTTAGGGTTAGGGTTAGGCTAAGGGTTAGGGTTAGGGTTAGGGTTAGGGTAAGGGTTAGGGTGAGGGTTAGGGTTAGGTTTAGGTTTGGGGTTAGGGTTAGGATAAGAGTAAGGGTTAGGGTTAGGGTTAGGGTTAGTTTTAGGGTTAGGGTTAGCGTAAAGGTTAGGGTAAGGGTTAGGATTAAGGTTAGGGTTAGGGTTAGGGTTAGCATTAGGGTTGGGGTAAGGTTTAGGGTTAGTGTAGGGGTTAGGGTTAGGGTTAGGGTTGGCTTTAGGGTTAGCGTTAGGGTTGGGATTAGGGTTAGGGTAAAGGTAAGGGTTAGAGTTAGGGTTAGGGTAAGGATTAGGGTTAGGGTTAGGTTTAGGGTTAGCGTTAGGGTTAGGGTTATGGTTAGTGGTTAGGGTTAGGGTTAGGGTTAGGGTTAGGGTAAGGGTAAGTGTTTTGGTTAGGATTAGGGTTAGGTTTAGGGTTAGGGTTAGTGTAAGGTTAAGGGTTAGGGTTAAGGTTAGGGTTATGGTTAGGGTAAGGGTTATGGTTAGGGTAAGGGTTAAGGTAAGGGTAATGGTTAGGGTTAGGTTTAGGGTTAGTGAAAGTGTAAGGGTTAGTGTTAGGGTTAGGGTTAGGGTAAGGATTAGGTTAGGATTAGGGTTAGGGTAAGGATTAGGGTTAGGGTTAGGGAAAGGGTTAGGGTTAGGTTTAGTGTTAGGTTAAGGATTAGGGTTAGGGTTAACGTTAGGGTAAGGGTTAGGGTTAGGGTTAGTGTTAGGGTTAGGATTAAAATTAGGGTTAGGGTTAGGGTAAGGGTAAGGGTTAGGGTTAGGGTTAGTGTAAGTGTAAGGGTTAGGGTTAGGGTTAGGGTTAGGGGTAGGTTTAGGGTTAGGGTTAGGGTTAGGGTTAGGGTAAGGGTAAGTTTTATGGTTATGGTTAGGTTTGGTAAGGGTAAGGGTTAGGGTTAAGTTTAGAGTTAAGTTTAGGTTAGGGTTAGGGTAAGTGTCAGGGTTAGGGTTAGGGTTATTGTTTGGGTTATGGTTAGGGAAAGGGTTAGGTTTAGGGTAAGGGTTAGGGTTAGGTTTAGGGTTAGAGTTAGGGTTAGGGTTAGGGTAAGGGTTAGGGTTAGGGTTAGGGTTAGGGATAAGGGTAAGCTAAGGCTAAGGGTATTGTTAAGGTTAGGGTTAGGGTTAGGGTTAGGTTTAGGGTTAGGGTTAGGGTTAGTGTTATGGTAAGTGTTAGGGTTAGGGTTAGGGTTGGGTTTAGGTTTAGGGTTAGGGTAAGGGTAATGGTTAGGGTTAGGTTTAGGGTTGGGGTTAAGGTTAGGGTTATGGTTAGGGTAAGGATTAGGGTAAGGGTTAGGGAAAGGGTAAAGGTTAGGTTTAGGGTTAGGGTAAGGATTAGGGTTAGGGTTAAGGTTAGGATAAGGGTTAGGGTTAGGTTTAGTGTTAGGGTTAGGTTTAAAATTAGGGTTAGGGTTAAGGTTAGGGTAAGCGTTAGGGTTAGGGTTAGGTTTAGGTTGAGCGTTAGGGTTAGGGTTATGTTTAGTGGTTAGGGTTAGGTTTGGGTTAGGGTAAGGGTTAGGGTTAGGGTTAAGGTAAAAGTTAGGATTAAGGTTAGTTTCAGGGTTAAGTTTAGGGTTAGGGGTTAGGATTAGGGTTAGGGTTAGGCTAAGGGTAAGTGTTAGGGTTATGGTTAGGGTTAGGGTAAGATTAAGTGTTAGGGTTAGGTTAGGGTAAGGATTAGGGTAAGGGTTAGGGAAAGGGTAAAGATTAGGTTTAGGGTTAGGGTAAGGATTAGGGTTAGGGTTAAGGTTAGGATAAGGGTTAGGGTTAGGTTTAGTGTTAGGGTTAGGTTTAAAATTAGGGTTAGGGTTAGGGTAAGGGTAAGGGTTAGGGTTAAGGTTAGGGTTAGTGTAAGTGTAAGGGTTAGGGTTAGGGTTAGGGGCAGGTTTAGGTTTAGGGTTAGAGTTAGGGTTAGGGTAAGAGTAAGTTTTAAGGTTATGGTTAGGTTTGGTAAGGGTAAGGGTTAGGGTTAAGTTTAGGGTTAAGTTTAGGTTAGGGTTAGGGTAAGTGTCAGTGTTAGGGTTATGGTTAATGTTTGGGTTATGGTTAGGGAAAGGGTTAGGGTTCGGTTAAGGGTTAGGGTTACGGTTAGTTTTAGGGTTAGAGTTAT
>JANJXV010000239.1:172500-197500 GCA_024803745.1 Megascapheus bottae | reverse complement strand
TTAGGGTAAGGATTAGAGTTTCGGTTAGCGTTAGGGTAAGGGTTAGGATTAGGGTTAGGGAAAGGGTAAGTGTTAGGGTAAGGGTTAGGGTTAGGGTTAGGGTTTGGGTAATGGTTAGGGTTAGGTTTAGGGTAAGGTTTAGGTTTAGGGTTAGGGTTACGGTTATCATTAAGTTTAGGCTTAGGGTACGGTTTAGGGTTAGGGTTAGTGTTAAGGTTATGGGTTAGGGTTAGGGTAAGGGTAAGGGTGAGGGTTAGAGTTATGGTTAGGGTTAGGGTTAGGTTTAGGGTTAGGGTTAGTGTAAGGGTAAGGGTTAGGATTAGGGTTAGGGAAAGGGTAAGTATTAGGGTAAGGGTTAGGGTTAGGGTTAGGGTTAGGGTAATGGTTAGGGTTAGGTTTAGGGTAAGGTTTAGATTTAGGGTTAGGGTTACGGTTATCATTAAGTTTAGGCTTAGGGTAGGGTAAGGGTAAGGGTTAGGGTTAGGGTTAGGGTGAGGGTGAGGGTAAGGATTAGGTTCAGGTTTAGGGTTAGGGTAAGGGTTAGGGTTAGATTTAAGTTTAGCATTAAGTTTAGGGGTAGGGTTAGGTTAAGGGTAATGGTTAGGGTTAGGGTTAGGGTTAGTATAAGGGAAAGGGTTAGGGTTAGGGTTAGGGTTAGGGTTAGAGTTAGGGGAAGTTTAAAATTTAGGATTAGGGTTAGTGTTAGGGTTAGGGTTAAGGTTAGGGTTAGGGTTAGGGTATATCTAAGGGTTAGGATTAGGGTTAGGGGTTAGGTTTAGGGTTAGGGTTAGGGACTGGGTAAGGGTTAAGTTATGGGATTAGGGTTACGTTTAGGGTTAGGGTAAGGGTTAGGGTTAGGGTTAGGGTTAGGATTAGGGTTAGGGTTATGGTAAGGGTTAGGTTTAGGGTTAATGTTAGGGTTAGGCTTAGGTTTATGGTTAGGGTTAGGGTAAGTGTTAGTGTTGGGGTTAGGGTTAGGGTTAGGGTTATGGTAAGGGTTAGGTTTAGGGTTAATGTTAGGGTTAGGCTTAGGTTTATGGTTAGGGTTAGGGTAAGTGTTAGTGTTGGGGTTAGGGTTAGGGTTAGGGTTATAGTTAGGGTTAGGCTTAGGGTTAGGGAAAGAGTAAGGGATAGGGCTAGTGTTAGGTTTATTGTAAGCATTAGGTTTAGGGTTAGGGTTATGGTAGGGTTAGGGTTAAGGTTAGGGTTAGGGTTAGGGTAAGGAATAGATTTTGGGTTAGCGTTAGGGTAAGAGTTAGGTTTAGGTTTAGGGTTAGGGTTAGCTTTAAGGTTAGGGTTAGGGTAATGGTAAGTGTTAGGGTTAGTGTTAGGGTAGGGTAAGTGAATGGGTTAGGGTTAGGGATAGTGCTAGGGTTAGGGTTAAGGTTAGGGTTAGGATTATGGTAAGGGTAAGGGTTAGGTTTAGCATTAGGGTTAGGGCTTTGGGTTAGGGTTAGGGTTAGGGTTACTGTTAGGTTTGGGGTTAGGGTTAGTGTTAGGGTTAGGGTTAAGGTGAGGGTTAGTGTTAGGTTTAGGGTAAGGGTTAGGGTTAGAGTTAGGGTTAGGGTAAGGGTTAGGTTAGGGTTAGGGTAAGGGTTAGAGTTAGGTTTAGGGTAATGGTAAGGTTTAGGGTTAGGATTAGGTTAAGGTTAGGGTAAGGGTAAGGTCTAGGATTAGGTTTAGAGTTAGGGTTAAGGTTAGGGTAAGGGTTAGGGTTAGGGTTAGTTTAGGGTTAGAGTAAGGGTTAGGGTTAAGGTTAGGGATAGGGTTAGGGTTAGGGTAAGTTTTAGGTTAGGGTTAGGGTAAGGGTTAGGGTTAGGTTTAGGGTAAGGCTAAGGTTTAGGGTTAGCGTTAAGGTAAGGGTAAGGGTTAGGGTTAGGGTAAGGGTTAGGGTTAGGGTTAGTTTTAAGGTAAGGGTTAGGGTTAGGGTTAGGTTAAGGTTAGGGTTAGGTTTACGGTTAGGCTAAGGGGAAGTGTAAGGGTTAGGATTAGTGTTAGGGTAAGGATAAGGGTTAGGGTTAGAGTTAGGGTTAGGGTTAGGTTTAGATTTAGGGTTACGTTAAGGGTAAGGGTTAGGGTTAGGGTTAGGGTTAGGATTAGGTTAAGACTAAGGGTAAGGGTTAGGGTTAGGCTTATGATTAGTTTTAGGTTTAGAGTTAGCGTTAGGGTTAGGTTTAGGGTTATGGTTAGGGTAAGGGTAAGGGTTTGGGTTAGGGTTATGGTTAGGGTTAGGTTTAGGTTTAGGGTTAGGGCAAGGGTAAGGGTTAGGGTTAAGAATAGGTTTAGGGTTAGGGTTAGGGTTAGGGTAAGGTTTATGGTTAGGGTTAGCGTTAGGGTTCGCATTAAGATTAGGGTTAGGGTTATGGTAAGGGTAAGGGTTAGGGTTAGGGTTAGGGTTAGGGTTAGGGGAAGGGGAAGGGTTAGGGTTAGGATTAGGTTTAGGGTTAATGAAAGGGTAAGGGTTAGTGCTAGGGTTAGGGTAAGGATTAGGGTTATTGTTAGGGTTAGGGTAAGGATTAGGGTTAGGGTTTGGGAAAGGGTAAGGGTTAGGGTTAGTGTTAGCTTTAGGGTTATGGTTAGGGTTAGGTAAGGGTTAGGTTTAAGGTAAGGGTTAGGGTTATGGTTAGGTTTATGGTTAGGGTTAGGGTAAGGGTAAGGGTTAGAGTTAGGTTTAGGTGTTGTTAAGGTTAGGGTTAGGGTAAGGGTAAGGGTTAGGGTTAGGGTTAGGGTTAGGGTAAGGTTTAGGGTTAGGGTTAGTGTAAGAGTTATGGATAGGGTTAGGGTTAGGGTAAGGATTAGGGTTAGGTTAGGGTTAGGGTTAGGGTAAGGTTTAGGGTTAGAGTTAGGGTTAGGGATAGGTTTAGGGTTAGGGTTAGGATAAGGGTAAGGGTTAGGGTTAAGTTTAGGGTTAGGGTTATGGTTAGGGTAAGGATTAGGGTTAGGGTTAGAGTTAGGGTAAGGGTTACGGTTAGGGTTAGGTTTAGGGTTAGCATTAGGATTAGGGTTAGGGTTAGGTTAAGGGTAAGGGTTAGGGTTAGGGTTAGGGTTATGGTAAGGGTAAGGGTAAGGGTTAGGGTTACGGTTAGGTTTAGGGGTTAGAGTTAGAGTTAGGGATAGGGTTAGGTTTCGGGTTAGGATTAGGGTTAGGGTTAGGGTAAGGGTTAGGGTTAGGGTAAGGGTAAGGGTTTGGTTAGTGTTAGGGTTAGGTTAAGTGTTAGGGTTAGGGTAAGGGTAAGAATTAGGGTTAGGGTTAGTGTTAGGGTAAGTGTTAGGGTTGGGGTTAGGGTGAGCATTAAGGTTAGGGTTAGGGTTAGGGTTAGGGGTTAGAGTTAGGGTTAGTGCTAGGGTTAGGGTTAGGCTTGGTGTTAAGGTTAGGGTTAGGGTTAGGGTATGTATAAGTGTTAGGCTTAGGGTAAAGTTAAGGGTTAGGGTTAGGGTTACGGTTAGGGTAAGGGTTAGGGTAATGGTTATGGTTATGGTTAGGGTTAGGGTTAGGTTTAGGTTAGGGTTAGGGTAAGGGTAATGTTTAGGGTTAGGTTTAGGGTTGGGGTTACGGTTAGGGTTAGGGTTAGGGTAAGGTTAAGGGTTAGGGTTAGGTTTAGGTTAAGGGTTAGGGTTAGGGTTAGGTTTAGGGTCAGCGTTAGGGTTAGGGTTAGTGTTACTGGTTACAGTTAGGCTTAGGGTTAGGTTAAGGGTTAGGGTTAGGGTTAGGGTAAGGGTTAGGTTTAGGGTTAGGGTTAGGGTAAGGGTAAGGGTTAGAGGTAGGGTTAGGGTTAAGTTTAGGGTTAGGGGTTAGGTTTAGGTTTAGGGTTAGGCTAAGGGTAAGTGTTAGAGTTTGGGTTAGGGTTAGGGTAAGGATAAGGGGTAGGGTTAGGGTTAGGGTTAGGGTTAGTGTAAGGTTAAGTGTTAGGGTTAGGGTTAGGGTTAGGCTTAGGGTTAGGGTTAGGGTAAGGGTAAGGGTTTGGGTTAGGGTAGGGTTAGGGTCAGGTTTAGGGTTAGGGTTAGGGTAAGGGTAAGCGTTAGGGTTAAGTTAGGGTTAGGGTTAGGGTTAGTTTAGGGTAAGGGCAAGTTTTAAGGTTAGGGTTAGGGTTAGGGTTAGGGTTAGGGTTAGCGTTAGGGTAAGGGTAAAATTTAGGGTTAGGGTTACGGATATGGTTAGGGTTTAGAGTTAGGGTAAGGGTTAGGGTTAGGGATAGGGTTAGGTTTCATGTTAGGGGTAGGGTTAGGGTTAGGGTAAGGGTAGGGTTAGGGTAAGGGTAAGGGTTGTGGTTAGTGTTAGGGTTAGCGTAAGGGTTAGGGTTAGGGTTAGGGTTAGGGCAAGGATTAGGGTTAGGGTTAGTGTTAGGGTTAGGGTTAAGGTTAGGGTGAGCATTAAGGTTAGGGTTAGGGTTAGGGTTAGGGGTTAGAATTAGGGTTAGTGTTAGGGTTAGGGTTAGGCTTAGGCTTAGGTTTAAGGTTAGGGTTATGGTTAGGGTTAGGGTAAGTTTTAGGGTTAGGGTAAGGGTAAGGGTTAGGGTTAGGGTAAGGGTAAGGTTTGGGGTTAGGTTTAGGGTTAGGGTTAGGGTTAGGGGTTAGGGTTAGGGTAAGGCTTAGGGTTAGGGTAAGGGTAAGTTTTAGAGTTAGGGTAAGGGTAAGGGTTAGGGTTAGTGTTACGGTTTCGGGTTAGAGTTAGGGTTAAGGTTAGGGTTAGGTTTAGGGTTAGGGGTAGGGTTAGGGTAAGGGTTAGGTTTGGGGTTAGGTTTAGGGTTAGGATTAGGGTTAGCGGTTAGGGTTAGGTTTAGGGTTAGGGAAAGGGTAAGGTTTAAGGTAAGGTTTAGGGTTAGAGTTAGGGTTAGGGTAAGGCTTAGGGTTAGGGTAAGGGTTAGCGTAAGGGTTAGGGTTAGGATTAGGGTTAGGGTTAGGGTTAGGGGTAGGGATAGGTTTAGGGTTAGTTTAGGGTTAGGGTTAGGGTTAGCATTAAGGTTAGGGTTAGGGGACGGGTTAGGGAAACTGTTAGGGTTAGGGTGAGGGTAAGGATAAGGGTTAGGGTTAGGGTTAGGTTTAGGTTCAGGGTTGGGGTTAAGGTTAGGGTTAGGGTTAGGGTAAGGGTAAGGGTTAGGTTTAGCGTTAGGGTTAGGGTAAGTGTTAGGGTTAGGATTAGGTTTAGGGTGAGGGTTAGGGTAAGGGTAAGGATTCGGGTTAGGTTTAGGTTTAGGGTTAGGGTTAGAGTAAGGGTAAGGGTTAGGGTTAGGTTTAGGGTTAGAGTAAGGGTAATGGTTAGGGTTAGGGTTAGAGTTAGGTTTAGGGTTAAGGTTAGGGTTAGGTTTAGGGTTAGGGTTAGGGTTAGGGTTAGGGTAAGTGTTAGGGTTTGGGTTAGTGTTAGGGTTAGGGTAAGGGTAAGGATTCGGCTTAGGGTTAGGGTTAGGGTTAGGGTTACGGGTAGGGTTAGGGTTAGGGAAAGGGTAAGGGTTAGGGTACGGGTAAGGGTTAGGTTTAGGATTAGGGTTAGGGGTTAGGGTTAGGGTTAGGGTAAGTGTAATGGTAACGTTTAGGTTTAGGTTTAGGGTTAGGTGTTAGGTTAGGGGTTAGTGTAAGGCTTAGGGTTAGGTTTAGGGTTAGGTTAAGGGTTAGGGTTAGGGTTAGCATTTAGGTTATTGTTAGGTTAGGGTTAGGGTTAGGGTAAGGGTAAGGGTTAGGTTTAGGAATAGGGTTAGGGGTTACTGTTATGGTTAGGGTAAGGGTAAGGTTTAGGTTTAGGTTTAGGTTTAGGGTTAGGTGTTACGGTTAGGGTTAGTGTGAGGCTTAGGGTTAGGGTTAGGGTAAGGGTTAGTTTAGGGTTAGGGTTAGGGTTAGCATTAAGATTAGGGTTATGTTTAGGGTTTGGGTTAGGGAAAGTGTTAGGGTTAGGGTTAGGGTAAGGGTAAGGGTTAGGGTTAGGGTTAGGTTTAGGTTTAGGGTTGGGGTTAAGGTTAGGGTTAGGTTTAGGGTAAGGGTAAGGGTTAGGCTTAGGCTTAGGGTTAGGGTAAGTCTTAGGGTTAGGGTTAGTGTTAGGGTTAGGGTAAGGGTAAGGATTCCGGTTAGGTTTAGGGTTAGGGTTAGGTTTAGGGTAAGTGTAAGGGTTAGGTTTAGGGTTAGGGTTAAGTTTAGGGTTAGGTTTAGGGTTAGGACTAGGGTTAGGTTCAGGTTTGGGGTTATGGTTAGGGTAAGAGAAAGGGTTAGGATTAGGCTTAGGCTTAGGGTTACGGATAAGGTTAGGGTTAGGTTTAGGGTTAGGGTTAGGGAAAGGGTAAGGGTTAGGGTTAGTGTTAGGGTTAGGGTTAGGGTTAGGTTTAGGGGAAGGATTAGTGTTATGGTTAGGGTAAGTGTTAGGGTTAGGCTTAGGTTTAGCATTAAGTTTAGGGTTAGGGTTAGGGTAAGGGTAAGGGTTAGGGTTATTGTTAGTGTAAGGGTTAGTTTTGGGGGTTAAGGTTAGGGTTAAGGTCAGGGTTAGGGATAGGTTTACGGTTACGGTTAGTGGAAATGTAAGTGTTAGGGTTAGGGTTAGGGTTAGTTTTAGGATTAGGGTTAGGGTAAGGGTAAGTGTTAGTTTAGGGTTACGGTTAGGTTAAAGGTTAGGTTTAGGGTTAGGGTTAGGGTAAGGGTAAGGGTTAGGCTTAGGGTTAGGTTTAGGGTTAGGGTTAGGGAAAGGGTATGGGTTAGGGTAAGGTTTAGGGTTAGGGTTAGTTTTAGGGTAAGGCTTAGGGTTAGGGTTAGGGTTAGCGTAAGGGTTAGGGTTAGGATTAGGGCTAGGATTAGCATTAAGGTTAGGGTTAGGGTTAGGGTAAGGGTAAGGGTTAAGGTTAGGATTAGGGTAAGGATTAGGGTTAGGTTTCGGGTTACAGTAAGGGTTAGGGTTAGGGCTAGGGTTAGGATTAGCAGTAAGTTTAGGGTTAGGGTTAGGGTAAGGGTAAGTGTTAGGGTTAGGGTTAGGGTTAGGGTTAGGGGTAGTGTTATGGGTTAGGGTTAGGGTAAGGGTTAGGGTTAAGGTTAGGGTTAGGGTTAGCATTAAGGTTAGGTTTAGGGTTTGGCTAAGGGTAAGATTTAGGGTTAGGTTTAGGGTTAGGGTAAGGGAAAGGGTTAGGGTTAGGGTTCGCGTTAGTGTTAGGTTTAGGGTGAGATTTAGGGTAAGGGTAAGTGTTAGGGTTAGGTTAGGGTAAGAGTAAGGGTTAGGGTTAATGTTAGGTTTAGGGTTAGGTTTAGGGTTAAGGTTACGGTAAGGGTTAGGGTTAGGTTAGGGTTAGGGTTAGGGTTAGGATTAACAAGAAGGTTAGGTTTAGGGTTAAGGTAGGGTAAGGGCTAGTGTTAGGGTTAGGGTTAGGGTAAGGATTAGGGTTAGTGTTAGGGTTAAGGTAAGGGTAAATTTTAGGGTTAGGGTTATGGTTAGGGTTAAGTTTAGGGTTAGGGTTAGGGTTAGGGTTAGGCTTAGAGAAAGGGTAAATGTTAGGTTAGGGTTAGGGTTAGGGTTAGAGTAAGGGTTAGGGTTAGGGTTAGAGCTAGGTTTAGGGTTAAGGTTAGGGTTAGGTTTAGGGATAGGGTTAGGGTAAGTGTAAGTGTTAGGGTTAGGTTTAGTGTTAGGGTTAGGGTAAGTGTAAGGGTTAGGGTTAGGGTTAGGGGTAGGGGTAGGGGTAGGGTTAGGGTTACAGTTAGGTTTACGGTTACGGTTAGGGTAAGGGTACGGTTTAGGGTTATGGTTATGGTTATGGTTACGGGTAGGGTTAGGGTTAGGGAAAGGGTAAGGGTTAGGGTAAGGGTAAGGTTTAGGGTTAGGGTTAAGGTAAGGATTAGGCTTAGGGTTAGGATAAGCGTTAGGGTTAGGGTTAGGGTTAACATTAAGGTTAGGGTTAGGGTTAGGGTAAGGGTAAGGGTTAGGGTTAGGTTTAGGGTTAGGATAAGGATTAGGGTTAGGGTTAGGGTTAGGTAAGGGTTAGGTTTAGGGTTAGGGTTAGCATTAAGGTGAGGGTTACGGTTAGGGTAAGGGTAAGGGTAAGGGTTAGGGTTAGGGTTAGGGGTTAGTGTTAGGGTTAGGATAAGGGTAAGGTTAAGGTTTAGGTTTAGGTTTAGGGTTAGGTGTTAGGGTTAATGTTAGTGTAATCTTAGGGTTAGGTTTAGGTTTAGGGTAATGGTTAGGGTTAGGGTTAGCATTAAATTTAGGGTTATGTTAGGGTTAGGGTTAGGGTTAGGGTAAGGGTAAGGGTTAGGGTTAGGATTAGGGTTAGCGGTTAGGGTTAGGGTTAGGATAAGTGTAAGGTTTAGGTTTAGGTTTAGGTTTAGGGTTAGGTGTTAGGGTTAGGGTTAGTGTGATGCTTAGGGTTAGGGTTAGGGTAAGTGTTAGTTTATGGTTAGGGTTAGGGTTAGCATTAATGATAGTGTTAGGGTTATGGTTAGGTTTAGGGAAAGTGTTAGGGTTAGGGTTAGGGGAAGTGTAAGGGTTAGGGTTAGGGTTAGTTTTAGGTTTAGGGTTGGGGTTAAGGTTAGGGTTAGAGTTAGAGTAAGGGTAAGGGTTACGCTTAGGGTTAGGATTAGGGAAAGTATTACGGTTTGGGTTAGGGTTAGGTTTAGGGTTAGAGTAAGGGTAAGGATTCGGGTTAGGTTTAGGGTTAGGTTTAGGGTTAGGTTTTGGGTAAGGGTAAGGGTTAGGTTTAGGGTTAGGGTTAAGGTTAGGGTTAGAGTTAGTGTTAGGTTTAGGATTTGGGTTAGGTTTAGGTTTAGGGTTAGGGTTAGGGTAAGGGAAAGGTTTAGGGTTAGGTTTAGGCTTAGGGTTAGGGAAAAGGTTAGGGTTAGGTTTAGGGTTAGGGTTAGGGTTAGGGTTAGGGTAAGGATTAGGGTAGGGTTAGGCTAAGGGTTAGGTTTAGGTTTAGGGTTAGCATTAAGTTTAGGGTTCGGGTTAGGGTAAGGGTAAGGGTTAGGGTTATTGTTAGGGTAAGGGATAGTTTTGGGGGTTAGGGTTAGGGTTAAGGTTAGGATTAGGAATAGGTATAGGGTTAGGGTTAGTGTAAGGGTAAGTGTGAGGGTTAGGGTTAGGGTTAGCATTAAGTTTAGGGTTAGGTTAGGATTAGGGTTAGGGTTAGAGTTAGGGTAAGGGTAACGGTTAGGGTTAGGATTAGGGTTAGGGGTTAGGGTTAGGGTTAGGGTAAGTGTAATGGTAAGGTTTAGGTTTAGGTTTAGGGTTAGGTGTTAGGATAAGGGTGAGTGTAAGTCTTAGGGTTAGGTTTAGGGTTAGGGTAAGGTTTATGGTTAGGTTTAGCATTTAGGTTAAGGTTCGTTAGGGTTATGGTTAGGGTTAAGGTAAGGGTAAGGGTTAGGTTTAGGATTAGGATTAGGTTTGGGGTTAGGGTTAGGGTTAGGGTTAGGATTAGGGTTATGTTTAGGTTTAGGGTTAGGGTTAGGGTAAGGGAAAGGGTTAGGGTTAGGCTTAAGCTTAGGATTAGGGATAAGGTTAGGGTTAGTTTTAGGGTTAGAGTTAGGGTTAGGGTTAGGGAAAGGGTAAGGGTTAGGGTTAGTGTTAGGGTTAGGGTTAGGGTTAGGGTTAGGGTTAGTGGAAGGATTAGTGTTAGGGTTAGGGTAAGGGTTAGGGTTAGGTTTAGGGATAGCATTAAGTTTAGGGTTAGGGTTAGGGTAAGGGTAAGGGTTAGGGTTATTGTTAGGATAAGGGTTAGTTTTGGGGGTCAGGGTTAGGGTTAGGGTTAGGGATAGGTTTAGGCTTACAGTTAGTGTAAGGGTAATTGTTATGGTTAGGGTTAGGGTTAGTTTTAGGGTTAGGGTTAGGGTAAGGGTAAGTGTTAGGTTAGGGTTACGGTTAGGGTTAAGGTTGGTGTTAGGGTTAGGGTTAGGGTAAGGGTAAGGGTTACGGTTAGGGTAAGGTTTAGGGTTAGGGTTAGGGTTATGGTAAGGCTTAGGGTTAGGGTTAGGGTTAGCGTAAGGGTTAGGGTTAGGATTAGGGTTAGGGTTAGCATTAAGGTTAGGGTTAGGGTTAGGGTAAGGGTAAGGGTTAAGGTTAGGGTTAGGGTAAGGATTAGGGTTAGGTTTAGGGTTACAGTAAGGGTTAGGGTTAGGGTTAGGATTAGCAGTAAGTTTAGGGTTAGGGTTAGGGTAAGGGTAAGGGTTAGGGTTAGTTTTAGGGTTAGGTTTAGGGGTTAGGGATAGGGTTAGGTTTAGGGTAAGGGTTAGGGTTAGGGTTAGGGTTAGCATTAAGGTTAGTGTTAGGGTTAGGGTAAGGGTAAGATTTAGGGTTAGGTTTAGAGTTAGGGTAAGGGTAAGGGTTAGGGTTAGGGTTAGGGTTAGGGTTAGTGTTAGGGTTAGGGTTAGGTTTAGGGTAAGGGTAAGGGTTAGGGTTAGGGTAAGGGTAAGGTTTAGGGTTAATTTTAGGGTTAGGGTAAGGGTTAGGGTTAGGGTAAGGGTTAGGATTAACATGAAGGTTAGTGTTAGGGTTAGGGTTAGGCCTAGGGTTAGGTTAAGGTTAGGGTTAGGGAAAGGGTTAGGGTTAGGTTTTGGGTTAGGGTTAGGTTTAGGTTTAGGGTTAGGGTTAGGGTTAGGGTTAGGGAAAGTGTAATGGTTAGGGTTAGGGTTAAGGTTAGGGTTAGGGTAAGGATTAGGGTTAGGGTTAGGGTAAGGGTTAGGGTTAGGGTTAGGGTTAGCATTAAGGTTAGGTTTAGGGTAAGGGTAAGGGTAAGGGTTAGGGTTATTGTTAGGGTGAGGTTTAGATTTGGGGGTTAGGGTTAGGGTTAGGGTTAGGGTTAGGGATAGGTTTAGGTTTAGGTTTAGGCTAAGGTAAATGTTAGGGTTAGGGTTAGGGTTAGGTTTAGGGTTAAGGTTAGGGTAAGGGTAAGTGTTAGGGTTAGGGTTAGGGTAAGGGTAAGGGTTAGGGTTAGGGTTAAGGTTAGGGTTAGGGTTAGGGTTAGGATAAGGGTAAGGATTAGGGTTAGGGTTAGGTTTAGTGAAAGGGTAAGGATTAGGGTAAGAGTTAGGGTTAGAGTTAGGTTTAGGGTAAGTGTTAGGGTTAGGGTTAGGGTTAGGGTAAGGTTTAGGGTTAGGGTTAGGTTTAGGGTTAGTGTTAAGATTAGGGTTAGGTTAGGTTAAGGGTAAGGGTTTGGGTTCGGGTTAGGGCTAGCATTAGGCTTAGGGTTAGGGTTACAGTTACGGTTAGGGTTAGGTTTAGGGTTAGGGTTAGGGTAAGAGTAAGTGTTAGGGTTAGTGTTAGGGTAAGGGTAAGGGTTAGGGTTAGGGTTAAGGTTAGGGGTAGTGTTAGTGTTAGGGTTAGGGTAAAGGTAAGGTTTAGGGTTAGTGTTAGGGTTAGGGAAAGGTTAAGGATTAGGGTAAGAGTTAGGGTTAGGGTTAGGGTTAGCGTAAGTGTTCGGGTTAGGGTTAGGGTAAGGGTTAGGGTTATGGTTAGGGTTAGAGTTAGCATTAAGGTTAGGGGTAGGTGTAGGGTAAGTGTACGGGTTAGGGTTAGGGTTAAGGTAGGGTAAGGGATAGGGTTAGGCTTAGGCTTAGGTTTAGGGTTAAGGATAGGGTTAGGTTGAGGTTTAGGTTTAGGGTTAGGGTTAGAGTAATGGTAAGGGTTAGAGTTAGTGTTAGGGTTAGGTTTAGAGTTAGCATTAACTTTAGGGTTAGGGTTAGGGTGAGGGCAAGGGTTAGGGTTATTGTTAGGGTAAGGGTAGTTTTGGGGGTTAGGGTTAGGGTTAGGGTTAGAGATAGGTTTAGGGTTAGGGTTAGTGTAAGGGTGAGGGTTAGTGTTAGGGTTAGGGTTAGGTTTAGGGTTAGGGTTAGGTTTAGGTTTAGGATTAGGGTTAGGGGTAGGGAAAGGGTAAGGGTTAGGGTTAGGGTTAGGGTTAGGTTCAGGTTTAGGCCTACGGTTAGGTTAAGGTTAGGGTTAGGTTTAGGTTTTGGGTTAGGGTTAGGGTTAGGGAAAGTGTAAGGGTTAGGGTTAGGGTTAGGGTTAGGGTTAGGGCTAGGGTAAGGATTAGGGTTAGGGTTAGGGTAAGGGTTAGGGTTAGGGTTAGGGTTAGCATTAATGTTAGTGTTAGGGTTAGGGTAAGGGTAAGGGTTAGGGTTATTGTTAGGGTGAGGTTTAGGTTTGGGGGTTAGGGTTAGGGTTATTGTTGGGTTTAGGGATAGGTTTAGTGTTAGGGTTAGGGTAAGTGTAAGTGTTAGGGTTAGGGTTAGGGTTAGGTTTAGGGTTATGGTTAGGGTAAGGGTAAGTGTTAGGGTAAGGGTTAGGGTTAGGGTTAAGGTTAGGGTTAGGGTTAGGGTTAGGGTAAGGGTAAGGTTTAGGGTTAGGGTTATGTTTAGGGAAAGGGTAAGGATTAGGGTAAGAGTTAGGGTTAGGTTTAGGTTTAGGGTAAGGTTTAGGATTAGGGTTAGGGTTTAGGGTTAGGGTTAGGGTTAGGGTTAGCATTAAGGTTAGGGTTAGGGTTAGGGTTAGGGTTACGGTTAGGGTTAGGGTTTGGTTAGGGTTAGGGTTAGGGTTAAGATTAGGGTTAGGGTTAGGGTTACGGTTAGGTTTAGGGTTAGGTTTAGGGTAAGGGTTAGGGTTAGGGTTAGGGTTAAGATTAGGGTTAGGGTTAGGGTTACGGTTAGGTTTAGGTTTAGGGTTAGGGTAAGGGTAAGGGTGAGGGTTAGGGTTAGGGTTAGGGTTAAGATTAGGGTTAGGGTTATGGTTAGGTTTAGGGTTATGGGTAGGGTAAGGGTTACAGTTAGGCTGAGAGTTAGGGTTAGGTTAGGGTTAGGGTTAGAGTTAGGGTTATGGTTAGGGTAAGGTTAAGGGTAAGGGTTAGGGTTAGGGTTAGGGTTAAAATTAGGGTTAGGGTTAGGGTTACGGTTAAGTTTAGGGTTAGGATTAGGGAAAGGGTTAGGTTTAGGGTTAGGGTTAGGGTTAGAGTTAGGGTAAGGGTTAGGGTAAGGGTAAGGTTTAGGGTTAGGGTTAGGTTTAGGTTTAGAGTTGGTGTTAAGGGTAGGGTTAGGGTAAGGTTAAGGGTAAGGGTCGGGTTTAGGTTTAGGGTTAGGGTAAGTGTTAAGGTTAGGGTTAGGGTTAGGGTACGGGTTAGGGTAACTGTAAGGGTTAGGGTTAGGGTGAGGGTTAGGTTTAGGGTTAGGGTTAGGGTAAGAGTAAGTGTTAGGGTTAGAGTTAGGGTAAAGTTTAGGGGTAGAGTTAGGGTTAGGTTTAGTGTAAGTGTTAGGGTTAGGGTTAGGGTAAGGGTTAGGGTTATGGTTAGGGTTAGGGTTAGCATTAAGGTTAGGGTTAGGTTTAGGGTAAGGGTAAGGGTTAGGGTTATGGTTAGGGTAGGGTAAGTGTTAGGGTTAGGGTTACGGTTAGGGTTAGGGTAAGGGTAAGGTTTAGGGTTAGGGTTAGGGTAAGGTTTAGGGTTAGGGATAGGGTAAGGGTAAGGTTTATGGTTAGAGTTAGGGTTAAGGTTACGGTTAGGGTTAGGGTTAGGGAAAGGGTAAGGGTAAGGGTTAGGGTTAGGGTTAGCATTAAGGTTAGGGTTAGGTTTAGGGTAAGGGTAAGTGTTAGGGTTAGGGTTAGGGTTAGGGTAAGGTTTACGGTTAGGGTTAGGGTTAGGGTTAGAATTAAATTTAGGGTTAGGTTAGGGTAAGGGTAAGGGTTAGGGTTAGGGTGAGGGTAAGGATTAGGGTTAGGTTAGGGTTAGGGTAAGGGTTAGGGTTCGATTTAGGGTAAGGTTTAAGGTTAGGAGTAGGGTTACGGTAACGATAAGTGTTAGGGCAACGTTAGGCTTAGGCATAGGCGTTAGGGTTAGGGTTAGGGTTAGTGTTAGATTTAGGGTTAGGGTTAGGGTAAGGGTAAGGTTTAGGGTTAGGGTTAGGGTTAAGGTTAGGGTTAGGTTTAGGGTAAGGGTAAGTTTAAGGTTTAGGGTTAGAGTTAGGTTTAGGGGTTAGTGTTAGGGTTAGGGTTAGGGTAAGGGTAAGGGTTAGGATTAGGCTTAGAGTTAGGGTAACGATAAGGGTTAGGGTTAATGTTAGGGTTAGGGTTAGGGTTAGCGTTAGAATTAGGGTTAGGGTTAGGATTAGGGTTAGGGTAAGGGTAAGGTTAAGGGTTTGGTTAGACTTAGGTTTAGGGTTAGGGTTTGGTTTAGGGTAAGGATTAGGGTTCGGGTTAGAGTTAGGGTTAGGGAAAGGGTAAGGGTTAGGGTTAGGGTTAGGTTTAGGGTAAGGATTAGGGTTAGTGTTAGGGTTCGTGTATGTTTAGGGTTACGGTTAGGGTTAGGGTAAGAATTAGGGTTAGGTTTATGGTTAGGGTAAGGGTTAGGGTAAGGGTTAGGGTTAGGGTTAGGTTTAGGGTTGGCATTAAGGTTAGGGTTAGGGTTAGTGTAATGGTAAGGGTTAGGGTTAGCTTTAGGTTTAGGGTTAGGGTTAGGTTTAGGGTTCGGGTTAGGGTAAGGTTAAGTGTTAGGGTTAGGGTTAGGGTTAGCGTAAGGGTAATGGTTAGGGTTAGGCTTAGGGTTAGGGTTAAGTTTAGAGTTAGGGTTACGGTTAGGGTTAGTGTTAGGGTTCGTGTATGTTTAGGGTTACGGTTAGGGTTAGGGTAAGAATTAGGGTTAGGTTTATGGTTAGGGTAAGGGTTAGGGAAAGGGTTAGGGTAAGGGTAAGGTTTAGGGTTAAGTTTAGGGTTAAATTTAGATTAGGGTTAGGGTAAGGGTTAGGGTTAGGGTTAGGGTTAGTGTTTGGGTTGTGGTTAGGGAAAGGGTTAGGTTTAGGGTAAGGGTTAGGGTCAGGGTTAGGGTTAGGGTTAGAGTTAGGGTTAGGGTTAGGGAAAGGGTTAAGGTTAGGGTCACGGTAAGTGTAAGGGTTAGGGTTAGGGTTAGGGGTTAGGGTTAGGCTTATTGTTAGGTTTAGGTTTAGGGTAGGTGTTAGGGTTAATGTTAGGGTTAGGTTTAGGGTTAGGGTTAGAGTTAGGTTTAGGGATAAGTTTAGAGTTAGGGTTAGGGTAATGGTAAGGTTTAGGGTTAGGGTTAGAGTTAGGTTTAGGGTTAGGGTTAGGGTTAGGGTTAGGTTTATGGTTAGGATTAGGTTTAGGGTTAGGGTTAGGGTTAGGGAAAGGGTAACAGTTAGGGTTAGGGTTAGGTTGAGGGTAAGGATTAGGGTTAGTGTTAGGGTTAGTGTAGGGTTAGGATTACGGTTAGGGTTAGGGTAAGAATTAGGGTTAGGTTTAGGGTTATGGTAAGGGTTAGGGTTAGGGTTAGCTTTAGGGTTAGCATTAAGTTTATGGTTAGTGTTAGGGTAATGGTAAGGTTTAGGGTTAGGGTTAGGGTAATGGTTAGGGTTAGGGTTAGGGTTAGTGTTAGGGTTAGGGTTAAGGTTAGGTTAGGTTTAGTGTAAGGGTAAGGGTTAGGGTTAGCATTAGGGTTAGGGGTTAGGGTTAGGGTAAGGGTAAGGGTAAGGTTTAGGATTTTGCTTAGGGTTAGGGTTAGGTTTAGAGTTAGGGTAACGGTTAGGTTTAGGGTTAGGTTTAGGGTAAGGGTAAGGGTTAGGGGTATGGTTAGGTTTAGAGTTAGGGTAAGGGTAAGGGTTAGGGTTGGGGTTGCGGTAAGGATTAGGGTTAGGGTTAGGGTTAGGGTAAGGATTAGGGTTAGGGATAGGGAAAGGGTGAGAGTTAGTTTTAGGGTTAGGGTTAGGGTAAGGATTAGGGTTAGTTTTAGGGTTAGGGTAAGGGTTAGGTTTAGGGTTAGGCTTAGGGTTAGCATTAAGAGTAGGGTTAGGGTTACGGTAAGGGTAAGGGTTAGGGTTAGGGTAAGGGTTAGTGTTAGGGTTAGGGTAAGGGTAAGGGTTAGAGTTAGGGTTATGGTTAGGGTTAGGTTTAGGTTTAGGGTTACGGTAAGGGTAAGGGTTGGAGTTAAAGTTAGTGTTAGGGTTAGTGTTGAGGTTACGGTTAGGGTTAGGGTAAGTGTAAGGCTTAGGGTTCGGGTTAGGTTGAGGGGTTAGGGTTAGGGTTAGGGTTAGAGTTAGTGTAAGGATAAGGGTAAGGGTTAGGTTTAGGGTTAGGATTAGGGTTAGGGTTAGTGTTAGGGTTAGGGTTAGGTTTAGGGTTAGGGTTAGGTTTAGGTTTAGAGTTGGTGTTAAGGGTAGGGTTAGGGTAAGGTTAAGGGTAAGGGTCGGGTTTAGGTTTAGGGTTAGGGTAAGTGTTAGGGTTAGGGTTAGGGTTAGGGTACGGGTTAGGGTAACTGTAAGGGTTAGGGTTAGGGTGAGGGTTAGGTTTAGGGTTAGGGTTAGGGTAAGAGTAAGTGTTAGGGTTAGAGTTAGGGTAAAGTTTAGGGGTAGAGTTAGGGTTAGGTTTAGTGTAAGTGTTAGGGTTAGGTTTAGGGTAAGGGTAAGGGTTAGGGTTATGGTTAGGGTAGGGTAAGTGTTAGGGTTAGGGTTAGGGTTAGGGTTAGGGTAAGGGTAAGGTTTAGGGTTAGGGTTAGGGTAAGGTTTAGGGTTAGGGATAGGGTAAGGGTAAGGTTTATGGTTAGAGTTAGGGTTAAGGTTACGGTTAGGGTTAGGGTTAGGGAAAGGGTAAGGGTAAGGGTTAGGGTTAGGGTTAGCATTAAGGTTAGGGTTAGGTTTAGGGTAAGGGTAAGGGTTAGGGTTAGGGTTAGGGTAAGGTTTACGGTTAGGGTTAGGGTTAGGGTTAGAATTAAGTTTAGGGTTAGGTTAGGGTAAGGGTAAGGGTTCGGGTTAGGGTGAGGGTAAGGATTAGGGTTAGGTTAGGGTTAGGGTAAGGGTTAGGGTTTGATTTAGGGTAAGGTTTAAGGTTAGGAGTAGGGTTACGGTAACGATAAGGGTTAGGGCAACGTTAGGCTTAGGCATAGGCGTTAGGGTTAGGGTTAGGGTTAGTGTTAGATTTAGGGTTAGGGTTAGGGTAAGGGTAAGGTTTAGGGTTAGGGTTAGGGTTAAGGTTAGGGTTAGGTTTAGGGTAAGGGTAAGTTTAAGGTTTAGGGTTAGAGTTAGGTTTAGGGGTTAGTGTTAGGGTTAGGGTTAGGGTAAGGGTAAGGGTTAGGATTAGGCTTAGAGTTAGGGTAACGATAAGGGTTAGGGTTAATGTTAGGGTTAGGGTTAGGGTTAGCGTTAGAATTAGGGTTAGGGTTAGGGTTAGGGTTAGGGTAAGGGTAAGGTTAAGGGTTTGGTTAGACTTAGGTTTAGGGTTAGGGTTTGGTTTAGGGTAAGGATTAGGGTTAGGGTTAGAGTTAGGGTTAGGGAAAGGGTAAGGGTTAGGGTTAGGGTTAGGTTTAGGGTAAGGATTAGGGTTAGTGTTAGGATTCGTGTATGTTTAGGGTTACGGTTAGGGTTAGGGTAAGAATTAGGGTTAGGTTTATGGTTAGGGTAAGGGTTAGGGTAAGGGTTAGGGTTAGGGTTAGGTTTAGGGTTGGCATTAAGTTTAGGGTTAGGGTTAGTGTAATGGTAAGGGTTAGGGTTAGCTTTAGGTTTAGGGTTAGGGTTAGGTTTAGGGTTCGGGTTAGGGTAAGGTTAAGTGTTAGGGTTAGGGTTAGGGTTAGCGTAAGGGTAATGGTTAGGGTTAGGCTTAGGGTTAGGGTTAAGTTTAGAGTTAGGGTTACGGTTAGGGTTAGTGTTAGGGTTCGTGTATGTTTAGGGTTACGGTTAGGGTTAGGGTAAGAATTAGGGTTAGGTTTATGGTTAGGGTAAGGGTTAGGGAAAGGGTTAGGGTAAGGGTAAGGTTTAGGGTTAAGTTTAGGGTTAAGTTTAGATTAGGGTTAGGGTAAGGGTTAGGGTTAGGGTTAGGGTTAGTGTTTGGGTTGTGGTTAGGGAAAGGGTTAGGTTTAGGGTAAGGGTTAGGGTCAGGGTTAGGGTTAGGGTTAGAGTTAGGGTTAGGGTTAGGGAAAGGGTTAAGGTTAGGGTCACGGTAAGTGTAAGGGTTAGGGTTAGGGTTAGGGGTTAGGGTTAGGCTTATTGTTAGGTTTAGGTTTAGGGTAGGTGTTAGGGTTAATGTTAGGGTTAGGTTTAGGGTTAGGGTTAGAGTTAGGTTTAGGGATAAGTTTAGAGTTAGGGTTAGGGTAATGGTAAGGTTTAGGGTTAGGGTTAGAGTTAGGTTTAGGGTTAGGGTTAGGGTTAGGGTTAGGTTTATGGTTAGGATTAGGTTTAGGGTTAGGGTTATGGTTAGGGAAAGGGTAACAGTTAGGGTTAGGGTTAGGTTGAGGGTAAGGATTAGGGTTAGTGTTAGGGTTAGTGTAGGGTTAGGATTACGGTTAGGGTTAGGGTAAGAATTAGGGTTAGGTTTAGGGTTATGGTAAGGGTTAGGGTTAGGGTTAGCTTTAGGGTTAGCATTAAGTTTATGGTTAGTGTTAGGGTAATGGTAAGGGTTAGGGTTAGGGTTAGGGTTAGGGTAATGGTTAGGGTTAGGGTTAGGGTTAGTGTTAGGGTTAGGGTTAAGGTTAGGTTAGGTTTAGTGTAAGGGTAAGGGTTAGGGTTAGCATTAGGGTTGGGGGTTAGGGTTAGGGTAAGGGTAAGGGTAAGGTTTAGGATTTTGCTTAGGGTTAGGGTTAGGTTTAGAGTTAGGGTAACGGTTAGGTTTAGGGTTAGGTTTAGGGTAAGGGTAAGGGTTAGGTGTATGGTTAGGTTTAGAGTTAGGGTAAGGGTAAGGGTTAGGGTTGGGGTTGCGGTAAGGATTAGGGTTAGGGTTAGGGTTAGGGTAAGGATTAGGGTTAGGGATAGGGAAAGGGTGAGAGTTAGTTTTAGGGTTAGGGTTAGGGTAAGGATTAGGGTTAGTTTTAGGGTTAGGGTAAGGGTTAGGTTTAGGGTTAGGCTTAGGGTTAGCATTAAGAGTAGGGTTAGGGTTACGGTAAGGGTAAGGGTTAGGGTTAGGGTAAGGGTTAGTGTTAGGGTTAGGGTAAGGGTAAGGGTTAGAGTTAGGGTTATGGTTAGGGTTAGGTTTAGGTTTAGGGTTACGGTAAGGGTAAGGGTTGGAGTTAAAGTTAGTGTTAGGGTTAGTGTTGAGGTTACGGTTAGGGTTAGGGTAAGTGTAAGGCTTAGGGTTCGGGTTAGGTTGAGGGGTTAGGGTTAGGGTTAGGGCTAGAGTTAGTGTAAGGATAAGGGTAAGGGTTAGGTTTAGGGTTAGGATTAGGGTTAGGGTTAGTGTTAGGGTTAGGGTTAGGTTTAGGGTTAGGGTTAGGTTTAGGTTTAGAGTTGGTGTTAAGGGTAGGGTTAGGGTAAGGTTAAGGGTAAGGGTCGGGTTTAGGTTTAGGGTTAGGGTAAGTGTTAGGGTTAGGGTTAGGGTTAGGGTACGGGTTAGGGTAACTGTAAGGGTTAGGGTTAGGGTGAGGGTTAGGTTTAGGGTTAGGGTTAGGGTAAGAGTAAGTGTTAGGGTTAGAGTTAGGGTAAAGTTTAGGGGTAGAGTTAGGGTTAGGTTTAGTGTAAGTGTTAGGGTTAGGGTTAGGGTAAGGGTTAGGGTTATGGTTAGGGTTAGGGTTAGCATTAAGGTTAGGGTTAGGTTTAGGGTAAGGGTAAGGGTTAGGGTTATGGTTAAGGTAGGGTAAGTGTTAGGGTTAGGGTTAGGGTTAGGGTTAGGGTAAGGGTAAGGTTTAGGGTTAGGGTTAGGGTAAGGTTTAGGGTTAGGGATAGGGTAAGGGTAAGGTTTATGGTTAGAGTTAGGGTTAAGGTTACGGTTAGGGTTAGGGTTAGGGAAAGGGTAAGGATAAGGGTTAGGGTTAGGGTTAGCATTAAGGTTAGGGTTAGGTTTAGGGTAAGGGTAAGGGTTAGGGTTAGGTTTAGGGTTAGGGTAAGGTTTACGGTTAGGGTTAGGGTTAGGGTTAGAATTAAGTTTAGGGTTAGGTTAGGGTAAGGGTAAGGGTTAGGGTTAGGGTGAGGGTAAGGATTAGGGTTAGGTTAGGGTTAGGGTAAGGGTTAGGGTTCGATTTAGGGTAAGGTTTAAGGTTAGGAGTAGGGTTACGGTAACAATAAGGGTTAGGGCAACGTTAGGCTTAGGCATAGGCGTTAGGGTTAGGGTTAGGGTTAGTGTTAGATTTAGGGTTAGGGTTAGGGTAAGGGTAAGGTTTAGGGTTAGGGTTAGGGTTAGGGGTTAGGGTTAGGGTTATTGTTAGGGTAAGGGTAAGTGTTAGTGTTAGGGTAAGCCTTAGGGTTAGGGTTAGGGTAAGGGTAAGGTTTAGGGTTAGGGTTAGGGTTAGGGTAAGGGTAAGGGTTAGGGTAGGGTTAGGGTTAGGGTTAGGCTTAGGGTTAGGCAAAGGGTAAGGGTTAGGTTTAGGATTAGGATTAGGGTAAGGATTAGGGTTAGAGTTAGTGTTAGGGTAATGATAAGGGTTAGGGTTAGGGCTGGGGTAAGATAAGGGTTAGGGTTAGGGTTAGTGTTAGGGTTTGGGTTAAGGTTAGAGTTAGGATTAGGGTAAGGGTAATGGTTAGGGTTAGCATTAGGTTTGTGGCTTAGGGTTAGGGTTAGGGTTAGGATTAGGTTTGGGGTTAGGTTTAGGGTTAGGGTTAGGGTTAGGTTTATGGTAAGGGTAAGGGTTAGGGTAGGGTTAGGGTTAGGGTTAGGCTTAGGGTTAGGGAAAGGATAAGGGTTAGGTTTAGGATTAGGGTTAGGGTAAGGATTAGGGTTAGAGTTAGGGTTAGGGTACGGTTAGGGTTAGGGTTAGGGTAAGGTTAAGTGTTAGGGGTAGAGTTAGGGTTAGGGTAAGGGTAAGGGTAATGGTTAGGGTTAGGCTTAGGTTTAGGGTTAGGTTTAGAGTTAGGGTTAGTGTTAGGTTTAGGGTTAGAGTTAGGGTAAGGGTAAGGGTTTGGGTTAGGTTAGGATTAGGTTTAGGTTTAGAGTCAAGGTTAGTGTAAGGGTAAGGGTTAGGGTTAAGGTTAGGGTTAGGGTTAGGGTTAGGGTAGGGGTAAGGGTTAGGGTGAGGGTTAGGGTTAGGTTTAGAGTTAGGGTTAGGGTATGGGTTAGGGTAAGGGTAATGTTTAGGGTTAGGGTTAGGGTTAGGGTTAGGGTTAGTGAAAGGGTAAGGGTTAGGGTTAGGTTTAGGGTTAGGATTAGGGTAAGGATTAGGGTTAGGGTTAGGGTTAGGGTTAGGGTAAGGATTAGATTTAGGGTTAGGGAAAGGGTAAGGGTTATGTTTAGGGTTAGGGTAAGGATTAGGGTTGGGTTAGGATTAGGGTAAGGGTTAGGGTTGGGGTTAGGGTTAGGGTTAGTGTAAGGGTTAGTATTAGGGTTAGCGTTAGGTTTAGGTTTAGGTTTAGGGTTACGGTAAGGGTAAGCGTTGTGGTTAGGGTTAATGTTAGGGGTAGTGTTGCGGTTAGGGTTAGGGTTAGGGTAAGTGTAAAGCTTAGGGTTCGGGTTAGGGTTAGGGTTAGGGTTAGGGTTAGAGTTAGGGTTAGCAGTAATATTAGGGTTAGGGTTAGGGTAAGGGTAAGGGTTAGGGTTAGGGTTAGGGTTAGGGTTAGGGTAAGGGTAAGGGTTAGTATTAGGTTTAGGTTTAGGGTTAGATTGAGGATTAGGGTTACGGTAAGGGTAAGGGTTGTGGTTAGGGTTAGTGTTAGGGTTAGTGTTGAGGTTGGTGTTAGGGTTAGGGTAAGTGTAAGTCTTAGGTTTCGGGTTAGGGTTATGGGTTAGGGTTAGGGTTAGGGTTAGGGTAAGGGAAAGGTTTAGGGTTAGGGTTAGGGTTCGGGTTAGGGTTAGTGTTAAGGTAAGTGTAAGGGTTAGGGTTAGGGTTAGGTTTAGTGTTAGTGTTAGGGTTAGGGTAAGGGTTAGGGTTAGTTTTAGGGGAAGAGTAAGGTTTAGGGTTAGGGTTAGTTTTATGGTTAGTGTTAGGGTTAGGGTTAGGGTTAGTGTAAGGGTAAGTTTTATTGTTAGGGTTAGGGTCAGGTTTAGGGTAAGGGTTATGGTTAGGGTTATGGTAAGGGTAAGGTTTAGGGTTAAGTTTAGGGTTAAGTTTAGATTAGGGTTAGGGTAAGGGTTAGGGTTAGGGATAGGGTTAGTGTTTGGGTTGTGGTTAGGGAAAGGGTTAAGTTTAGGGTAAGGGTTAGGGGTAGGGTTAGGGTTAGGGTTAGAGTTAGGGTTAGGGTTAGGGTAAGCGTTAAGTTTAGGGTTAATGTTAGGGTTAGGGTTAGGGTTAGGGTGAGGGTTAGAGTTAGGGTTAGGGATAGGTTTAGAGTTAGGGTTAGAGTAATGGTAAGGTTTAGGGTTAGGGTTAGGGTTAGAGTTAGGTTTAGGGTTAGGGTTAGGGTTAGGTTTAGGGTAAGGATTAGGTTTAGGGTTAGGGTTAGGGTTAGGTCAAGGGTAACAGTTAGGGTTAGGGTTAGGTTTAGGGTAAGGATTAGGGTTAGTGTTAGGGTTAGTGTAGGGTTAGGGTTACGGTTAGGGTTAGGGTAAGAATTAGGGTTAGGTCTAGGGTTATGGTAAGGGTTAGGGTTAGGGTTAGGGTTAGGGTTAGTATTAGGGTTAGGGTTAAGGTTAGGGTTAGGGTTAGGGTTAGGGTTAGGGTTAGGGTAATGGTTAGGGTTAGGGTTAGCGTTAGTATTAGGGTTAGGGTTAAGGTTAGGGTTAGGGTTAGGGTAAGGGTAAGGGTAAGGTTTAGGGTTTTGCTTAGGGTTAGGGTTAGGCTTAGAGTTAGGGTAACGTTTAGGTTTAGGGTTAGGGTTAGGGTAAGGGTAAGTGTTAGGGTTATGGTGAGGTTTAGAATTAGAGTAAGGGTAAGCGTTAGGGTTAGGGTTGCGGTAAGGATTAGGGTTAGGGTAAGGGTTATGGTAAGGATTAGGGTTAGGGATAGGGAAAGGGTGAGAGTTAGTTTTAGGGTTAGGGTTAGGGTTACGGTTAGGTTTAGGGTTAGGGTTAGCATTAAGAGTAGGGTTAGGGTTACGGTAAGGGTAAGGGTTAGGGTTAGGGTAAGGGTTAGTGTTAGGGTTAGGGTAAGGGTAAGGGTTAGAGTTAGGGTTATGGTTAGGGTTAGGTTTAGGTTTAGGGTTACGTTAAGGGTAAGGGTTTGAGTTAGGGTTAGTGTTAGTGTTGAGGTTACGGTTAGGGTTAGGGTAAGTGTAAGGCTTAGGGTTCGGGTTAGGTTGACTGGTTAGGGTTAGGGTTAGGGTTAGTGATAGTGTAAGGATAAGGGTAAGGGTTAGGTTTAGGGTTAGGGTTAGGGTTAGGGTTAGTGTTAGGGTTAGGGTTAGGTTTAGGGTTAGGGTTAGGGTAAAGGTAAGGTTTAGGGTTAGGGTTAGGGTTAGGGTTATGTTTAGGGTTAGGGTTAGGGTAAGGATTAGGGTTAGGGTTAGGGTTAGGGTTACGGTTAGGTTTAGGGTAAGGATTAGGGTAGGGTTAGGTTTACGATTAAGGTTAGGGTTATTGTTAGGCTAAGGATTAGGTTTAGGTTTAAGGTTAGGGTAAGGGTTAGGTTTAGGGTTAGGTTTAGCATTAAGGTTAATGGTAGGATTAGGGAAAGGTTAAGGGTTAGGGTTAGGGTTAGGATTAGGCTTAGGGGTTAGGGTTAGGGTTAGGTTTAGGGTTAGGTTTAGGGTAAGGGTAAAGATTAGGGTTAGGGTTAAGGGTAGGGTTAGGGTTAGGGTAAAGGTAAGGGTAATGGTTAGGGTTAGGGTTAGGGTTAGGGTAAGGGTTAGGGTTAGTGTTACGGTTAGTGTAAGGGTAAGGGTAAGGGTTAGGGTAGGGTTAGGTTTAGGGTTAGGCTTAGGGTTAGGCAAAGGGTAAGGGTTAGGGTTAGGATTAGGATTAGGGTAAGGATTAGGGTTAGAGTTAGTGTTAGGGTAATGATAAGGGTTAGGGTTAGGGTTAGGGTAAGATAAGGGTTAGAGTGAGGGTTAGTGTTAGGGTTTGGGTTAAGGTTAGGGTTAGGATTAGGGTAAGGGTAATGGTTAGGATTAGCATTAGGTTTAGCGCTAAGGGTTAGGGTTAGGGTTAGGATTAGGTTTGGGGTTAGGTTTAGGGTTAGGGTTAGAGTTAGGTTAAAGGTTAGGTTTAGGGTTAGGGTTAGGGTTAGGGTAAGGGTTATGTTAGGGTTAGGGTAAGGGTTAGGGTTTGGTTTATGGTAAGGGTTAGGGTTAGGGTTAGGGTTAGGGTAAGGGTTAGATTAGGGTTAGGGTAAGGGTTAGGGTTAGGTTTAGGGTAAGGGTAAGGTTTAGGGTTAGGGTAATGGTAAGGTGTAGGGTTAGGTTTAGGGTTAGGGTTAAGGTAAGGGGAAGGGTTAGAGTTTGGGTTAGGTTAGGTTTAGGGTAAGGGTTAGGGTTAGGGTTAGGGTTAAGTTTAAAGCTAGGGTTAGGGTTAGGTTTAGGGTTATGTTAGGGTTATGGTAAGGGTTAGGGTTTGGTTTGGGTAAGGGTAAGGGTTAGGGTTAGGGTTAGGGTAAGGGTAAGGGTTAGAGTTAGGGTTATGGTTAGGGTTAGGTTTAGGTTTAGGGTTACGTTAAGGGTAAGGGTTTGAGTTAGGGTTAGTGTTAGTGTTGAGGTTACGGTTAGGGTTAGGGTAAGTGTAAGGCTTAGGGTTCGGGTTAGGTTGACTGGTTACGGTTAGGGTTAGGGTTAGTGATAGTGTAAGGATAAGGGTAAGGGTTAGGTTTAGGGTTAGGGTTAGGGTTAGGGTTAGTGTTAGGGTTAGGGTTAGGTTTAGGGTTAGGGTTAGGGTAAAGGTAAGGTTTAGGGTTAGGGTTAGGGTTAGGGTTATGTTTAGGGTTAGGGTTAGGGTAAGGATTAGGGTTAGGGTTAGGGTTAGGGTTACGGTTAGGTTTAGGGTAAGGATTAGGGTAGGGTTAGGTTTACGATTAAGGTTAGGGTTATTGTTAGGCTAAGGATTAAGTTTAGGTTTAAGGTTAGGGTAAGGGTTAGGTTTAGGGTTAGGTTTAGCATTAAGGTTAATGGTAGGATTAGGGAAAGGTTAAGGGTTAGGGTTAGGGTTAGGATTAGGCTTAGGGGTTAGGGTTAGGGTTAGGTTTAGGGTTAGGTTTAGGGTAAGGGTAAAGATTAGGGTTAGGGTTAAGGGTAGGGTTAGGGTTAGGGTAAAGGTAAGGGTAATGGTTAGGGTTAGGGTTAGGGT
>JANJXV010000239.1:125000-167500 GCA_024803745.1 Megascapheus bottae | reverse complement strand
GTTAGGGTAAAGGTCAGGGTTAGGGTTAGTGTAAGAGTAAGGGTTAGGGTTAGGGTTAGGTAAGGGTAATGGTTTGGGTAGGGTTAGGGTTAGTATTAGGTTTAGGGTTAGGGTTAGGGTAAGGGTAAGGGTTAGGTTTAGGGTTAGGGTTGGGTAAGGGTAAGGGTTAGGGTTAATGTTAGGGTTAGGGTTAGGGTTAGAGTTAGGGTTAAGGTAAGGGTTAGTGTTAGGGTTAGGGTTAGTGTAAGAGTAAGGGTTAGAGTTATGGTTACGGTAAAGTTTAGGGTTAGGGGTTAAGTTTAGAGTTAGGGTTAGGGTAAGGGTAAGTGTTAGGGTTATGGTTAGGTTTAGGGTAAGGATAAGGGTTAGGGTTAGTGTTAGGGTTAGGGTTAGGTTTAGGGTTAGTTTTCGGGTAAGGTTAAGTGTTAGGGTTAGGGTTTGTGTAAGGGTAAGGGTAAGGGTTAGGGTTAGGCTTAGGGTTAGGGTTATGTTTAGAGTTAGGGTTAGGTTTAGGTTTAGGGTTAGGTTTAGGGTAAGGGTAAGGGTTTGCGTTATGGTTAGGATTAGGGTAAGGTTTAGAGTTAGGGTTAGGGTAAGGGTAAGTGTTAGGGTTAAGGTTAGGGTTAGGTTTAGGGTTAGGGTTAGGGTACGGGTAAGGGTTAGGGTTAGGGTTAGGTTTAGAGTTAGGGTTAGGGTAAGGGTTAGGGTAAGGGTAATGGTTAGGGTTAGGGTTAGGGTTAGTGAAAGTGTAAGGGTTAATGTTAGGGTTAGTGTTAGGGTAAGGATTGGGGTTAGGGTTAGGGTTAGTGTAAGGATTAGGGTGAGGGTTAGGGAAAGGGTAGGGGTTAGGTTTAGGGTTAGAGTAAGGATTAGGGTTAGGGTTAAGGTTAGGGTAAGGGTTAGGGTTAGGGTTACTGTTAGGGTAGCATTAAAATTAGGGTTAGGGTTAGGGTAAGGGTAAGGGTTAGGGTTACCATTAGGGTTAGGGTTAGTGTAAGTGTAACAGTTAGGGTTAGGGTTAGGGTTAGGGTTAGGGATAGGTTTAGGTTTAGGTTTAGGGTTAGGGTTAGGGTTAGGGTAAGGGTAAATTTAAGGGTTAGGGTTTGGGTTAGGTTTAGGGTTAGGGTTATGTTTAGGGTTGGTAAGGGTAAGGGGTAGGGTTAAGTTTAGGGTTAAGTTTAGGTTGGGGTTAGGGTAAGGGTTAGGGTTAGTGTTAGGGTTAGTGTTTGGATTATGGTTAGGGAAAGGGTTAGGGATATGGTAAGGGTTAGGTTTAGGTTTAGGGTTAGGGTTAGGGTTAGAGTTAGGGTTTCGGTTAGGGTTAGGGTAAGGGTTAGTGTTGCGGTTAGGGTAAGGGATAAGGTTAGGGTAAGGGTAAGAGTTAGGGTAAAGGTTAGGGTTAGGGTTAGGGTTAGGTTTAGGGTTAGGGTTAGGGTTAGGGTAAGGGTTAGTGTTAGTGTGAGGGTTAGGTTTAGGTTTGGGGTTAGAGTTAGGGTAAGGGCAAGGGTTAGGGTTAGGGTTAGGGTTAGTTTTATGTTTAGGGTTAGGGTTAAGTTTAGGGTAAGGGTAAGGGTTAGGGTTAAGGTTAGGGTTAGGGTTAGGGTTAGCATTAGGGTTAGGGTAAGGTTTAGGGTTAGGGTAAAGGTTAGGGTTAGGGTTAGGGTTGGGTTTAGGGTTAGGTTTAGGGTAAGTGTTAGGGTTAGGGATAGGGTTAGGTTTAGCTTTAAGATAAGGATAAGGGTTAGGGATAGGGTTAGGGTTAAGGTTAGGGGTTAGGATTAGGGTTAGGATTGGGGTTAGGTTTAGGGTTAGGGTTAGGATAATGGGAAGGGTAAGGTTTAGGATTAGGGTAAGGGTTAGGGTTAGGTTTAGGGTTAGGGTTAGGGTAAGGGTAAGGGTTAGGGTTAGGGTTAGGGTTAGGGTTAGGGTACGGGTAAGGGTTAGGGTTAGGGTTAGGTTTAGAGTTAGGGTTAGGGTAAGGGTTAGGGTAAGGGTAATGGTTAGGGTTAGGGTTAGGGTTAGTGAAAGTGTAAGGGTTAAGGTTAGGGTTAGTGTTAGGGTAAGGATTAGGGTTAGGGTTAGGGTTAGGGTAAGGATTAGGGTGAGGGTTAGGGAAAGGGTAAGGGTTAGGTTTAGGGTTAGAGTAAGGATTAGGGTTAGGGTTAAGGTTAGGGTAAGTGTTAGGGTTAGGGTTACTGTTAGGGTAGCATTAAAATTAGGGTTAGGGTTAGGGTAAGGTTAAGGGTTAGGGTTACCATTAGGGTTAGGGTTAGTGTAAGTGTAACAGTTAGGGTTAGGGTTAGGGTTTAGGGTTAGGGTTAGGGTTAGGGTAAGGGTAAATTTAAGGGTTAGGGTTTGGGTTAGGTTTAGGGTTAGGGTTATGTTTAGGGTTGGTAAGGGTAAGGGGTAGGGTTAAGTTTAGGGTTAAATTTAGGTTAGGGTTAGGGTAAGGGTTAGGGTTAGTGTTAGGGTTAGTGTTTGGATTATGGTTAGGGAAAGGGTTAGGGATAGGGTAAGGGTTAGGTTTAGGTTTAGGGTTAGGGTTAGGGTTAGAGTTAGGGTTTGGGTTAGGGTTAGGGTAAGGGTTAGTGTTGCGGTTAGGGTAAGGGATAAGGTTAGGGTAAGGGTAAGAGTTAGGGTAAAGGTTAGGGTTAGGGTTAGGGTTAGGTTTAGGGTTAGGGTTAGGGTTAGGGTTAGGGTAAGGGTTAGTGTTAGTGTTAGTGTTAGGTTTAGGTTTGGGGTTAGAGTTAGGGTAAGGGCAAGGGTTAGGGTTAGGGTTAGGGTTAGTTTTATGGTTAGGGTTAGGGTTAAGTTTAGGGTAAGGGTAAGGGTTAGGGTTAAGGTTAGGGTTAGGGTTAGGGTTAGCATTAGGGTTAGGGTAAGGTTTAGGGTTAGGGTAAAGGTTAGGGTTAGGGTTAGGGTTGGGTTTAGGGTTAGGTTTAGGGTAAGGGTAATGGTTAGGGATAGGTTTAGGGTTAGGGTTAGGGTAAGTGTTAGGGTTAGGGTTAGGGTTAGGGTTAGGGTAAGGGAAAGGGAATGGGTTAGGGTTAGGGTTAGGGTTAGGGTAAGTGTTAGTGTTAGGGATAGGGTTAGGTTTAGCTTTAAGATAAGGATAAGGGTTAGGGATAGGGTTAGGGTTAAGGTTAGGGGTTAGGATTAGGGTTAGGATTGGGGTTAGGTTTAGGGTTAGGGTTAGGATAATGGGAAGGGTAAGGTTTAGGATTAGGGTAAGGGTTAGGGTTAGGTTTAGGGTTAGGGTTAGGTTAAGGGTAAGGGTTAGGGTTAGGGTTAGGGTTAAGATTATGGTTAAGGTTATGGTAACGGTTAGGGTTAGGAAAAGGGTAAGGGTTAGGGTAAGGGTTAGGGTTATGGTTATGGTTAGGGATAGGTTAAGGTTTAGGGTTAGGTTTAGAATTAGGGTTAAGGTAAGGTTTAGGGTTAGGATAAAGGTTAGGGTTAGGGTTAGGGTTAGGGTTGGGTTTAGGGTTAGGTTTAGGGTAAGGGTAATGGTTACGGATAGGTTTAGGGTTAGGGTTAGGGTAAGTGTTAGGGTTAGGGTTAGGGTTAGGGTTAGGGTAAGGGAAAGGGTTAGGGTTAGGGTTAGGGTTAGGGTAAGTGTTAGGGTTAGGTATAGGGTTAGGTTTAGCTTTAAGATAAGGATAAGGGTTAGGGATAGGGTTAGGGTTAAGGTTAGGGGTTAGGATTAGGGTTAGGATTGGGGTTAGGGTTAGGGTTAGTGTTAGGATAATGGGAAGGGTAAGGTTTAGGATTAGGGTAAGGGTTAGGGTTAGGTTTAGGGTTAGGATTAGGGTAAGGGTAAGGGTTAGGGTTAGGGTTAGGGTTAAGATTATGGTTAAGGTTATGGTTACGGTTAGGGTTAGGAAAAGGTTAAGGGTTAGGGTTAGGGTTAGGGTTAGGGATAGGTTAAGGTTTAGGGTTAGGGTTAGGGTTAGGGTTAGCATTAAATTTAGGGTTAGGGTACAGTAAGGGTAAGGTTTAGGGTTAGGGTTAGGGTGAGGGAAGGATTAGGGTTAGGTTTAGGGTTAGGGTAAGGGTTAGGGTTAGATTTATGGTTAGCATTAAGGTTAGGGGTAGTGTTAGGGTAAGGGTAAGTGTTAGAGTTACGGTTAGGTTTAGGCTTAGGCGTTAGGGTTAGGGTTAGGGTTAGGGTTGGGGTTAGATTTAGGGTTAGGCTTAGGGTAAGGGTAAGGGTTAGGGTTAGGGTTAGGGTTATTTTTAGGGTAAGGGTAAGGGTAAGGTTTAGGGTTAGAGTTAGGGTTATGGGTTAGGGTTAAGATTAGGGTTAGTGTAAGGGTAAGGGTTAGGGTTAGGGTTGGGGTTAGGGTAAAGGTTAGGGTTAGGGTTAGTGTAAGAGTAAGGTTTAGGGTTAGGGTTAGGGTTAGGGTAAGGGTAAGGGTTAGGGTAGGGTTAGGGTTAGTGTTAGGTTTAGGGTTAGGGTTAGGGTAAGGGTAAGGGTTAGGGTTAGGGTTGGGGTTAGGGTAAAGGTTAGGGTTAGGGTTACTGTTAGGGTTAGGGTTAGGTTTAGGGTTAGGTTTAGGGTAAGGTTAAGTGTTAGGGTTAGGGTTAGGGTTAGGGTAAGGGTAAGGTTTAGTGTTAGGCTTAGGTTTAGGGTTATGGTAAGGGTAAGGGTTTGGGTTAGGGTTAGGATTAGGATTAGTTTTAGGGTTAGGGTTAGGGTAAGGGTAAGGGTTAGGGTTAAGGTTACGGTTACGGTTAGGGTTAGGGTTAGGGTAGGGGTAAGGTTTAGAGTTAGGGTTAGGTTTACAGTTAGGGTTAGGGTAAGGGTTAGGGTAAGGGTACTGGTTAGCGTTAGGGTTAGGGTTAGTGAAAGTGTAAGGGTTAGGGTTAGGGTTAGGTTTAGGGTAAGGATTAGGGTTAGGGTAAGGTTTAGGGTAAGGTTTAGGGTTAGGGTTAGGGAAAGGGTAAGGGTTAGGTTTAGTGTTAGGATAAGGATTAGTGTTAGGGTTAAGGTAGGGTAAGGGTTAGGGTTAGGGTTAGTGTTAGGGTTAGCATTAAAATTAGGGTTAGGGTTACGGTAAGGGTAAGGGTAAGGGTTAGGGTTAGATTTAGGGTTAGGGTTAGGTTTAGAGTTAGGATAAGGGTTAGGGTTATGGTTAGTGTTGGGTTTAGGGTTAGGGTTAGGGTAAGGGTAGTGGTTAGTGTTAGGTTTAGGGTTGGGTTTAAGTTTAGGGTTAGGGTTAGGGTAAGGGTAAGGGTTAGGGTTAGGGTTAAGGTAAGGGTAAGCGTTAGGGTTAGGGTTATGGTTAGGTTTAGGGTGAGCGTTAGGGTTAGATTTATGGTTAGTGGTTAGGGTTAGGGTAAGGGTTAGGGTTAGGTTTAAGGTAAGGGTCAGGGTTAGGGTTAGGGTTAGGGAAAGAGTAAGGGTTAGAGTTAGGGTTAGGGTTAAGTTTAGGGTTAGGTGTTGAGTTTAGGGTTAGGGTTAGGCTAAGGGTAAGTGTTAGGGTGATGGTTTGGGTTAGGGTAAGGTTAAGTGTTAGGGTTAGGTTTAGGGTTAGGTTTAGAGTAAGGATAAGGGTTTGGGTTAGGGTTAGGATTAGGGTTAGGTTTAGGGTTAGGTTTAGGGTAAGGGTAAGGGTTTGGGTTAGGGTTAGGGTAGGGGTTAGGGTTAGGTTGAGGGTTAGGTTTAGGGTAAAGATTAGGGTTAGGGTTAGCGAAAGGGTAAGGATTAGGTTTAGGGTTAGGTTAAGGATTAGGGTTTGGGTTAAGGTTTGGGTAAGGGTTAGGGTTAGGGTTAGTGTTAGAGTTAGCATTAAAATTAGGGTTAGGGTTAGGGTAAGGGTAAGGGTTAGGGTTAGGTTTAGGGTTAGGGTAAGTTTAATGGTTAGGGTTAAGGTTACGGTTAGGGTTAGGGTTAGGTTTAAGTTTAGGGTTAGGGTTAGTGTTAGGGTTAGGGTAAGGGTAAGTTTTTGGGTTAGGGTTATGGTTAGGTTAAGGGTTAGTGTTATGTTTAGGGTTGGTAAGGGTAAGTGTTAGGGTTAAGTTTTGGGTTAAGTTTAGGTTAGGGATAGAGTAAGGGTTAGGGTTAGGGTTAGGGTTAGAGTTTGGGTTATAGTTAGGGAAAGAGTTAGGGTTAGGGTAAGGGTTAGGGTTAGGGTTAGGGTTAGGTTTAGAGTGAGGTTTAGGGTTAGAGTTAGGGTTAGGGTTAGGGTTAGTGTTTGGGTTATGGTTAGGGAAAGAGATAGGGTTAGGGTAAGGGTAAGGGTTAGGGTTAGGTTTAGGGTTAGGATTAGGGTTAGGGTTAAGGTAAGGGTTAGGATTAGGGTTAAGTTTGGGTTTAGGGTTAGGGTAAGGGTAAGGTTTAGGGTTAGGGTTAGGGATAGGTTTAGGTTTAGGGTTATGTTTAAGGTTGGTAAGGATAAGGGTTAGGGATAAGTTTTGGGTTAAGTTTAGGTTAGGGTTAGGGTAAGGGTTAGGGTTACGGTTAGGGTTAGGGTTTGGATTATGGTTAGGGAATGGGTTAGGGATAGGGTAAGGGTTAGGGTTAGGGTTAGGGTTAGAGTTAGGGTTAGGGTTAGGGTAAGGGTTAGGGTTAGGGTTAGGGTTAGGGATAAGGTTAGGTTAATGGTTAGGTTAGGGTTAAGGTTAGGTTAGGGTTAAGGTTAGGGTTAGGGTTAAGTTTAGGGTTAGGGTTAGGTTTAGGGTAAGGGTTAGGGTTAGAGTTAGGGTTAGGTTAAGGTTAGGGTAAGGGTTAGGGTTAGGGTTAAGTTTAGGGTAAGGGTAAGGGTTACAGTTAAGGTTAGGTTTAGGGTAAGGGTTAGGGTTAAGGTTAGGGTTAGGTTTAGGGTAAGGGTAATGGTTAGGGTTAATGTTAGGGTTAGGGTAAGGTTAGAGTTAGGGTTAAGGTAAGGGTTATGGTTAGGGTTAGGGTAAGAGTAAGGGTTAGAGTTAGGTTTAGCGTTAAGTTTAGGGTTAGGGGTTAAGTTTAGTGTTAGGGTTAGGCTAAGTGTAAGTGTTAGGGTTATGGTTAGGGTTAGGGTAAGGATATGGGTTAGGGTTAGTGTTATGGTTAGGTTTAGGTTTAGGGTTAGGGTTAGGGTAAGGTTAAGGGTAAGGGTTAGGGTTAGGCTTAGGGTTAGGGTTAGGTTTAGAGGTAGGGTTAGGGTTAGGTTCACGGTTAGGATTAGGGTAAGGGTAAGGGTAAGGGTTTTTACTAGGGTTAGGATTAGGGTTACGCTTAGGTTTAGGGTTAGGGTAAGGGTAAGGTTTAGGGTTTTTGCTAGGGTTATGATTAGGGTTACGCTTAGGGATAGGGTTAGGGTAAGGGTAAGGGTTAGGGTTAAGGTTATTGTTACGGTTAGGGTTAGGGTAGGGGTAAGGGTTAGGGTTAGGGTTACGTTTAGAGTTAGGGTTAGGGTAAGGGTCAGGGTAAGGGTAATGGTTAGGGTTAGGGTTATTGTTAGTGAAAGTGTAAGGGTTAGGGTTAGGGTTAGGGTTAGGATAAGGATTAGGGTTATGGTTGGGGTAATGATTAGGGTTAGGGTTATGGAAAGGGTAAGGGTTAGGTTTAGGGTTAGGGTAAGTATTAGGGTTATGGTTAAGGTTAGGGTAAGGGTTAGGGTTAGGGTTAGGGTTAGCATTAAAATTAGGGTTAGGGTTAGGGTAAGGGGAAGGGTTAGGGTTAGGGTTAGGGTTAGTGTAATGGTTAGGGTTAGGGTTAGGGTTAGGTTTAGGTTAGGGTTAGGGTTAGGTTTAGGGTTAGGGTTATGTTTAGGGTTGGAAGGGTAAGGGTTAGGGTTAAGTTTAGGGTTAAGTTTAGGTTAGGGTTCGGGTAAGGGTTAGGGTTAGGGTTAGGGTTAGTGTTTGGATTATGGTTAGGGAAAGTGTTAGGGATAGGGTAAGGGTTAGGGTTAGGGTTAGGGTTGGGTTTAGGGTTAGGTTTACGGTAAGGGTAATGGTTAGGGTTAGGTTTAGTGTTGGGGTTAAGGTTAGGGTTAGGGTTAGGGTAAGGGTAAAGGTTAGGGTTAGGGTTAGGTTTAGGGTAAGGGTTAGGGTTAGAGTTAGGTTTAGGGTTAGCGTTAGGGTTGGGTTATGGTTAGTGGTTAGGATTAGAGTTAGGGTTAGGGTAAGGGTTAGGTTTAGCGTTAAGGTAAATGTTAGGGTTAGGGTTAGGTTTAGGTTTAGGGAAAGAGTAAGGGTTAGAATTAGGGTTAAGGTTAAGTTTAGGGTTAGGGGTTAGGTTTAAGGTTAGGGTTAGGCTAAGGGTAAGTGTTAGGGCTTATATTTAGGGTTAGGGTAAGGATAAGGGTTAGGGTTAGTGTTAGGGATAGGGTTAGGGTTAGGGTAAAGTTAAGTGTTAGGGTTAGGGTTAGGGTTAGGGTAAGGGTAAGGGTAAGGGTTAGAGTTAGGCTTAGGGTTAGGGTTAGGTTTAGAGTTAGGGTTAGGGTTAGGTTTAGGGTTAGGGTTAGGGTATGGGTAAGGGATTGGGTTAGGGTTAGGATTAGGGTTAGGTTTAGGGTTAGGGTTAGGGTTAGGGTAAGGGTAATGGTTAGGGTTAAGGTGAGGGTTATGGTTAGGGTTAGGGTTAGGGTAGGGGTAAGGGTTAGGGTTAGGGTTACGTTTAGAGTTAGGGTTAGGGTAAGGGTTAGGGTAAGGGTAATGGTTAGGGTTAGGGTTAGGGTTCGGGGTAGGGTTAGTGAAAAGGTAAGGTTTAGGGTTAGGATTAGGGTTAGTGTAAGGTTAGGGTTAGGGTTAGGGTTAGGGTTAGGGTTAGGGTTATAGTAAGGGTAAGGGTAAGGGTTAGAGTTAGGCTTAGGGTTAGGTTAGGTTTAGAGTTAGGGTTCGGGTTAGGTTTAGGGTTAGGGTTAGGGTATGGGTAAGGGATTGGGTTAGCGTTAGGATTAGGGTTAGGTTTAGGGGTAGGGTTAGGGTAAGGGTAATGGTTAGGGTTAAGGTGAGGGTTACGGTTAGGGTTAGGGTTAGGGTAGCGGTAAGGGTTAGGGTTAGGGTTACGTTTAGAGTTAGGGTTAGGGTAAGGGTTAGGGTAAGGGTAATGGTTAGGGTTAGGGTTAGGGTTCGGATTAGGGTTAGTGAAAGGGTAAGGTTTAGGGTTAGGATTAGGGTTAGTGTAAGGATTAGGGTTAAGGTTTGGGTTAGGGTAAGGATTAGGGTTAAGGTTAGGTTTAGGGTTAGGGGTAGGTTTAGGGTTAGGGTAAGTGTTAGGGTTAGGGTTAAGGTTAGGGTTAGGATAAGTATAAGGGTAAGGGTAAGGGTTAGGGTTAGAGTTAGGGTTAGGGTTAGCATTATGGTTAGGGTAAGGATTAGGTTTAGGGTAAGGGTTAGGATTTGGTTTAGTGTTGGGTTTAGGGTTAGGGTTAGGGTAAGGGTAGGGGTTAGGGTTAGGTTTAGGGTTGTGGTTAAGGTTAGGGTTAGGGTTAGGATAAGGGTAAGGGTTAGGGTTAGGGTTAGGGTAAGGTTTAGAGTTAGGTTTAGGTTTAGGGTGAGCGTTAGGGTTAGGTTTATGGTTTGTGGATAAGGTTAGGGTTAGGGTTAGGGTAAGGGTTAGGGTTAGGGTTAGGTTTAGGGTGAGCGTTAGGGTTAGGTTTATGTTTAGTGGATAAGGTTAGGGTTAGGGTTAGGGTAAGGGTTAGGGTTATGGTTAAGGTAAGGGTTAGGGTTAGGGTAAAGGTAAGGTTTAGAGCTAGGGTTAGGGTTAAGTTTAGGGTTAGGGGTTAGGTTTAGGGTTAGGGTTAGGCTAAGGTTAAGTGTTAGGGTTATGATTAGTGTTAGGGTAAGGATGAGGGTTAGGGTGAGTGTTAGGGTTAGGGTTAGGTTTAGGGTTAGGGTTAGGGTAAGGTTAAGTGTTAGGGTTAGGGTTAGGCTTAGGGTTAGGGTAAGGGTAAGGGAAGGGTTAGGGGTAGGCTTAGGTTTAGGGTTAGGTTTATAGTTAGGTTTAGGTTTAGGTTTAGGTTTATTTTATGGTTAGGTTAATGGTAAGGGTTAGGGTAGCGTTAGGGTTAGGGTTAGGTTTGGGTTAGGGAAAGGGTAAGGGTTAGGGTTAGGATTAGGGTTCGGGTAAGGATTAGGGTTAGTGTTAGGGTTAGGGTAGGGTTAGGGTTAGGGTTAGGTTAGGTTTAGGTTTAGGGTTAGGTTTAGCATTAAGGTTAGGGTAAGGGTTAGGGTAAGGGTTAGGGTTAGCATTAGGTTTAGGGCTTAGGGTTAGGGTTAGGGTTAGGTTTGGGGTTAGGGTTAGGGTTAGTTTTAGGGTTAGGGTAAGGGTTAGGGTTAGGGTTAGGGATAGGGTTAGGGTTAGGGTAAGCGTTATGTTAAGTTTAGGGTAAGCGTTAGGGTTAGGTTTAGGGTAAGGGCTAGAATTAGGGTTAGGGTAAGGGTTAGGTTAGGGTTTGGGTAAGGGTTAGGGTTAGGGTTAGGGTAAGGGTAAGGTTTAGTGTTAGGGTTAGGTTTAGGGTTAGGGTAAGGGAAAGGTCTAGGGTTAGGTTTAGGGTTAGGGTTAAGGTAAGGGTAAGGGTAGAGTTAGGGTTAGGTTAAGGTTAGGGCAAGGCTTAGGGTTAGGTTTAGGATTAGGGTTAAGTTGAGGGTTAGGGTTAGGGTTAGGTTAGGGTTAAGGTTAGGGTAAGGTTAGGGTTAGGGTAAGGTTAAGGTTTAGGGTTTTGGTTAGAGTTAGGTTTAGGTTTACGGTTAGGGTTAGGTTTAGGGTACGGATTAGGGTGATGGTTAGGGTTAGGGTTAGGGTTAGGGTTAGGGTTAAGTTTAACTTTAAGGTTATGTTTAGGGTAGGAATAAGGCTTAGGGTTAGGGTTACAGTTAGGGTTAGCATGAAGGTTAGGGTTAGGGTTAGGATAATGGTAAGGGTTAGGGTTAGGGTTAGGGTTAGGATAATGGTTAGGGTTAGGTTTAGGGTTAGTGTTAGGGTTAGGGTTAAGGTTAGGGTTAGGTTTATTGTAAGGGTAAGGATTAGGGTTAGCATTAGGGTTAGAGGTTAGGGTTAGGGTTAGGAATAGGGTTAGGGTTAGTTTTGGGGTTAGGGTTAGGTTTAGGGTTAAGGTTAGGGTTAGGGTTATGATTAGGGTGGGGTAAGGGTTAGGGTTAGGGTTAGGGTAAGGGTTAGGGTTAGGGTTAGGGTAAGGGTTAGGGTTAGGGTTTGGTTTAGGGTTAGCGTCAGGTTAGGGTTATGTTTAGTGGTTACGGTTAGGGTTAGGGTAAGGGTAAGGGTTAGGGTTAGGGTTAAGGTAAGGGTTAGGGTTAGGGTTAGGATTAGGGTAACAGTAAGGGTTAGGGTTAGGGTTAAGGTAAGGGTTAGGGTTAGGGTTAGGATTAGGGTAAGAGTAAGGGTTAGAGTTAGGGTTAGACTTAAGTTTAGGGTTAGGGGTTATGTTTAGGGTTAGGGTTAGGCTAAGGGTAAGTGTTAGGGTTATGGATAGGGTTAGGGTAATTATAAGGGTTAGGGTTAGTGTTAGAGTAAAGGTTAGGTTTAGGGTTAGGGTTAGGGTAAGGTTAAGTGTTAGGGTTAGGGTTAGGGTAAGGGTAAGGCTAAGAGTTAGGGTTAGGCTTAGGGTTAGGGTTAGGTTAAGAATAAGGGTTAAAGTTAGGGTTAGAGTTAAGTTTAGGGTTAGGGGTTATGTTTAGGGTTAGGGTTAGGCTAAGGGTAAGTGTTAGGGTTATGGATAGGGTTAGGGTAATTATAAGGGTTAGGGTTAGTGTTAGAGTAAAAGTTAGGTTTAGGGTTAGGGTTAGGGTAAGGTTAAGTGTTAGGCTTAGGGTTAATGTTAGGGTAAGGGTAAGAGTTAGGGTTAGGGTTAAGGTAAGGGTTAGGGTTAGGGTTAGGATTAGGGTAACAGTAAGGGTTAGGGTTAGGGTTAAGTTAAGGGTTAGGGTTAGGGTTAGGATTAGGGTAAGAGTAAGGGTTAGAGTTAGGGTTAGGCTTAGGGTTAGGGTTAGGTTTAGAGTTAGGGTTAGGGTTAGGTTTAGGGTTAGGGTTAGGGTAAGGGTAAGGGTTTGGGTTAGCATTAGGATTAGGAGTTAGCGTTATGGTTAAGGTGAGGGTTAGGGTTAGGTTTTGGTTAGGGTTAGTGTTAGGGTTAGGGTTAAGTTTAGGGTTAGGTTTGGGATAGGTTTAGGGTAGGGGTAAGTGTTAGGGTTAGGGATAGTGTTAGGGTAAGGATTAGGGTTAGGTTTAGGGATAGGGTTAGGTTTGGGGTTAGGGTTAGGGTTAGGGTTAGGGTTAGGGTTAAGGTTAGGTTAAGGGTAAGGGTTAGGGTTAAGGTTAGGGTTAGGGTTACCATTAGGGTTAGGGTTAGGGTTAGGGTTAGGGTTAGGGTTAGGTTTAGGGTTAGGGTTAGGGTAAGGGTAAGGTAAGGGTTATGGTTATGGTAAGGGTTAGGGTTAGCATTAGGGTTAGGGTTACGGTAAGGTTTAGGGTTAGGGTTAGGGTTAGGGTTAGGTTTAGGGTTAGGGTTAGGGTAAGGGTAAGTGTTAGGGTTAGGTTCATGGTTGGGGTTAAGGTTAAGGTTAGGCTTAGTGTAAGGGTAAGTGTTAGGCTTAGGGTTAGGGTTAGCGTAAGAGTTAGAGTTACGGTTAGTTTTAGGGTGAGCATTAGTGTTAGGGTTAGGGTAAGGGTAAGGGTTAGGGTTAGGGTTAGGATTAGGTTTAGGGTTCGGGTTAGGGTTAGGGTTAGGGTAAGTGTAAGTGTTAGGATTAGGGTTAGGGTAAGGTTAAGGGTTAGAGTTAGGATTAGGTTTAGGGTTAGGGTTAGGGTAAGTGTTAGGTTTAGGGTTAAGGTTAGGGTTAGGATAAGGATAAGGTTAAGTGTAAGGGTTAGGTTAGGGTTAGGGGTAGGTTTAGAGTTAGGGTTAGTATTAAGTTTAGGGTTAGGGTTAGGGTAAGAGAAAGGGTTAGGGTTAGGTTTAGGGTTAGGGTTAGGGAAAGGGTAAGGGTTAGGGTTAGGATTAGGGATAGGGTAAGGATTAGGGTTAGAGTTAGGGTTAGGGTAGGGTTAGGGTTAGGGTTAGGGTTAGGTTTAGGGTTAGGGTTAGGTTTAGCATTAAGGTTAGGGTTAGGGTTAGGGTAAGGGTTATGGTTAGCATTAGGTTTAGGGCTTAGGGTTAGGGTTAGGTTTAGGTTTGGGTTTAGGGTTAGGGTTAGGGTTAGGGTTAGGGTAAGTGTTAGGGTTAGGGTTAATGTTAGGGTTAGGGTTAGGGTTAGGGTTAGGGTTAGGGTAAGCGTTATGTTAAGTTTAGGGTAAGCGTTAGGGTTAGGTTTAGGGTAAGGGCTAGAATTAGGGTTAGGGTAAGGTTTAGGTTAGGGTTTGGGTATGGGTTAGGGTTAGATTTAGGGTAAGGGTAAGGTTTAGTGTTAGGGTTAGGTTTAGGGTTAGGGTAAGGGAAAGGTCTAGGGTTAGGTTTAGGGTTAGGGTTAAGGTAAGGGTAAGGGTAGAGTTAGGGTTAGGTTAGGGTTAGGGTAAGGCTTAGGGTTAGGTTTAGGATTAGGGTTAAGTTGAGGGTTAGGGTTAGGGTTAGGTTAGGGTTAGGGTTAGGGTAAGGTTAGGGTTAGGGTAAGGTTAAGGTTTAGGGTTATGGTTAGAGTAAGGTTTAGGTTTACGGTTAGGGTTAGGTTTAGGGTACGGATTAGGGTGATGGTTAGGGTTAGGGTTAGGGTTAGGGTTAGGGTTAAGTTTAGTTTTAGGGTTATGATTAGGGTAGGAATAGGCTTAGGGTTAGGGTTACAGTTAGGTTTAGCATGAAGGTTAGGGTTAGGGTAAGGGTAATGGTAAGGGTTATGGTTAGGGTTAGGGTTAGGATAATGGTTAGGGTTAGGTTTAGGGTTAGTGTTAGGGTTAGGGTTAAGGTTAGGGTTAGGTTTATTGTAAGGGTAAGGATTAGGGTTAGCATTAGGGTTAGAGGTTAGGGTTAGGGTTAGGGATAGGGTTAGGGTTAGTTTTGGGGTTAGGGTTAGGTTTAGGGTTAAGGTTAGGGTTAGGGTTATGATTAGGTTGGGGTAAGGGTTAGGGTTAGGGTTAGGGTAAGGGTTAGGGTTAGGGTTAGGATAAGGGTTAGGGTTAGGGTTTGGTTTAGGGTTAGCGTTAGGTTAGGGTTATGTTTAGTGGTTACGGTTAGGGTTAGGGTAAGGGTAAGGGTTAGGGTTAGGGTTAGGGTTAGGATTAGGGTAACAGTAAGGGTTAGGGTTAGGGTTAAGGTAAGGGTTAGGGTTAGGGTTATGATTAGGGTAAGAGTAAGGGTTAGAGTTAGGGTTAGAGTTAAGTTTAGGGTTAGGGGTTATGTTTAGGGTTAGGGTTAGGCTAAGGGTAAGTGTTAGGGTTATGGATAGGGTTAGGGTAATTATAAGGGTTAGGGTTAGTGTTAGAGTAAAGGTTAGGTTTAGGGTTAGGGTTAGGGTAAGGTTAAGTGTTAGGGTTAGGGTTAGGGTAAGGGTAAGGCTAAGAGTTAGGGTTAGGCTTAGGGTTAGGGTTAGGTTTAGAGTTAGGGTTAGGGTTAGGTTTAGGGTTAGGGTTAGGGTAAGGGTAAGGGTTTGGGTTAGGTTTAGGATTAGGGTTAGTTTTAGGATTAGAGTTAGGGTAAGGGTAAGGTTTAGGGTTAGCATTAGGATTAGGAGTTAGCCTTATGGTTAAGGTGAGGGTTAGGGTTAGGTTTTGGTTAGGGTTAGTGTTAGGGTTAGGGTTAAGTTTAGGATTAGGTTTGGGTTAGGTTTAGGGTAGCGGTAAGTGTTAGGGTTAGGGATAGTGTTAGGGTAAGGGTTAGGGTTAGGTTTAGGGATAGGTTTAGGTTTGGGGTTAGGGTTAGGGTTAGGGTTAGGGTTAGGGTTAAGGTTAGGTTAAGGGTAAGGGTTAGGGTTAAGTTTAGGGTTAGGGTTAGCATTAGGGTTATGGTTAGGGTTAGGGTTAGGGTTAGGTTTAGGGTTAGGGTTAGGGTAAGGGGAAGGTAAGTGTTGTGTTTTGTTGCGGTTAAGGTTAGGGTAAGGGTAAGGGTTAGGGTTATGGTTATGGTAAGGGTTCGGGTTAGCATTGGGGTTAGGGTTACGGTAAGGTTTAGGGTTAGGGTTAGGGTTAGGTTTAGGGTTAGGGTTAGGGTTAGGGTTCGGGTAAGGGGAAGGTAAGGGTTGTTTTTTGTTGCGGTTAAGGTTAGGGTAAGGGTAAGGGTTAGGGTTATGGTTATGGTAAGGATTCGGGTTAGCATTGGGGTTAGGGTTACGGTAAGGTTTAGGGTTAGGGTTAGGGTTAGGGTTAGGTTTAGGGTTAGGTTTAGGGTTAGGGTTAGGGTAAGGGGAAGGTAAGGGTTGTGTTTTGTTGTGGTTAAGGTTAGGGTAAGGGTAAGGGTTAGGGTTATTGTTATGGTAAGGGTTCGGGTTAGCATTGGGGTTAGGGTTACTGTAAGGTTTAAGGTTAGGGTTAGGGTTAGGGTTAGGTTTAGGGTTAGGGTTAGGGTTAGGGTTAGGGTTAGGGTAAGGGGAAGGTAAGAGTTGTGTTTTGTTGCGGTTAAGGTTAGGGTAAGGGTAAGGGTTAGGGTTATGGTTATGGTAAGGGTTCGGGTTAGCATTGGGGTTAGGGTTACGGTAAGGTTTAGGGTTAGGGTTAGGGTTAGGGTTAGGTTTAGGGTTAGGGTTAGGGTAAGGGTAAGTGTTAGGGTTAGGTTCAGGGTTGGGGTTAAGGTTAGGGTTAGGCTTAGTGTAAGGGTAAGTGTTAGGCTTAGGGTTAGGGTTAGCGTAAGGGTTAGAGTTACGGTTAGTTTTAGGGTGAGCATTAGTGTTAGGGCTAGGGTAAGGGTAAGGGTTAGGGTTAGGGTTAGGATTAGGTTTAGGGTTCGTGTTAGGGTTAGGGTTAGGTTAAGTGTAAGTGTTAGGTTTAGGGTTAGGGTAAGGTTAAGGGTTAGAGTTAGGATTAGGTTTAGGGTTAGGGTTAGGGTAAGTGTTAGGTTTAGGGTTAAGGTTAGGGTTAGGATAAGGATAAGGTTAAGTGTAAGGGTTAGGTTAGGGTTAGGGGTAGGTTTAGAGTTAGGGTTAGTATTAAGTTTAGGGTTAGGGTTAGGGTAAGAGAAAGGGTTAGGGTTAGGGTTAGGTTTAGGGTTAGGGTTAGGGTTAGGGTAAGGGTAAGGGTTAAAGTTAGGGTTAGGGTTAGAGTTAGGTTTAGGTTTAGGGTTAGTGTAAGGGTAAGTGTTAGGTTTAGGCTTAGGGTTAGGGTTAGGATAAGGGTAACGGTTAGGTTTAGGGTTAGGGTTAGGGTTAGGGATGGTGGTTAGGGTTAGGTTTAGGGTTAGGTTTAGGGTTAGGGTTAGGGTAAGGGTAAGGGTGAGGTTTAGGTTTATTGTTAGGGTTCGTGTTAGGTTTAGGGTTAGGGTTAGGGTAAGGGTAAGGGTTAGGTTTAGGGTTAGGGTTAAGGTTATGGTTAGGGTTAGGGAAAGGGTAAGGTTTAGGGTAAGGGTTAGGGTTAGGGTTAGGGTAAGGATTAGAGTTAGTGTTAGGAAAAGGGTAAGGGTGAGGTTTAGGGTTAGGGTTAAGGTTAGGTTTAGGGTTAGGGTTACGGTAAGGGTAAGGGTTAATGTTAGGGTTAAGTTTAGCATTAGGGTACTGGTTAGGGTTAGGGAAAGGGTAAGTGTTGGGGTAAGGGTTAGGGTTAGGGTTAGTGTAAGGATTAGGGTTAGGGATAGGTTTAGGGTAAGGGTTAGGGTTAGGGTTAGCATTAAGGTTCGGGTTAGGGTTAGGGTAAGGGTAAGGGTTAATGTTAGGGTTAGGATTAGGGTTAGGTTTCGGGTAAGGATTAGGGTTAGGGTTAGGGTTAGGGTTAGGGTTAGCATAAAGGTTAGGGTTAGGGTTAGGGTAAGGGTAAGGATTAGGGTTAGGGTTAGGGTTATGCTTAGGAGTGGGTTAGAGTTAGGGTTAGGGTTAGGGTGAGGGTAAGGGTAAAGTTTAGGCTTAGGGTTAGGGTTAGGGTTAGGGTTAGGGTTAGGTTTAGGGTTAGGGTAAGGGTAAGGGTTAAGGTTTAGGCTTAGGATTAGGATTAGGGTTAGGGTTAGGGTTAAGGTTAAGCTTAGGGTTAGGGTAAGGGTAAGGGTTAGGGTTAGGGTTAGGGTTAGGGTTAGGGTTAGGGTAAGGGTAAGGGTTAGGGTTAATATTAGGGTTAGGATTATGGTTAGCGTTAGGGTTAGAGTTAGGGTTAGTGTTAGGTTTAGGGTTAGGTTTAGGGTAATGGTAAGGTTTAGGGTTAGGGTTAAGGTTAGGGTTAGGGTTACAATCGGGGTGAGGGTTATGTTTATGTTTAGGGTTAAGGTTAGGGTTAGGGAAAGTGTAAGGTTTAGGGTTAGGGTTAAGGTTATGGTGAGGATTAGGGTTAGGGTTAGTGTTAGGGTAAGGTTTAGGGTTAGGGTTAGGGTTAGCATTAAGGTTATGGTTAGGGTTAGGTTTAGGGTTAAGGTTAGGGTTAGGGTTAGGGTAAGGGTCAGGGTAAGGGTAAGGGTTAGGTTTAGGATTAGTTTCTGGGTTAGGGTTAAGGTTAGTGTTCGGGTTAGTGTAAGGGTAAGGGTTAGGTTTAGGTTTAGGGTTAGGGGTTAGAGTTAGGGTTAGGGTTAGTGTTAGGGTAAGGGTAAAGTTTAGGTTTAGGGTTAGGCTTATGGGTTAGCGTTACGGTTAGGGTTAAGGTAAGGGTAAGGGTTAGGTTTAGGATTAGGTTGAGGGTTCGGGTAAGGGTTAGGGTTATGTTTAGGGTAAGGCTAATTTTTGGGTTACGTTTAGTTTTAGGGTAAGGGTAAGTGTTAGGGTTAGGGTTAGGTTTAGGGTAAGAGTAAGGGTTAGGGTTAGGGATAGGGTTAGGTTTAGGGTTAGGGTTAGGGTTAGGGTAAGGGTAATGTTTAGGGTTAAGTTAAGGGTTAGGGTAAGTGTTAGGGTTAGGGTAAGCGTTGGGCTTAGGGTTAGTGTTAGGTTTAGGTTTAGGGTTAGGGTTAGGGTTAGGGTAAGGGTAAGGGTAATGGTTAGGGTTAGGTTTAGGGTAGGCATTAAGGTTAGGGTTAAGGTTAGGGTAAGGGTAAGGGTTAGGGTTAGGGTTAGGGTTAGGTTTAGGGTTAGGGTTAGTTTTAGGGTTAGTGTTAGGTGTTAGGGTTAGGTTTAGGGTTAGGGTAAGGGATAGGGATAGGGTTATGGTAAGGGTTAGAGTTAGTTTTGGGTTAGTGTTAGGGTAAGGGTAAGGGTTAGGGTCAGGGTTAGTTTTAGGGTTAGGGATATGGGTTAGGGTTATGGTTAAGGTTAGGGTGGGTTAGGGTTAGGGTAAGGGTAAATGTTAGGGTTAGGGTTAATGTTAGGGTAAGGGTAAGTGTAAGGGTTGGGTTAGGGTTAGGGTTAGGCTTAGCTTTAGGGTTAGTGTTAGGGCTAGGGTTAAGGTAAGGGTAAGGTTTAGGGTTAGGGTTAGGTTTAGGATTAGGTTTAGAGTTAGGGTAAGTGTTAGGTAAGGATAAGTGTTAGGGTGAGGTTTAGGGTTAGGGGTTAGGGTTAGGTTTAGGGTTAGGGTTAGTGTTAGGGTTAGGGTAAGGGTAAGTGTTAGGGTTAGGGTTAGGGTTAGTGTTAGGGAAAGGGTAAGTGTTAGGGTTAGGGTTAGGGGTTAGGTTTAGAGTTAGGGTTAAGTTTATGGTTAGGGTTAGGGTTAGGGAAAGTGTAACGGTTAGGGGTAGGGTTAGGTTAGGGTAAATGTAAGGGTGAGGGTTAGGGTTAGGGTTAGGGTTAGGGTTAGTTTTAGGTTTAGGGTTAGGGTTAGGCTAAGCTTAAGGGTGAGGGTTAGGGTCAGTTTTAAGGTTAGGTTTAGGGTTAGGGAAAGGGTAAGTGTTAGGGTAAGGGTTAGGGTTAGGGTTAGGGTTAGGGTAAGGATTAAGGTTAGGATTAGGGTTAGGGAAAGGGTTAGGGTTAGGGTTAGGGTTAGCATTAAGGTTAGGTTTAGGGTTAGTGTTAGGGTTAGGGTAAGGGTTAGGGTTAGGGTTGGGGTTAGGGTTAGGGGTTAGGGTTCGGGTTAGGGTTAGTGTAAGGGTTAGGGTTAGGGTAAGGGTAAGGTTCAGGGTTATGGTTAGGGTTAGGTTTAGTGTTAGGGTAAGGTTAAGTGTTAGGTTTAGGGTTAGGGTTAGAATTAGGGTTAGGGTTAGGTTTAGGGTTAGGGTTAGGGTAAGGGTTAGGGTTAGGGTTAGGGTTAAGGTTAGGGTTATGGTTAGGGTTAGATTTAGGGTTAGGATAGGGGTAAGGGTTACGGTTATGGTTAGGGTTAGGGTTAGGTTTAGGGTTAGGGTTAGGGTAAGGGTTAGGGTAAGGGTAAGGTTTTGGTTTAGGGTTAGGATTATGGTAAGGGTCAGGGTTATGTTTAGGGTAAGGGTAAGGCTTAGGGTTAGAGTTAGGGGTAAGTTTAGGGTAAGGGTAAGGGTTAGGTTTAGGGTTAGGGTTAGGGTTAGGTTTAGGTTTAGGGTAAGGGTAAGATTTAGGGTTATGGATAGCGTTAGGTTTAGGTTTAGGGTTAGGGTTAGGGTTAGGGTAAGGGTAAGAGTTAGGGTTAAAGTTAGGTTTAGGGTTAGGGTTAGGGTTAGGGTAATGATTAGGGTTATGTGTTCGGGTTAGTGTTAGGGTTAGGGTTAAGGTTAGGGTTAGGGTTAGGGTTAGGGTAAGGGTAAGCCTTAAGGTTAGGGTTAGGGTTAGGGGTTAGGGTTAGGGTTAGGGTTAGGGTAAGGGTAAGGGTAAGGGTTAGGGTTAGGGTTAGGTTTAGGATTAGGTTTAGAGTTAGGGTAAGTGTTGGGTAAGGATAAGTGTTAGGGTGAGGTTTAGGGTTAGGGGTTAGGGTTAGGTTTAGGGTTAGGGTTAGTGTTAGGGTTAGGGTAAGGGTAAGTGTTAGGGTTAGGGTTAGGGTTAGTGTTAGGGAATGGGTAAGTGTTAGGGTTAGGGTTAGGGGTTAGGTTTAGAGTTAGGGTTAAGTTTATGGTTAGGGTTAGGGTTAGGGAAAGGGTAACGGTTAGGGGTAGGGTTAGGTTTAGGGTAAAGGTAAGGGTGAGGGTTAGGGTTAGGGTTAGGGTTAGGGTTAGTTTTAGGTTTAGGGTTAGGGTTAGGCTAAGCTTAAGGGTGAGGGTTAGGGTTAGTTTTAGGGTTAGGTTTAGGGTTAGGGAAAGGGTAAGTGTTAGGGTAAGGGTTAGGGTTAGGGTTAGGGTTAGGGTAAGGATTAAGGTTAGGGTTAGGGTTAGGGTAAGGGTTAGGGTTAGGGTTAGGGTTAGCATTAAGGTTAGGTTTAGGGTTAGTGTTAGGGTTAGGGTAAGGGTTAGGGTTAGGGTTGGGGTTAGGGTTAGGGGTTAGGGTTCGGGTTAGGGTTAGTGTAAGGGTTAGGGTTAGGGTAAGGGTAAGGTTCAGGGTTATGGTTAGGGTTAGGTTTAGTGTTAGGGTAAGGTTAAGTGTTAGGGTTAGGGTTAGGGTTAGAATTAGGGTTAGGGTTAGGTTTAGGGTTAGGGTTAGGGTAAGGGTTAGGGTTAGGGTTAGGGTTAAGGTTAGGGTTATGGTTAGGGTTAGATTTAGGGTTAGGATAGGGGTAAGGGTTACGGTTATGGTTAGGGTTAGGGTTAGGTTTAGGGTTAGGGTTAGGGTAAGGGTTAGGGTAAGGGTAAGGTTTTGGTTTAGGGTTAGGATTATGGTAAGGGTCAGGGTTATGTTTAGGGTAAGGGTAAGGCTTAGGGTTAGAGTTAGGGGTAAGTTTAGGTTAAGGGTAAGGGTTAGGTTTAGGGTTAGGGTTAGGGTTAGGTTTAGGTTTAGGGTAAGGGTAAGATTTAGGGTTATGGATAGCGTTAGGTTTAGGTTTAGGGTTAGGGTTAGGGTTAGGGTAAGGGTAAGAGTTAGGGTTAAAGTTAGGTTTAGGGTTAGGGTTAGGGTTAGGGTAATGATTAGGGTTATGTGTTCGGGTTAGTGTTAGGGTTAGGGTTAAGGTTAGGGTTAGGGGTTAGGGTTAGGGTAAGGGTAAGCCTTAAGGTTAGGGTTAGGGTTAGGGGTTAGGGTTAGGGTTAGGGTTAGGGTAAGGGTAAGGGTAAGGGTTAGGGTTAGGATTAGTGTTAGCGTTAGGATATGGGTTAGGCTTAGGGTTAGGATAAGAATAAGTTTTAGGGTTATGGTTAGCGTTAGAGGTAGGGTTTGGTTTAGGGTTAAGGTAAGTGTAAGTGTTAGGGTTAGGGTTAGGGTTAGGGGTAGGGTTAGGGTAAGGTTAAGGGTTACGGTTAGGGTTAGGTTTAGGGTTAGGGTAACGGTAAGTGTTAGGGTTAGGGTTAGGGTTAGGGTTAGGGTAAGTGTTAGGGGTTAGGGTTAAAGTTAAGGTTAGGTTTCGGGTCAGGGTTAGGTTTATGGTTAGGGTTAGTGTTAAGGTTAGCTTTAGGGTTAGGGTTAGGGTAAGGGTTACTGTTTTGGTAAGGGTTAGGGTTAGGTTTAGGTTTAGGGTTAGGGTAAGGGTTAGGTTTAGGGTTAGGGTTAGGGTTAGGATAAGGGTTAGGGGTTAGGGTTAGGGTTAGGATCATGGTTAGGTTTAGGGTCAGGTTTAGGTTAGGGTTAGGGTAAGGATTAGGGTTAGGATTATGGTTAGGGTAAGGGTTAGAATTAGGGTTAGGGTTAGGGTAAGGATTAGGGTTAGGTGTTAGGTTTAGGGTTAGGGTTAGGGTTAGGTTTAAGGTAAGGGTTAGATTTGCGTAAGGGTAAGGGTAAGGGTTAGGTTTAGGGTTAGAGGTAGGGTTAGGGTTAAAGTTAAGGTTAGGGTTAGGGTTAGGGTAAGGGTAAGGGTTAGGTTTAGGTTTAGGGTTAGGTTTAAGGTTAGGGTTAGTGTTAGGGTTAGGGTTAGTGTTAGGGAAAGGGTAAGGGTTAGGGTAAGGGGTAGGGTTAGGTTTAGGTAAGGTTTAGGGTTAGGGTAATGGTTAGGGTTAGGTTTAGGGTTAGGGTTAGGTTCAGTTTTAGGGTTAGGGTAACGGTTAGGTTCAGGGTTAGTGTTAGGGAAGGGTTAGGGGTTAGGGTTGGGGTTAGGGTCAGGATTAGGGTTAGGGTAAGGGTTAGGGTTAGGGTTAAGGTAAGGCTTACGTTTAGGGTTAGGGTTAGGGTTATGGAAAGGGTTAGGGGTTAGGGTTAGGGTTAGGGTTAGGGTAAGGTTAAGGTTGAGGGTTAGGTTTAGAGTTAGGGTTCGGGTTAGGTTTAGGGTTAGGGTTAGGTTAAGTGTAAGGGTTAGGGTTAGGTTTAGGGTTGGGGTTAAGTTTAGGGTTAGGGTTAGGGTTAGGGTTAGGGAAAGGGTAAGGATTAGGGTAAGGTTTAGGGTTAGGATTAGGTTAGGGTAAGGATTAGGGTTAGGGTTAGTGTAAGGGTAAGGGTGAGGATTAGGGATAGGTTTAGGGTTAAGGTTAGGTTTAGGGTTAGGGTTAGGGTTAGGGTTAGGTTTAGGATTAGGGTTAGAGTTAGGGTAAGTGTTAGGGTAAGGGTAAGGGTTAGGGTTAGGTTTAGGGTTAGGGTTAGGGGTTAGGGTTAGGGTTAGGGTTAGGCTTGGGGTAAGGGTTAGTGTTAGGTTTAGGGTTAGGGTAAGGTTAAGGGTAAGGGTTAGAGTTAGACTTAGGGTTAAGGTTAGGTTTAGGGTTAGGGTTAGGGTAAGGGTAAGGGTTAGGTTTAGGCTTAGAGTTAGGGTTAACTTTAGGGTTAGGGTTAGGTTTAGGGTTAGCGTTAGGGAAAGGGTAAGGGTAAGGGTGAGAGTTATGGTTAGGGTTAGGGTTAGCATAAGGATTAAGGTTATGGTTAGTGTTAGGGTTAAGTTTAGGTTTAGGGTTAGATTTAGGTTTAGGGTAAGGGTAAGGGTTAGGGTTAGGGTTAGGGTAAGGATTAGGTTTAGGTGTTAGGGTTAGGTTTAGGGTTAGGGTAAGGGTAAGGGTTAGGGTTAGCGTTAGGGAAAGGGTAAGGTTAGGGTTAGGGTTAGGGTTAGTGTTAGGTATAGGGTTAGAGTTAGGGTAAGGGTAAGGGTTAGGTTTACGGTTAGGGTTAGGGTTAGGGTAAGGGTAAGGGTTAGGGTTAGGGTTAGGGTTAGCGTTAGGGTTAAGTTAGGGGTAAGGGTGAGGGTTAGGGTTAGGGTTAGGTTTAGACTTAGGGTTAGGGTTAGGTTTAGGTCAGTGTAAGGGTAAGGGTTAAGGTTAGGGTTAGGGTTAGGTTTAGGGTTTGGGTTAGGGTAAGGTTAAGGGTTAGGGTTAGGGTTAGGGTTAAGGTTAGGGTTATGGTTAGGTTTAGGGTTAGGGTGAGGGTTAGGGTAGGGTTAAGGGTTACGGTTAGGGTTAGGGTTAGGGTTAGGGTTATGGTTAGGGTAAGGGTTAGCGTGAGGGTAAGGGTTAGGGTTAGGTTTAGGTTTAGGCTTAGGGTAAGGGTTAGGGTTATTTTTAGGGTAAGGGTAAGGCTTAGGGTTAGAGATAGGGTTATGTTTAGGTTAAGGGTAAGGGTTAGGGTTAGGGTTAGGGTTAGGTTTAGGGTAAGGGTAAGATTTAGGGTTAGGGATAGGCTTAGGTTAAGGTTAGGGTTAGGGTTAGGGTTAGGTAAGGTTTAGGTTTAGGGTAATGGTTAGGGTTAGGTTTAGGGTTAGGGTTACGTTCAGTTTTAGGGTTAGGGTAACGGTTAGGTTCAGGGTTAGGGTTAGTGTTAGGGTAAGGGTTAGGGGTTAGGGTTGGGGTTAGGGTCAGGATTAGGGTTAGGGTAAGGGTTAGGGTTAGGGTTAAGGTAAGGCTTATGGTTAGGGTTAGGGTTAGGGTTATGGTAAGGGTTAGGGGTTAGGGTTAGGGTTAGGGTTAGGGTAAGGGTAAGGTTGAGGGTTAGGTTTAGAGTTAGGGTTCGGGTTAGGTTTATGGTTAGGGTTAGGTTAAGGTTAAGGGTTAGGGTTAGGGTTAGGGTTGGGGTTAAGGTTAGGGTTAGGTTTAGGGTTAGCGTTAGGGAAAGGGTAAGGTTTAGGGTAAGAGTTATGGTTAGGGTTAGGGTTAGCGTAAGGATTAAGGTTATGGTTGGTGTTAGGGTAAAGGTTAGGTTTAGGGTTAGGTTTAGGTTTAGGGTAAGGGTAAGGGTTAGGGTTAGGGTTAGGGTAAGGATTAGGTTTAGGTGTTAGGGTTAGAGTTAGGGTTAGGGTAAGGGTAAGGGTTAGGGTTAGCGTTAGGGTAAGGGTAAGGGTTAGGGTTAGGGTTAGGGTTAGGATAAGGTTTAGGGTTATGTTTAGGGTTAAGGTTAGGGTTAGGGAAAGGGTAAGGTTATGGTTAGGGTTAGGGTTAGGGTTACGGTTAGGGTTAGGGTTAGGGTTAGGGTTAGGGTAAGGGTTAGCGTAAGGGTAAGGGTTAGGGTTAGGTTTAGGGTTAGGCTTAGGGTAAGGGTTAGGGTTATGTTTAGGGTAGGGGTAAGGCTTAGGGTTAGAGTTAGGGTTATGTTAAGGTTAAGGGTAAGGGTTAGGGTTAGGGTTAAGGGTAGGTTTAGGTTTAGGGTAAGGGTAAGACTTAGGGTTCGGGATAGGCTTAGGGTAAGGGTTAGGGTTAGGTTTAGGGTTAGGCTTAGGGTAAGGGTTAGTGTTATGTTTAGGGTAAGGGTAAGGCTTAGGGTTAGAGTTAGGGTTATGTTTAGGTTAAGGGTAAGTGTTATGGTTAGGGTTAGGGTTAGGTTTAGGTTTAGGGTAAGGGTAAGTTTTAGGGTTATGGATAGGCTTAGGTAAAGGGTTAGGGTTAGGGTTAGGGTAAGGGTAAGACTTAGGGTTAAGATTAGGTTTAGGGTTAGCGTTAGGTAAGGTTTAGGGTTAAGGTAATGGTTAGGGTGAGATTTAGGGTTAGGGTTAGGTTTAGTTTTAGGGTTAGGGTAACGGTTAGGTTCAGGGTTAGGGTTAGGGTTAGGGTAAGGGTTAGGGGTTAGGGTTGGGGTTAGGGTCAGGATTAGGGTTAGGGTAAGGGTTAGGGTTAGGGTTAAGGTAATGCTTATGGTTAGGGTTAGGGTTAGGTATTAGGGTTCGGGTTAGGGTTAGGGAAAGGGTAAGGGTGAGGGTTAGGTTTAGAGTTAGGGTTCGGGTTAGGTTTAGGGTTAGGGTTAGGTTAAGGGTAAGGGTTAGGGTTAGGTTTAGGGTTGGGGTTAAGTTTAGGGTTAGGGTTAGGGTTAGGGAAAAGGTAAGGATTAGGGTAAGGGTTAGGGTTAGGATTAGATTAGAGTAAGGATTAGGGTTAGGGTTAGTGTAAGTATAAGGGTGAGGGTTAGGGTTAGGGTTAGGGTTAAGGTTAGGTTTCGGGTTAGGGTTAGGGTCGGGTCAGGGTGAGGTTTAGGTTTAGAGTTAGGGTTCGGGTTAGTTATAGGGTTAGGTTTAGGTTACGGATAATGGTTAGGGTTAGGTTTAGGGTTAGGCTTAAGGTTAGGGTTAGGGATAGGTTTAGTGTTAGGTTTAGGGTTAGAGTTAGGGCAAGGGTAAGGGTTAGGGTTACGGTTAGGGTTAGGGTTAGGGTAAAGGTAAGGGTTAGAGTTAGGGTTAGGGTTAGGATTAGTGTTAGGGGTTCGGTTAGGTTTAGTGTTAGGGTAAGGTTTAGGGTTAGCGTTTAGGTTAGGGTAAGGGTAAGTGTTAGGGTTAGGGTTAGGGTTTGGGTTAGGATAAGTGTAAGGGTTAGGGTTAATGTTAGGGTTAAGGGTTAGGGTTAGGTTTAGGGTTAGAGTTAGGTTTAGGGTTACGGTTAGAGTTAGGGGTAGGGTAAGGGTTAGTTTTAGGGTTAGGGTTAGGTTAAGGGTAAGGTTTAGTGTTAGTGTTAGGGTTTAGGGTTAGGGTTAGGGTTAGGGTTAGGGTAAGTGTAAGGTTTAGGGTTGGGGTTAGGTTAAGTGTTAGGGTAAAGTTTAGGGTTACGTTTAGGGTTAGTGTTAGCATTAAGGTTAGGGTTGGGGTAAGGGTAAGGGTTAGGGTTAGTTTTAGGGTTAGGGTTAGGTGTTAGGGTAAGTGTTAGGGTTAGTGTAAGAGTTAGGACTAGGGTTAGGGTTAGGGTTAGCATTAAGGTTTGGGTTAGGGTTAGGGTAAGGGTAAGGGTTAGGGTGAGGGTGAGGATTAGAGTTACGGTTAGGGTTAGGGTTAGGGTAAGGATTAGGGTTAGGGTTAGGTTTAGGGTAAGGGTTAGGCTAGGGTTAGCGTTAGAGTTAGCTTTAAGGTTAGGGTTAAATTTAGGGTAAGGGTAAGGGTTTGGTTTAGGGTTAGGTTTAGGGTTAGGGTTAGGGTAAGGGTGAGGGTTAGGTTTAGGGTTGGGATTAAGTTTAGGGTAAGGGTAAGGGTTAGGGTGGGGTTAGGGTTAGGGTAAGTGTTAGGGTTAGGTTTAGGGTTAGGGGTTAGGGTTAGGGTTAGGGTAAGGGATGGGGTTCGGGTAAGGGATAGGTTTAGGTTTACGGTTAGGTTAAGTTTAAGGGTAAGGGTTAGAGTTAGGGTTAGGGAAAGGTAAGGGTTAAGGGTTAGGGTTAGGGTAAGGATTAGGGTTAGGGTTAGGGTAAGGGTTAGGGTTAGGTTTATGTTTAGGGTTAGGGTTAGCGTAAGGGTACGGGTTAGGGTTAGGGTTAGGGTTAGGGTTATGGTAAGGGTTAGGGTTAAGTTTAGGGTTAGGGTTAGGATGAGGGTTAGGGTTAGGGTTAGGCTTAGGGTTAGGGTTAGGGTTAGGGTTAGGGTAAGTGTTAGGGTTAGGGTTAGGGTTAGGTTTAGGTTTAGGATAAGGGTAAGGGTTAGGGTTAGGGTTAGGGTTAGGGGTTTGGGTTAGGTTGAGGTTTAGGGTAGGGTTAGGTTTAGGGTTAAGTTTAGGGTAAGGGTAAGGGTTACGGTTAGGGTAAGGGTCAGGGTAAAGTTTAGGGTTAATATTAGGTTTAGGGTTAGGGTTAGGGTTAGGGCAGGGTAAGGGTTAGGGTTAGGGTTATGGTTAGGTTAAGGTTTAGGGTTAGGGTTAGGGTTAGGGTTAGGGTAAGGGATAGGTTAAGGATTAGGGTTAGTATTAGGGTTAGGGTTATGGTAAGGGTAAGGTTAGGTTTAGGGTTAGGGTTAGGGTTAGGTTATGGTTAGAGTTTGGATTAGTGCTAGGGTTAGGGTTAGGATTAGGGTTACGGTTAGGTTTATGGTTAGGGATAGAATTAGGGTAAGGGTTAGGGTAAATGTCAGCGTTAGGGTTAGGGTTAGGGTAAGGGTTAGGTTTAGGGTTAGGGTTAGGTTTAGGGTTAGGGGTTAGGATTAGGGTTAGGGTTAAGGTTAGGGTTAGGGTAAGGGTAAGGGTATGGGTTAGGGTTAGGGTTAGGGTATGGGTAGGGGATAGGGTTAGGTTTAGTGTTAGGGTTAGGGAAAGGGTAAGGTTTAGGGTTAGGGTTAGGGTTGGGGTAAGGGTAAGGGTTAGGGTTAATGTTAGGTTTAGGGTTAGTGTTACGGTAAGGGTAAGTGTTTGGGTTAGGGTTAGTGTTAGGGTTAGTGTTAAGGTGGGTTATGGTTAGGGTAAGTGTAAGGGTTACGGTTCGGGTTAGTGTTAGGGTCAGGGTAAGGGTTAGGGTTAGGGTACGGTTTAGGATTAGGGTTAGGGTTAGGGTTAGGGTTAGGGTTAAGGTAAGTGTAAAGGTTAGGGTTAGGGTTAGGGGTTAGAGTTAGGGTTAGTGTTAGGTTTAGTGTTACGGTTATGCTTGGGCTTAAGGTTAGGGTAAGTGTTAGGGATAGGGTTAGGTATTGGGTTAGGGGTTAAGGTAAGGTTTAGGGTTAGAGTTAGGGTAAAGGTTAGAGTTAGGGTTAGGATTAGGGTAGGGTTAGTGTTAGTGTTAGTGTTAGGGTTATGGTTAGGGTTAGGGTAAGAGTAAGGGTTAGGGTTAGGGTTATGGTTAGGGGTTAGGATTAGGGTTAGGATAAGTGTTAGGGTTAGGATTAGAGTTAGGGTAATGGTAAGTGTTAGGTTTAGGTTCAGGGTTAGGGTTAGGGTTAGGGTTAGGATAAGGGTTAGGATTAGGGTTAGGGTAAGGGTTCGGGTAAGGGTTAGGGTTAGGGTTAGGGTTAGGATTTGGGTTGGGTTTAGGGTTATGGTTAGGGTTAGGGTAAGGGTTATTGTTAGGGTTAGAGTTAGGGTAATAGTAAGTTTTAGGGTTAGGGTTAGGGTTAGGGTAAGGGTAAGCGTTAGTGTTAGGGTTAGGGTAAGTGTTAGGGTAAGGGTTAGGGTTAGGGTTAGGGTTAGGGTTAGGTTTAGGGTTAGTGTTAGGGTAAGGGTAAGTGTTAGGGTTAGGGTTAGGGTTAGGATTAGGGTTAAGGTTACGGTTCGGGTTAGGGTTAGGAAAAGGGGAAGGGTTAGGTTAAGGGTTAGTGTTAGGGGTAGGGTTAGGCTGAGGGTAAGGATTAGGGTTAGGTTTAGGGTTAGGGTAAGGGTTAGGGTTAGATTTAGGGTTAGCATTAAGTTTAGGGGTAGGGGTAGGGTAAGGGTAATGGTTAGGGTTACGGTTAGTTTTAGGCTTAGGCTTTAGGGTTAGGATTAGGTTTAGGGTTAGGGTTAGGGTTAGGGTAAGGTTTAGGTTAGGGTTAGGGTAATGGTTAGGGTTAGGGTTAGGGTAAGGCTATGTTTTAGTGTTAGGGTTAGGGTTAAGGTAAGGGTAAGGGTTAGGGTTAGGGTAAGGGTTAGGGTTAGGGTTAGTTTTAATGTGAGGGTTAGGGTTAGGGTTAGGATAGTGGTTAGGGTTAGGGTAAGGTTTAGGTTAGGGTTAGGGTAATGGTTAGAGTTAGGGTTAGTTTAAGGGTTATGGTTAGGGTTAGCGTTAGGGTTCGCATTAAGTTTAGGGTTAGGTTAGGGTAAGGGTAAGGGGTAGCGTTAGGGTTAGCGTTAGGGTTAGGGTAAGGGTTAGGGTTAGGGTTAGGGCTAGGGTTAGGTTTAGGGTTAGGGTAACGGTAAGGGTAAGTGTTGGGGTTAGGGTTAGTGTTAGGGTTAGTGTTAATGTTAGGGTTAGGGTTAGGGTAACTGTAAGGTTTAGGTTTCGGGTTAGTGTTATGGGTTAGGGATAGGGTTTGGGTTAGGGTTAGGGTTAAGATCAGTGTAAGGGTTAGGGTTAGGTTTAGAGTTAGGGTTAGGTTAAGGGTTAGGGTTAGGTTTAGGGTAAGGGTAAGGTTTAAGGTTAGGGTTAAGGTTAGGGTTAGTGTTAGTGTAAGGGTAAGGGTTAGGGTTAGGGTTACGGTTAGGGTTAGGGGTTAGAGTTAGGGTTAGGGTTAGGGTTAGGGATAGGGTTAGGTTTCCGGTTAGGTTTAGAATTAGGATTAGGGTAAGTGTTAAGTTTAGAGTAAGGGTAAGGGTTGTGGTTAGTGTTAAGGTCAGGGTAAGAGTTAGGGTTAGGGTTAGGTAAGGATTAGGTTTAGGGTTAGTGTTAGGGTTAGGGTTAGGGTGAGCATTAAGGTTAGGGTTAGGGTTAGGGTTAGGGGTTAGAGTTAGGGTTAGTGTTAGGGTTAGAGTTAGGCTTGGTGTTAAGGTTAGGGTTAGGGTTAGGGTAAGTGTAAGTGTTATGCTTATGGTAAGGTTAAGGTTTAGGGTTAGGGTTACGGTTAGGGTAAGGGTTAGGGTTAGGGTTAGGGTTAGGGTAAGCATTAGGGTTAGGGTTAGTGTTAGGGTGAGGGTTAGTGTTAGGGTTAGGGTTAGGGTTAGCATTAAGTTTATGGTTAGGGATAGGGTAAGGGTAAGGGTTAGGGTTAGGGTAGGGTTATTGGTTAGAGTTAGGGTTAGGGTTAGGGTTAGGGTTAGGTTTACGGTTAGGGTTATGGTTAGGGTTAGGGTAAGGTTAAGTGTTAGGGTTAGGGTTAGGGTTAGGGTAAGGGTTAGGGTAAGTGTAAGGGTAAGGGTTAGGATTAGGGTTAGGGTTAATGAAAGGGTGAGGGTTAGTGTTAGGGTTAGGGTAAGGATTAGGTTTATTGTTAGGGTTAGGGTAAGGATTAGGGTTAGGGTTTGGGAAAGGGTAAGGTTTAGGGTTAGGGTTAGGTTTAGGGTTATGGTTAAGGTTAGGGTAAGGGTTAGGTTTAGGGTAAGGGTTAGGGTTATGGTTAGGTTTATGGTTAGGGTTAGGGTAAGGGTAAGGTTTAGAGTTAGGTTTAGGCTTGGGATTAAGGTTAGGGTTAGCGTAAGGGTAAGGGTTAGGGTTAGGGTTAGGGTTAGGGTAAGGGTTAGGGTAAGTGTAAGGGTAAGGGTTAGGATTAGGGTTAGGGTTAATGAAAGGGTGAGGGTTAGTGTTAGGGTTAGGGTAAGGATTAGGTTTATTGTTAGGGTTAGGGTAAGGATTAGGGTTAGGGTTTGGGAAAGGGTAAGGTTTAGGGTTAGGGTTAGGTTTAGGGTTATGGTTAAGGTTAGGGTAAGGGTTAGGTTTAGGGTAAGGGTTAGGGTTATGGTTAGGTTTATGGTTAGGGTTAGGGTAAGGGTAAGGTTTAGAGTTAGGTTTAGGCTTGGGATTAAGGTTAGGGTTAGCGTAAGGGTAAGGGTTAGGGTTAGGGTTAGGGTTAGGGTAAGGTTTAGGGTTAGGGTTAAGGTTAGGGTTACGGTTAGGGTAAAGATTAAGGTTAGGGTTAAGGTTAGGGTAAGGGTTAGGGTTAGGGTTAGGTTTAGGGTTAGCATTGAGATTAGGGTTAGGGTTAGGGTAAGGGTAAGTGTTAGGGTTAGGGTTAGGGTTAGGGTTAGGTTTCGGGTTAGGGTTAGGGTTAGGGTTAGTGTAAGGGTAAATGTTAAGGTGAGTGTTAGGGTTAGGGTTAGGGTAAGGGTTAGCGTAAGGGTAAGGGTTAGGGTTAGAATAAATGTTAGGGTTAATGAAAGGGTAAGGGTTAGTGTTAGGGTTAGTGTAAGGATTAGGGTTATTGTTAGGGTTAGGGTAAGGATTAGGGTTAGGGTTTGGGAAAGGATAAGTGTTAGGGTTAGGGTTAGGTTTAGGGTTATGGTTAGGGTAAGGGTAAGGGTTAGGTTTAGGGTTAGGTTTAGGGTAAGGTTTAGGGTTAGGGTTAGTGTTAGGGTTAGGTTTAGGGTTAGGGTTAGGGTAAGGGTAAGGGTAAGGGTTAGGGTTAAGGTTAGGGTTAGGGTTAGGGTAAGTGTAAGTGTTAGGGTTCGGGTGTGTGTTAGGGGTTAGGGCTAGGGTTAGGGTTAGGGTAAGGGTATGGTTTAGGGTTAGGGTTAGGGTTAGGGTTAGGGTTAGGGTTAAGGTAAGTTTAAGGTTTAGGGTTAGGGTTAGGGTTAGGGTTAGGGTTAAGGTAAGTGTAAGGTTTAGGGTTAGGGTTAGGGTTAGGGTTAGGGTTAGGGTAAGGGTTAGGGTTAGGTTTAGGGTAAGGGTAAGGTTTAAGGTTAGGGTTAGGGTTAGGGTTAGTGTTAGGGTTAGGGTTAGGGTTAGGGTTAGGGTTAGTGTTAGGGTTAGAGATAGAGTTAGGGTTAGGGTAAGGGTTAGGGTTAGGTTTAGTTTAAGGGTAAGGTTTAAGGTTAGGGTTAGGGTTAGGGTTAGTGTTAGGGTAAGGGTAAGGGTTAGGGTTAGGGTTACAGTTATGGTTAGGGGTTAGAGTTAGGGTTAGTTTTAGGGTTAGGGATAGGGTTAGGTTTCGCGTTAGGGTTAGGGTTAGGGTTAGGGTAAGGGTTGGGGTTAGGGTAAGGGTAAGGGTTGTGGTTAGTGTTAGGGTTAGGGTAAGGGTTAAGGTTAGGGTTAGGGTTAGGGTAAGGATTAGGGTTAATGTTAGTGCTAGGGAAAGTGTTAGGGTTAGAGTTAGGGTGAGCATTAAGGTTACGGTTAGGGTTAGGGTTAGGGTTAGGTGTTAGAGTTAGGGTTAGTGTTAGGGTTAGAGTTAGGCTTGGGGTTAAGTTTAGGGTTAGTGTAAGGGTAGGTGTTAGTGTTAGAGTAAGTGTAAGGGTTACTGTTAGGGTTACAGTTAGGGTAAAGGTTAGGGTTAGGGTTAGGGTTAGGGTTAGGGTAAGGATTAGGGTTAGGGTTAGTGTTAGGGTACGGGTTAGTGTTAGTGTTAGGGTTAGGGTTAGCATTAAGGTTATTGTTAGGGTTAGGCTAAGGGTAAGTGTTAGGGTTACTGGTAGGGTTAGGGGTTAGAGTTAGGGTTAGGGTTAGGGTTAGGGTTAGGGTTAGTGAAAGGGTAAGGGTTAGGGTTAGGGTTAGGGTAAGAATTAGGGTTATTGCTAGAGTTAGGGTAAGGATTAGCTTTAGGGTTTGGGAAAGGGTAAGGGTGAGGGTTAGGGTTAGGTTTAGGGTTATGTTTAGGGTTAGGGTAAGGGTTAGGTTTAGGGTAAGGGTTAGGGTTAGGGTTAGGTTTATGGTTAGGGTTAGGGTAAGGGTAAGGGTTAGGGTTAGGTTTAGGCTTGGGGTTAAGGTTAGGGTTAAGGTTAGGGTAAGGGTTAGGTTTAGGGTTAGGGTTAGGGTAAGGTTTAGGGTTAGGGTTAGGGTAAGGGTTAGGGTTAAGGTTAGGGTTAGGGTAAGGATTATGGTTAGGGTTTGGGTTAGGGTTAGCATTAAGATTAGGGTTAGGGTTAGGGTAAGGGTAAGGGTTAGGGTTAGGTTTAATGTTAGGGTTAGGGTTAGGGTAAAGGTAAGGGTGTGGGTTACGTTTAGAGTTAGTGTTAGGTTTAGGGTTAGGGTTACGGTAAGTGTAAGTGTTGGGGTTAGGGTTAGTGTTAGGGTTAGTTTTAAGGTTAGGGTTAGGGTAAGGGTAAGTTTTAGGGTTAGGGTAAGGGTAAGGGTTAGGGTTAGGGTTACGGTTTGGGGTTAGGTTTAGGGTTAGGGTTAGAGTTAGGGTTAAGGTGAGGGTTAGGTTTAGGGTTAGGTTTAGTGTAAGGGTTCGGGTTAGGGTTAGGGTTAGGTTAAGGGGTAGGTTAGACTTAGGGTAAGGGTTAGGGATAGGTTTAGGGTAAGGATAAGGTTTAGAGTTAGGGGTAGGTTTAGGGTTAGGGTAAGGGTAAGGTCTAGGGTTAGGTTTAGGGTTAGAGTTAAGATAAGTGTAAGGGTTAGGGTTAGGGTTAGTTTAGGGTTAGGGTAAGTGTTAGGGTTAGGGTTAGGATTAGGGTTAAGGTGAGGGTTAGTGTTAGGGTTCGGTGAGGGTGAGGGTAAGGGTTAGGGTTAGGTTTAGGGTAAGTGTAAGGGTTAGGGTTAGCATTAGGGTTAGGGGTTAGGGTTAGGATTAGCGATAGGGTTAGGTTTAGGTTTGGGTTTAGGGTTACGGATAGGGTTAAGGTTAGGTTTAGGGTTATAATTAGGTTAGGGGTAAGGGTTAGGGTTAGGTTTAGGGTTAGGGTTAGGGTAATTGTAAGGGTTAGGGTTAGTGTTAGGTTTAGGTTTGGGGTTAGGGTAAGTGTAAGGGTAAGAGTTAGGGTTAGGGTTAGTGTTAGGGTTAGGGTTAGAGTTTCGGTTAGGGTTAGGGTTAGGTTTAGGGTTAGGGTTAGGGTAAGGTTAAGTGTTAGGGTTAGGTTAGGGTTATGGTAAGGGTAAGTGTTGGGCTTAGGGTTAGTGTAGGGTTAGTGTTAAGGTAGGGTTAGGGTTAGGGTTAGGGTTAGGGTTAGGTTTAGGGTTAGGGGTTAGGTTTAGGGATGGGGTTAGTCTTAGGGTAAGTGTTAGGGTTACGGTTAGGGTTAGGATAAGGATAAGGGTTAGGGTTAGGGTTATGTTTATTGTTAGTTTTAGGGTAAGGTTAAGTGTTAGGGTTAGGGTTAGAGTTAGGGTTAGGGTTAGGGTTAGGTTTAGGGTTAGGGTAAGGGTTAGGGTAAGTGTTATGGTTAGGGTTAGGGTTAGTGTTAGGTTAAGGGTAAGGTTTTGGGTTAGGGTTAGGGTTAGGGTCATGTTTAGGATTAGGGTTAGGATAAGGGTAAGGGTTAGGGTTAAGGTTAGGGCTAGGGTTAGGGTTAGGATTAGGGTAGGAGTAAGGGTTAGTGTTAGGTTTAGGTTTAGAGTTAGGGTTAGGGTAAGGGTTAAGTTAAGGGTAATGGTTAGGGTTAGGGTTAGGTTTAGGGTTAGTGAAAGTGTAAGTGTTAGGGTTAGGGTAAGGATTAGGGTTATGGTTAGGGTTAGGCTAAGGATTTGGGTTTGGGTTAGGAAAAGGGTAAGGGTTAGGTTTAGGGTTAGGGTTAGGGTAAGGATTAGGGTTAGCGTTAGGGTTAGGGTAAGGGTTAGGGTTAGGGTTGGGTTAGCATTAAGATTAGGGTTAGGGTTAGGGTAAGGGTAAGGGTTAGGGTTAGGGTTAGGGTAAGGGTAAGTGTTACGTTTAGGGTTATGGTTAGGGTTAAGTTTAGGTTTAGGGTTACGGTAACGGTAAGTGTTGGGGTTAGGGTTAGTGTTAGGGTTAGTGTTAAGGTATGGTTAGGGTTAGAGTAAGTGTAAGGGTTAGGGTAAGGGTGAGGTTTAGGGTTAGGGTTAGGGTTAGGGTTAAGGTAAGTGTAAAGGTTAGGGTTATGGTTAGGGTTAGAGTTAGGGTTAGGTTTAGGTTAAGGGTAAGTTTTAAGTTTAGGGTTATGGTTAGGGTTAGGTTTAGGGTAAGGGTAAGGGGTAGGGTTAAGGTTACGGTTAGGGTTAGGGGTTAGAGTTAGGGTTAGGGTTAGGCTTAGGGATAGGGTTAGGTTTCCGGTTACGGGTAGGGTTAGGGTATGGGTAAGGGTTAGGTTTAGGGTAAGGGTAAGGGTTGTGGTTAGTGTTAGGGTTAGGGTAAGGGTTAGGGTTAGGGTTAGGGTTAGGTTAAGGATTAGGCTTAGGGTTAGTGTTAGGGGAAGTGTTAGGGTTAGGGTTAGGGTGAGCATTAAGGTTTGCGTTAGGGTTGTGTTTAGGGTAATTGTTAGGGTTACGGTTATGGGTAGAGTTAGGGTTAGTGTTAGGGTTAGGGTTAGGCTTGGGGATAAGGTTAGGGTAAGGGTTAGGGTTAGGGTTAGGTATTGGGTTAGGGGTTAGTGTAAGGTTTAGGGTTAGGGTTAGGGTAAAGGTTACAGTTAGGGTTAGGGTTAGAGTAGGGGTAGTGTTAGTGTTAGGGTTATGGTTATGGTTAGGGTTAGTGTAAGTGTAAGGGTTGGGTTAGGGTTATGGTTAGGGGTTAAGGTTAGGGTTAGGGTAAGGGTTAGGGTTCGGGTTAGAGTTAGGGTAATGGTAAGTGATAGGTTTAGGGTTAGGGTTAGGGTTAGGGTAAGGGTAAGGGATAGGGTTAGGGTTAGGGTAAGGGTTAGGGTAAGGGTTAGGGTTAGGTTTAGGGTTAGGATTTGGGTTGGGTTTAGGGTTACAATTAGGGTAAGGGTAAGGGTTAGGGTTAGGGTTAGCATTAAGGTTAGGGGTAGGGTTAGGGTAAGGGTAAGGGTTAGGGTTACGGTTAGGTTTAGGCTTAGGCGTTAGGTTTAGGATTAGGGTTAGGGTTAGGGTTAGGGTTAGGGTAAGGTTTAGGTTAGGTTTAAGGTAAGGGTTAGGGTTAGGTTTAGGGTAAGGCTAAGGTTTAGGGTTAGGGTTAAGGTAAGGGTAAGGGTTATGGTTATGGTTAGGGTTAGGGTTAGTTTTAAGGTGAGGGTTAGGGTTAGGGTTAGGGTTAGGTTAGGGTTAGGTTTAGGTTTACGGTTAGGCTAAGGGTAACTGTAAGTGTTAGGATTAGCGTTAGGGTAAGGATAAGGGTTAGGGTTAGAGTTAGGGTTAGGGTTAGGTTTAAATTTAGGGTTAAGGTAAGGGTAAGGGTTAGGGTTAGGGTTAGGGTTAGGGTTAGGGTAAGACTAAGGGTAAGGGTTAGGGTTAGGCTTAGGGTTAGTTTTAGGATTAGAGTTAGGGTTAGGGTTAGGTTTAGGGTTATGGTTAGGGTAAGGGTAAGGGTTTGGGTTAGGGTTATGGTTAGGTTTAGGGTTAGGTTTAGGGTTAGGGTTAGGGTAAGGGTTATGGTTAGGGTTAGCGTTAGGGTTCGCATTAAGATTAGGGTTAGGGTTAGGGTAAGGGTAAGGGTTAGGGTTAGGATTAGGGTTAGGGTAAGGGTAAGGGTTAGGGTTAGGGTTAGGGCTAGGGTTAGGTTTAGGATTAGGGTTACGGTAAGGGTAAGTGTTGGGGTTAGGGTTAGTGTTAGGGTTAGTGTTAAGTTTAGAGTTAGGGTTAGGTTACTGTAAGCGTTAGGTTTCAGGTTAGTGTTAGGGGTTAGGGTTAGGGTTAGGGTTAAGGTCAGTGTAAGGGTTAGGGTTAGGGTTAGAGTTAGGGTTAGGGTAAGGGTTAGGGTTAGGTTTAGGGTAAGGGTAAGGTTTAAGGTTAGGGTTAGGTTTACGGTTAGTGTTAGGGTAAGGGTAAGGGTTAGGGTTAGGGTTAGGGTTACGGTTAGGGTTAGGGGTTAGAGTTAGGGTTAGGGTTAGGGTTAGGGATAGGGTTAGGTTTCGGGTTAGGGTTTTGGTTAGATTTAGGGTAAGTGTTAGGGTTAGGGTAAGGTAAGGGTTGTGGTTAGTTTTCGGGTTAGGGTAAGGTTTAGGGTTAGGGTTAGGTTATGGATTAGGGTTAGGGTTAGTGTTAGGGTAAGTGTTAGGGTTAGGGTGAGCATTAAGGTTAGGGTTAGGGTTAGGGTTAGGGGTTAGAGCTAGGGTTAGTGTTAGGGTTAGGGTTAGGCTTGGTGGTAAGATTAGGGTTGGCGTTATGGTAAGTGTAAGTGTTAGGCTTAGGGTAAGGATAAGGGTTAGGGTTAGGGTTAGGGTTCGGGTAAGGATTAGGGTTAGGTTTAGTGTTAGGGTGATGGTTAGTGTTAGGGTTAGGGTTACGGTTAGCATTAAGGTTATGGTTAGGGTTAGGGTAAGGGTAAGGGTAAGGGTTAGGGTTAGGTTTAGGGGTTAGAGTTAGGGTTAGGGTTAGGGTTAGGGTTGGGTTAGGTTTAGGGTTAGGGTTAGGGTTAAGGTAAGGGGAAGTATTAGGGTTAGGGTTAGGGTTAGGGTTAGGGTTAGGGTTAGGGTAAGGGTTAGGGTAAGGGTAAGGGTTACGGTTAGGATTAGGTTTAGGGTTAATGAAAGATTAAGGGTTAGTGCTACGGTTAGGCTAAGAATTAGGGTTATTTTTAGGGTTATGGTAAGGATTAGGGTTAGGGTTTGGGAAAGGGTAAGGGTTAGGGTTAGGGTTAGGTTTAGGGTTATGGTTAGGGTTAGGGTAAGGTTAGGTTTAGGGTAAGGGTTAGGGTTATGGTTAGGTTTATGGTTAGGGTTAGGGTAAGGGTAAGGGTTAGAGTTAGTTTTAGGCTTGGGGTTAAGGTTAGGGTTAGGGTAAGGGTAAGGGTTAGGGTTAGGGTTAGGGTAAGGTTTAGGGTTAGGGTTAGTGTAAGGGTTAGGGATAGGTTTAGGGTTAGGGTAAGTATTAGGGTTAGGGTTAGGGTTAGGTTAAGGTTTAGGGTTACACTTAGGGTTAGGGATAGGTTTAGGGTTAGGGTTAGGGTAAGGGTAAGGGTTAGGGTTAGTTTTAGGGTTAGCATTAAGATTAGGGTTAGGGTTAGGGTAAGGGTAAGGGTTAGGGTTAGGGTTAGGGTTAGGGTAAGGGTAAGGGTAAGGGTTAGGGTTACGGTTAGGGTTAGGGGTTAGAGTTAGGGTTAGGGTTAGGGTTAGGGATAGGGTTAGTTTTCGGGTTAGCGTTAGGGTTAGGGTAAGGGTTAGTGTAAGGGTAAGGGTTGTGGTTATTGTTAGGGCTAGGTTAAGGTTATGGTTAGGGTTAGGGTAAGTATTAGGGTTAGGGTTAGTGTTAGGGTAAGTGTTAGGGTTAGGGTTAGGGTGAGCATTAAGGTTAGGGTTAGGGTTAGGGGTTAGAGTTAGGTTTAGTGTTATGGTTAGGGTTAGGCTTGGTGTTAAGGTTAGGTTTAGGGTTAGGGTAAGTGTAAGTGTTAGGCCTAGGGTAAGGTTAAGGGTCAGGGTTAGGGTTACGGTTAGGGTAAGGGTTAGGGTTAGGGTAAGGGTTATGGTTAGGTTAGAGTTAAGTTTAGGGTTAGGGTTAGGGTAAGGGTAATGTTTAGGATTAGGTTTAAGGTTGGGGTTAAGGTTCGGGTTAGGGTTAGGGTAAGGGTAAGGGTTAGGGTTAGGTTTAGGGTTAGGTTTAGGTTAATGGTTAGGGTTAGGGTTAGGTTTAGGGTCAGCGTTAGGGTTAGGGTTAGTGTTAGTGGTTACGGTTAGGCTTAGGGTTAGGTTAAGGGTTAGGGTTAGGGTTAGGGTAAGGGTTAGATTTAGGGTTAGGGTTAGGGTTAGGGTAAGGTTAAGGGTTAGAGGTAGTGTTAGGGTTAAGTTTAGGTTTAGGGGTTAGGTTTAGGTTTAGGGTTAGGCTAAGGGTAAGTGTTAGAGTTTGGGTTAGGATTAGGGTAAGGATAAAGGTTAGGGTTAGGGTTAGGGTTAGGGTTAGTGTAAGGTTAAGTGTTAGGGTTAGGGTTAGGGTAAGACTAAGGGTAAGGATTAGGGTTAGGGTTAGGCTTAGGGTTAGGGTTAGGCTTAGGGTTAGGGTTAGATTTACAGTTAGGGTTAGGGTTCGGTTCAGGGTTACGGTTAGGGTAAGGGTAAGGGTTTGGGTTAGGGTAGGGTTAGGGTCATGTTTAGGGTTAGGGTTAGGGTAAGGGTAAGGGTTAGGGTTAAGTTAGGGTTAGGGTTAGGGTTAGGATTAGAGTACGGGTAAGGGTTAGGTTTAGGTTTAGGTTCAGAGTTAGGGTTAGGGTTAGGGTTAGTGTTAAGTTTAGGGTTAGGGTTAGGGTAAGTGTAAGGGTTAGGGTTCGGGTTAGGGTTAGGGTTTAGCGTTAGGGTCAGGGTTATTGTAATGGTAAAAGTAAGGTTTAGGGTTAGGGTTAGGGTAAGGGTTAGGGTTAGGGTTAGGTTTAGGGTTAGCATTAAGATTAGGGTTAGGGTAAGGTTAAGGTTTAGGGTTAGGGTTAGGGTAAGGGTAAGGGTAAGGGTTAGGGTTATGGTTAGGGTTAGGGGTTAGAGTTAGGGTTAGGGTTAGTGTTAGGAATAGGGTTAGGTTTCAGGTTAGGGTAAGGGTTAGGGTTAGGGTAAGGGTTAGGGTTAGGGTAAGGGTAAGGGTTGTGTTTAGTGTTAGGGTTAGGTTAAGGTTTGGGTTAGGGTTAGAGTAAGGATTTGGGTTAGGGTTAATGTGAGGGTAAGTGTTAGGGTTAGGGTTAGGGTGAGCATTAAGGTTAGGGTTAGGGTTAGGGTTAGGGGTTAGAGTTAGGGTTAGTGTTAGGGTTAGGGTTAGGCTTGGTGTTAAGATTAGGGTTAGGGTTAGGGTAAGTGTAATTGTTAGGCTTAGGGTAAGGTTAAGGGTTAGGGTTAGGGTTACGGTTAGGGTAAGGGTTAGGGTTAGGGTAAGGGTTATGGTTAGGGTTATGGTTAGGTTTAGGGTTAGGGTTAGGGTAAGGGTAATATTTAGGGTTAGGTTTAGGGTTGGGGTTAAAGTTAGGGTTAGGGTTAGGGTAAGGGTAAGGGTTAGGGGTAGGTTTAGGGTTAGGTTTAGGTTAAGGGTTAGGGTTAGGGTTAGGTTTAGGGTCAGCGTTAGGGTTAGGGTTAGTGTTAGTGGTTACGGTTAGTCTTAGGGTTAGGTTAAGGGTTAGAGTTAGGGTTAGGGTAAGGGTTAGGGTTAGGGTTAGGGTTAGGGTTAGGGTTAGGGTTTGGGTTAGGGTTAGGGTTAGTGTAAGCTTAAGTGTTACGGTTAGGTTTAGGGTAAGACTAAGGGTAAGGGTTAAGGTTAGGCTTAGGTTTAGGGTTAGATTTAGAGTTAGGGTTAGGGTTAGGTTTAGGGTTAGGGTTAGGGTACGGGTAAGGGTTTGGGTTAGGGTAGGGTTAGGGTCATGTTTAGGGTTAGGGTTAGGGTAAGTGTAAGGGTTAGGGTTAAGTTAGGGTTAGTGTTAAGGTTAGGCTTAGGGTTAGGGTAAGTGTAAGGGTTAGGGTTTGGGTTAGGGTTAGGGTTTAGCGTTAGGGTCAGGGTTATTGTAATGGTAATGGTAAGGTTTAGGGTTAGGGTTAGGGTTAGTGTTAGGGTTAAGGTAAGTGTAAGGGTTAGGGTTAAGGTTAGGGTTAGAGTTAGGGTTAGGTTTAGGGTAGGGCAAGTTTTAAGGTTAGGGTTAGGGTTAGGGTACGGGAAAGGGTTTGGGTTAGGGTAGGGTTAGGGTCATGTTTAGGGTTAGCGTTAGGGTAAGGGTAAAGTTTAGGGTTAGTGTTACGGTTAGGGTTAGGGGTTAGCGTTTGGGTTAGGGTTAGGGATAGGGATAGGGTTAGGTTTCATGTTAGGGGTAGGATTAGGGTTAGGGTAAGGGTTAGGGTTAGGGTAAGGGTAAGGGTTGTGTTTAGTGTTAGGGTTAGGTTAAGAGTTAGGGTTAGGGTTAGTGTTTGGGCAAGAATTAGGGTTCGGGTAAGTGTTAGGGTTAGGGTTAGGGTTGGGGTGAGCATTAAGGTTAGGGTTAGGGTTAGGGGTTAGAATTGGGGTTAGTGTTATGGTTAGGGTTAGGGTTAGGCTTAGGGTTAAGGTTAGGGTTATGGTTAGGGTAAGGGTAAGTTTTAGGGTTAGGGTAATGGTAAGGGTTAGGGTTAGGGTTACGGTTTGGGGTTAGGTTTAGGGTTAGGGTTAGGGTTAGAGTTAGGGTTAAGGTGAGGGTTAGGGTTAGGGTTAGGTTTAGGGTAAGGGTTAGGGTTATGGTTAGGGATAGGGTTAGGGTAAGGGGTAGTTTAGAGTTAGGGTAAGGATTAGGGATAGGTTTAGGGTAAGGATAAGGTGTAGAGTTAGGGGTAGGTTTAGGGTTAGGGTAAGGGTAAGGTCTAGGGTTAGGTTTAGGGTTAGAGTTAAGGTAAGGGTAAGGGTTAGGGTTAGGGTTAGTTTTGGGTTAGGATAAGTGTTAGGGTTAAGGTTAGGGTTAGGGTTAAAGTGAGGGTTAGTGTTAGGGTTAGGGTTAGGGTTAGGGTAAGGTTAAGTGTTAGGGTAAGGATAAGGGTTAGGGTTAGGGTTAGGGTTAGGGTTAGGGTTAGGTTTAGGGTTAGGGTTAGGGTAACGTTAAGTGTTAGGGTTAGGTTTAGGGTAAGGGTAGGGTTAGGCTTAGGGTTAGGGTTAGGTTTAGAGTTAGGGTAAGGGTTAGGTTTAGGGTTAGGGTTAGGTTAAGGGTAAGGGTTTGGGTTATGGTTAGGGTTAGGGTCATGTTTAGGGTTAGGGTTAGGGTAAGGTTAAGGGTTAGGGTTAAGGTTAGGGTTAGGGTTAGGGTTAGGATTAGAGCAGGGGTAAGGGTTAGGGTTAGGTTTAGGTTCAGATTTAGGGTTAGGGTTAGGGTTAGGGTTAGTGTTAAAGTTAGGGTTAGTGTTAGGGTAGTGTAACGGTTAGGGTTAGGGTTAGGGTTTAGGGTTAGTTCAGGGTTATTGTTATGGTAAGGGTAAGGTTTAAGTTTAGGGATAGGGTTAGAGTTAGAGTTAGGGTTAGGGTAAGGTAAAGGTTAGGGTTAGGGTTACGGTTAGGGTTAGTGGTTAGAGTTAGGGTTAGGGTTAGGGATAGGGTTAGGTTTCGGGTTACGGGTAGGTGTAGGTTTAGGGTAAGGTTTAGGTTTTTGATACGGGCAAGGGTTGTGGTTAGTGTTAGGGTTAGGGTAAGGGTTAGGCTTAGGGTTAGGGTTAGGTTAAGGATTAGATTTAGGGTTAGTGTTAGGGTTAGGGTTAGGGTTAGGGTGAGTATTAAGGTTAGGGTTAGGGTTAGGGTTAGGGGTTAGAATTAGGGTTAGTGTTATGGTTAGTGTTAGGGTTAGGCTTGGGGTTAAGGTTAGGGTTATGGTTAGGGTAAGGGTAAGTTTTAGGGTTAGGGTAAGGGTAAGGGTTAGGGTTATTGTTACGGTTAGGATAAGGGTATGGTTAGGGTTGGGTTAGGGTAAGGATTAGGGTTAGGGTTAGTGTTAGGGTAAGTGTTAGTGTTAGGGTTAGGGTTAGGGTTAGCATTAAGGTTATGGTTAGGGTTAGGGTCAGGGTAAGGGTTAGGGTTAGGGTTTGGTTTAGGTGTTAGAGTTAGGGTTAGGGTTAGGGTTAGGTTTAGGTTTAGGGTTAGGGTTAGGGTAAGGGTTAGGTTTGGGGTTAGGTTTAGGGTTAGGGTTATGGTTAGAGTTAGGGTTAAGGTGAGGGTTAGGGTTAGAGTTAGGTTTAGGGTAAGGGTTAGGGTTAGGGTTAAGGTTAGGGTAAGGGTTAGGTTAGGGTTAGGGTAAGGGTTAGAGATAGGTTTAGGGTAAGGACAATTTTTAGAGTTTGGGGTAGGGTTAGGGTTAGGGTAAGGGGAAAGTCTAGAGTTAGGTTTAGGGTTAGAGTTAAGGTAAGGGTAAGGGTTAGGGTTAGGGTTAGTTTAGGGTTAGTGTAAGTGTTAGGGTTAGGTTAGGGTTAGGGTTAAGGTGAGGGTTAGGGTTATGTTAGGGTTAGGGTAAGGGTTAGGGTTAGGTTTAGGGTAAGGGTAAGGGTTAGGGTTAGCATTAGGGTTAGGGGTTAGCGTTAGGGTTAGGGATAGGGTTATGGTTAGGTTTGGGGTTAGGGTTAGGGTTAGGGTTAATGTTAGGGTTAGGGTTATGATTAGGATAGGGGTAAGGTTTAGGGTTAGGTTTAGGG
>JANJXV010000239.1:115000-122500 GCA_024803745.1 Megascapheus bottae | reverse complement strand
AGGGTTAGTGTAAGGGTTAGGGATAGGTTTAGGGTTAGGGTAAGGATTAGGGTTAGGGTTAGGGTTAGGTTAAGGTTTAGGGTTACACTTAGGGTTAGGGATAGGTTTAGGGTTAGGGTTAGGCTAAGGGTAAGGGTTAGGGTTAGTTTTAGGGTTAGCATTAAGATTAGGGTTAGGGTTAGGGTAAGGGTAAGGGTTAGGGTTAGGGTTAGGGTTAGGGTAAGGGTAAGGGTAAGGGTAAGGGTTAGGGTTACGGTTAGGGTTAGGGGTTAGAGTTAGGGTTAGGGTTAGGGTTAGGGATAGGGTTAGTTTTCGGGTTAGCGTTAGGGTTAGGGTAAGGGTTAGTGTAAGGGTAAGGGTTGTGGTTATTGTTAGGGCTAGGTTAAGGTTATGGTTAGGGTTAGGGTAAGTATTAGGGTTAGGGTTAGTGTTAGGGTAAGTGTTAGGGTTAGGGTTAGGGTGAGCATTAAGGTTAGGGTTAGGGTTAGGGGTTAGAGTTAGGTTTAGTGTTATGGTTAGGGTTAGGCTTGGTGTTAAGGTTAGGTTTAGGGTTAGGGTAAGTGTAAGTGTTAGGCCTAGGGTAAGGTTAAGGGTCAGGGTTAGGGTTACGGTTAGGGTAAGGGTTAGGGTTAGGGTAAGGGTTATGGTTAGGTTAGAGTTAGGTTTAGGGTTAGGGTTACGGTAAGGGTAATGTTTAGGATTAGGTTTAAGGTTGGGGTTAAGGTTCGGGTTAGGGTTAGGGTAAGGGTAAGGGTTAGGGTTAGGTTTAGGGTTAGGTTTAGGTTAAGGGTTAGGGTTAGGGTTAGGTTTAGGGTCAGCGTTAGGGTTAGGGTTAGTGTTAGTGGTTACGGTTAGGCTTAGGGTTAGGTTAAGGGTTAGGGTTAGGGTTAGGGTAAGGGTTAGGTTTAGGGTTAGGGTTAGGGTTAGGGTAAGGTTAAGGGTTAGAGGTAGTGTTAGGGTTAAGTTTAGGTTTAGGGGTTAGGTTTAGGTTTAGGGTTAGGCTAAGGGTAAGTGTTAGAGTTTGGGTTAGGATTAGGGTAAGGATAAAGGTTAGGGTTAGGGTTAGTGTTAGGGTTAGTGTTAAGTTTAGGGTTAGGGTTAGGGTTACTGTAAGCGTTAGGTTTCAGGTTAGTGTTAGGGGTTAGGGTTAGGGTTAGGGTTAAGGTCAGTGTAAGGGTTAGGGTTAGGGTTAGAGTTAGGGTTAGGGTAAGGGTTAGGGTTAGGTTTAGGGTAAGGGTAAGGTTTAAGGTTAGGGTTAGGTTTACGGTAAGTGTTAGGGTAAGGGTAAGGGTTAGGGTTAGGGTTACGGTTAGGGTTAGGGGTTAGAGTTAGGGTTAGGGTTAGGGTTAGGGATAGGGTTAGGTTTCGGGTTAGGGTTTTGGTTAGAGTTAGGGTAAGTGTTAGGGTTATGGTAAGGTAAGGGTTGTGGTTAGTTTTCGGGTTAGGGTAAGGTTTAGGGTTAGGGTTAGGTTATGGATTACGGTTAGGGTTAGTGTTAGGGTAAGTGTTAGGGTTAGGGTGAGCATTAAGGTTAGGGTTAGGGTTAGGGTTAGGGGTTAGAGTTAGGGTTAGTGTTAGGGTTAGGGTTAGGCTTGGTGGTAAGGTTAGGGTTAGCGTTAGGGTAAGTGTAAGTGTTAGGCTTAGGGTAAGGATAAGGGTTAGGGTTAGGGTTAGGGTTCGGGTAAGGATTAGGGTTAGGTTTAGTGTTAGGGTGATGGTTAGTGTTAGGGTTAGGGTTACGGTTAGCATTAAGGTTATGGTTAGGGTTAGGGTAAGGGTAAGGGTAAGGGTTAGGGTTAGGTTTAGGGGTTAGAGTTAGGGTTAGGGTTAGGGTTAGGGTTGGGTTAGGTTTAGGGTTAGGGTTAGGGTTAAGGTAAGGGGAAGTATTAGGGTTAGGGTTAGGGTTAGGGTTAGGGTAAGGGTTAGGGTAAGGGTAAGGGTTACGGTTAGGATTAGGTTTAGGGTTAATGAAAGATTAAGGGTTAGTGCTACGGTTAGGGTAAGAATTAGGGTTATTTTTAGGGTTATGGTAAGGATTAGGGTTAGGGTTTGGGAAAGGGTAAGGGTTAGGGTTAGGGTTAGGTTTAGGGTTATGGTTAGGGTTAGGGTAAGGGTTAGGTTTAGGGTAAGGGTTAGGGTTATGGTTAGGTTTATGGTTAGGGTTAGGGTAAGGGTAAGGGTTAGAGTTAGTTTTAGGCTTGGGGTTAAGGTTAGGGTTAGGGTAAGGGTAAGGGTTAGGGTTAGGGTTAGGGTAAGGTTTAGGGTTAGGGTTAGTGTAAGGGTTAGGGATAGGTTTAGGGTTAGGGTAAGGATTAGGGTTAGGGTTAGGGTTAGGTTAAGGTTTAGGGTTACACTTAGGCTTAGGGATAGGTTTAGGGTTAGGGTTAGGCTAAGGGTAAGGGTTTGGGTTAGGGTAGGGTTAGGGTCATGTTTAAGGTTAGGGTTAGGGTAAGGGTAAGGGTTAGGGTTAAGTTAGGGTTAGGGTTAGGGTTAGGATTAGAGTACGGGTAAGGGTTAGGTTTAGGTTTAGGTTCAGAGTTAGGGTTAGGGTTAGGGTTAGTGTTAAGTTTAGGGTTAGGGTTAGGGTAAGTGTAAGGGTTAGGTTTCGGGTTAGGGTTAGGGTTTAGCGTTAGGGTCAGGGTTATTGTAATGGTAAAAGTAAGGTTTAGGGTTAGGGTTAGGGTAAGGGTTAAGGTAAGTGTTAGGGTTAGGGTTAAGGTTAGGGTTAGAGTTAGGGTTAGGTTTAGGGTAAGGCAAGTTTTAAGGTTAGGGTTAGGGTTAGGGTTAGCGTTAGGGTAAGGGGAAAGGTTAGGGTAACTGTAAAGGTTAGGGTTCGGGTTAGTGTTAGGGGTTAGGGTTAGGGTTAGGGTTAGGGTCAGTGTAAGGGTTAGGGTTAGTGTTAGAGTTAGTGTTAAGGTTAGGGTTAGGGTTAGGGTAACTGTAAGGGTTAGGGTTCGGGTTAGTGTTAGGGTTAGTGTTAGGGTTAGGGTTAGGTTTAGGGTTAGGTTTATGGTTACGGTTAGGGTTAGGGGTTAGAGTTAGGGTTAGGGTTAGGGTTAGGGATAGGGTTAGGTTTCGGGTTAGGGTTAGCGTTAGGGTTAGGGTAAGGGTTAGGGAAAGGGTTAGGGTTAGGGTAAGGGTAAGTGTTAGGGTGAGTGTTAGGGTTAGGGTTTGGGTAAGGGTTAGGGTAAGGGTAAGGGTTAGGGTTAGGATTAGGGTTAGGGTTAATGAAAGGGTAAGGGTTAGTGTTAGGGTTAGGGTAAGGATTAGGGTTTCTGTTAGGGTTAGGGTAAGGATTAGGGTTAGGGTTTGGGAAAGGGTAAGGGTTAGGGTTAGGGTTAGGTTTAGGGTTATGGTTAGGGTTATGGTAAGGGTTAATTTTAGGGTAAGGGTTAGGGTTATGGTTAGGTTTATGTTTAGGGTTAGGGTAAGGGTAAGGGTAAGGGTTAGAGTTAGGTTTAGGCTTGGGGTTAAGGTTAGGGTTAGGGTAAGGGTAAGGGTTAGGGTTAGGGTTAGGGTAAGGTTTAGGGTTAGGGTTATTGTAAGTGTTAGGGATAGGGTTGGGGTTAGGGTAAGGATTAGGGTTAGGGTTAGGGTTAGGGTAAGGCTAAGGTTTAGGGTTAGAGTTAGGGTTAGGGATAGGTTTAGGGTTAGGGTTAGGGTAAGGGTAAGGGTTAGGGTTAAGGTTAGGGTTAGGGTTATGGTTAGGGTAAGGATTAGGGTTAGGATTAGGGTTAGGGTAAGGGTTAGGGTTAGGGTTAGGTTTAGGGTTAGCATTAAGATTAGGGTTAGGGTAAGGTTAAGGTTTAGGGTTAGGGTTAGGGTAAGGGTAAGGGTAAGGGTTAGGGTTATGGTTAGGGTTAGGGGTTAGAGTTAGGGTTAGGGTTAGTGTTAGGAATAGGGTTAGGTTTCAGGTTAGGGTAAGGGTTAGGGTTAGGGTAAGTTTTAGGGTTAGGGTAAGGGTAAGGGTTGTGTTTAGTGTTAGGGTTAGGTTAAGGTTTGGGTTAGGGTTAGAGTAAGGATTTGGGTTAGGGTTAATGTTAGGGTAAGTGTTAGGGTTAGGGTTAGGGTGAGCATTAAGGTTAGGGTTAGGGTTAGGGTTAGGGGTTAGAGTTAGGGTTAGTGTTAGGGTTAGGGTTAGGCTTGGTGTTAAGGTTAGAGTTAGGGTTAGGGTAAGTGTAATTGTTAGGCTTAGGGCAAGGTTAAGGGTTAGGGTTAGGGTTACGGTTAGGGTAAGGGTTAGGGTTAGGGTAAGGGTTATGGTTAGGGTTATGGTTAGGTTTAGGGTTAGGGTTAGTGTAAGGGTAAGGGTTAGGGGTAGGTTTAGGGTTAGGTTTAGGTTAAGGGTTAGGGTTAGGGTTAGGTTTAGGGTCAGCGTTAGGGTTAGGGTTAGTGTTAGTGGTTACGGTTAGTCTTAGGGTTAGGTTAAGGGTTAGAGTTAGGGTTAGGGTAAGGGTTAGGGTTAGGGTTAGGGTTAGGGTTAGGGTTTGGGTTAGGGTTAGGGTTAGTGTAAGCTTAAGTGTTACGGTTAGGTTTAGGGTAAGACTAAGGGTAAGGGTTAAGGTTAGGCTTAGGTTTAGGGTTAGATTTAGAGTTAGGGTTAGGGTTAGGTTTAGGGTTAGGGTTAGGGTACGGGTAAGGGTTTGGGTTAGGGTAGGGTTAGGGTCATGTTTAGGGTTAGGGTTAGGGTAAGGGTAAGGGTTAGGGTTAAGTTAGGGTTAGTGTTAAGGTTAGGCTTAGGGTTAGGGTAAGTGTAAGGGTTAGGGTTCGGGTTAGGGTTAGGGTTTAGCGTTAGGGTCAGGGTTATTGTAATGGTAATGGTAAGGTTTAGGGTTAGGGTTAGGGTTAGTGTTAGGGTTAAGGTAAGTGTAAGTGTTAGGGTTAAGGTTAGGGTTAGAGTTAGGGTTAGGTTTAGGGTAAGGGCAAGTTTTAAGGTTAGGGTTAGGGTTAGGGTACGGGAAAGGGTTTGGGTTAGGGTAGGGTTAGGGTCATGTTTAGGGTTAGCGTTAGGGTAAGGGTAAAGTTTAGGGTTAGTGTTACTGTTAGGGTTAGGGGTTAGCGTTTGGGTTAGGGTTAGGGATAGGGATAGGATTAGGTTTCATGTTAGGGGTAGGATTAGGGTTACGGTAAGGGTTAGGGTTAGGGTAAGGGTAAGGGTTGTGTTTAGTGTTAGGGTTAGGTTAAGAGTTAGGGTTAGGGTTAGGGTAAGGGTTATGGTTAGGGTTATGGTTAGGTTTAGGGTTAGGGTTAGTGTAAGGGTAAGGGTTAGGGGTAGGTTTAGGGTTAGGTTTAGGTTAAGGGTTAGGGTTAGGGTTAGGTTTAGGGTCAGCGTTAGGGTTAGGGTTAGTGTTAGTGGTTACGGTTAGTCTTAGGGTTAGGTTAAGGGTTAGAATTAGGGTTAGGGTAAGGGTTAGGGTTAGGGTTAGGGTTAGGGTTAGGGTTTGGGTTAGGGTTAGGGTTAGTGTAAGCTTAAGTGTTACGGTTAGGTTTAGGGTAAGACTAAGGGTAAGGGTTAAGGTTAGGCTTAGGTTTAGGGTTAGATTTAGAGTTAGGGTTAGGGTTAGGTTTAGGGTTAGGGTTAGGGTACGGGTAAGGGTTTGGGTTAGGGTAGGGTTAGGGTCATGTTTAGGGTTAGGGTTAGGGTAAGGGTAAGGGTTAGGGTTAAGTTAGGGTTAGTGTTAAGGTTAGGCTTAGGGTTAGGGTAAGTGTAAGGGTTAGGGTTCGGGTTAGGGTTAGGGTTTAGCGTTAGGGTCAGGGTTATTGTAATGGTAATGGTAAGGTTTAGGGTTAGGGTTAGGGTTAGTGTTAGGGTTAAGGTAAGTGTAAGTGTTAGGGTTAAGGTTAGGGTTAGAGTTAGGGTTAGGTTTAGGGTAAGGGCAAGTTTTAAGGTTAGGGTTAGGGTTAGGGTACGGGAAAGGGTTTGGGTTAGGGTAGGGTTAGGGTCATGTTTAGGGTTAGCGTTAGGGTAAGGGTAAAGTTTAGGGTTAGTGTTACTGTTAGGGTTAGGGGTTAGCGTTTGGGTTAGGGTTAGGGATAGGGATAGGATTAGGTTTCATGTTAGGGGTAGGATTAGGGTTACGGTAAGGGTTAGGGTTAGGGTAAGGGTAAGGGTTGTGTTTAGTGTTAGGGTTAGGTTAAGAGTTAGGGTTAGGGTTAGGGTTTGGGCAAGAATTAGGGTTCGGGTAAGTGTTAGGGTTAGGGTTAGGGTTGGGGTGAGCATTAAGGTTAGGGTTAGGGTTAGGGGTAAGAATTGGGGTTAGTGTTATGGTTAGGGTTAGGGTTAGGCTTAGGGTTAAGGTTAGGTTTATGGTTAGGGTAAGGGTAAGTTTTAGGGTTAGGGTAATGGTAAGGGTTAGGGTTAGGGTTACGGTTTGGGGTTAGGTTTAGGGTTAGGGTTAGGGTTAGAGTTAGGGTTAAGGTGAGGGTTAGGGTTAGGGTTAGGTTTAGGGTTAGGGTTAGGGTTAGAGTTAGGGTTAAGGTGAGGGTTAGGGTTAGGGTTAGGTTTAGGGTAAGGGTTAGGGTTATGGTTAGGGATAGGGTTAGGGTAAGGGGTAGTTTAGAGTTAGGGTAAGGATTAGGGATAGGTTTAGGTTAAGGATAAGGTGTAGAGTTAGGGGTAGGTTTAGGGTTAGGGTAAGGGTAAGGTCTAGGGTTAGGTTTAGGGTTAGAGTTAAGGTAAGGGTAAGGGTTAGCGTTAGGGTTAGTTTTGGGTTAGGATAAGTGTTAGGGTTAAGGTTAGGGTTAGGGTTAAAGTGAGGGTTAGTGTTAGGGTTAGGGTTAGGGTTAGGGTAAGGTTAAGTGTTAGGGTAAGGATAAGGGTTAGGGTTAGGGTTAGGGTTAGGGTTAATGTTAGGTTTAGGGTTAGGGTTAGGGTAACGTTAAGTGTTAGGGTTAGGTTTAGGGTAAGGGTAGGGTTAGGCTTAGGGTTAGGGTTAGGTTTAGAGTTAGGGTAAGGGTTAGGTTTAGGGTTAGGGTTAGGTTAAGGGTAAGGGTTTGGGTTATGGTTAGGGTTAGGGTCATGTTTAGGGTTAGGGTTAGGGTAAGGTTAAGGGTTAGGGTTAAGGTTAGGGTTAGGGTTAGGGTTAGGATTAGAGCAGGGGTAAGGGTTAGGGTTAGGTTTAGGTTCAGATTTAGGGTTAGGGTTAGGGTTAGGGTTAGTGTTAAGGTTAGGGTTAGTGTTAGGGTAGTGTAACGGTTAGGGTTAGGGTTAGGGTTTAGGGTTAGTTCAGGGTTATTGTTATGGTAAGGGTAAGGTTTAAGTTTAGGGATAGGGTTAGAGTTAGAGTTAGGGTTAGGGTAAGGTAAAGGTTAGGGTTAGGGTTACGGTTAGGGTTAGTGGTTAGAGTTAGGGTTAGGGTTAGGGATAGGGTTAGGTTTCGGGTTACGGGTAGGGGTAGGTTTAGGGTAAGGTTTAGGTTTTTGATACGGGCAAGGGTTGTGGTTAGTGTTAGGGTTAGGGTAAGGGTTAGGCTTAGGGTTAGGGTTAGGTTAAGGATTAGG
>JANJXV010000239.1:102500-110000 GCA_024803745.1 Megascapheus bottae | reverse complement strand
TAGAGTTAGGGTTAGGTTTAGGGTAAGGCAAGTTTTAAGGTTAGGGTTAGGGTTAGGGTTAGCGTTAGGGTAAGGGGAAAGGTTAGGGTAACTGTAAAGGTTAGGGTTCGGGTTAGTGTTAGGGGTTAGGGTTAGGGTTAGGGTTAGGGTCAGTGTAAGGGTTAGGGTTAGTGTTAGAGTTAGTGTTAAGGTTAGGGTTAGGGTTAGGGTAACTGTAAGGGTTAGGGTTCGGGTTAGTGTTAGGGTTAGTGTTAGGGTTAGGGTTAGGTTTAGGGTTAGGTTTATGGTTACGGTTAGGGTTAGGGGTTAGAGTTAGGGTTAGGGTTAGGGTTAGGGATAGGGTTAGGTTTCGGGTTAGGGTTAGGGTTAGGGTTAGGGTAAGGGTTAGGGTTAGGGTAAGGGTAAGGGTTGTGGTTAGTTTTAGGGTTAGGGTAAGGGTTAGGGTTAGGGTTAGGGTAAGGATTAGCGTTAGGGTTAGTGTTAGGCTAAGTGTTAGGGTTAGGGTGAGCATTAAGGCTAGGGTTAGGGTTAGGGGTTAGAGTTAGGGTTAGTGTTAGTGTTAGGGTTATGCTTGGTGGTAAGGTTAGGGTTAGGGTTAGGGTAAGTGTAACTGTTATGCTTAGGGTAAGGTTAAGGTTTAGGGTTAGGGTTAGGGTTCTGGTAAGGATCAGGGCTAGGGTTAGTGTTAGGGTGAGTGTTAGTGTTAGGGCTAGAGTTAGGGTTAGCATTAAGGTTATGGTTAGGGTTAGGGTAAGGGTAAGAGTTAGGGTTAGGGGTTAGAGTTAGGGTTAGGGTTAGGGTTAGGGAAAGGGGAAGTGTTAGGGTTATGGTTAGGGTTAGGGTTAGGGTAAGGGTAAGGGTAAGGGTTAGGGTTAGGATTAGGGTTAGGGTTAATGAAAGGGTAAGGGTTAGTGTTAGGGTTAGGGTAAGGATTAGGGTTATTGTTAGGGTTAGGGTAAGGATTAGGGTTAGGGTTTGGGAAAGGGTTAGGGTTAGGGTAAGGGTTAGGTTTAGGGTTATGGTTAAGGTTAGGGTAAGGGTTATGTTTAGGGTAAGGGTTAGGGTTATGGTTAGGTTTATGGTTAAGGTTAGGGTAAGGGTAAGGTTTAGAGTTAGGTTTAGGATTGGGATTAAGGTTAGGGTTAGGGTAAGGGTAAGGGTTAGGGTTAGGGTTAAGGTTAGTGTACGGTTTAGGGTTAGGGTTAGTGTAAGGGTTAGGGTTAGGATAAAGATTAGGGTTAGGGTTAGGGTTAGGGTTAGGGTAAGGTTTAGGGTTAGAGTTAGGGTTAGGGATAGGTTTAGGGTTAGGGTTAGGGTAAGTGTAAGGGTTTGGGTTAAGGTTAGGGTTAGGGTTATGGTTAGGGTAAGGATTAGGGTTAGGGTAAGGGTTAGGGTTAGGGTTAGGTTTAGGGTTAGCATTAAGAATAGGGTTAGGGTTAGGGTAAGGGTAAGGGTTAGGGTTAGGATTAGGGTTAGAGTAGGGTAAGGTTTAGGGTTAGGGTTACGGTTAGGGTTAGGGGTTAGAGTTAAGGTTAGGGTTAGGGATAGGGTTAGGTTTCAGGTTAGGGTTAGGGTTAGGGTTAGGGTAAGGGTTAGGGTTACGGTAATGGTAAGGGTTGTGGTTAGTGTTAGGGTTAGGTTAAGGGTTAGGTTTAGGGTTAGGGTAAGGATTAGGGTTAGTGTTAGTTTTATGGTAAGTGTTAGGGTAAGGTTTAGGGTTAGGGTTAGGTTTAGGGTAAGTGTAAGTGTTAGGCTTAGGGTAAGGTTAACGGTTAGGGTTAGGGTTACGGTTAGGGTAAGGGTTAGTGTTAGGGTTAGGGTTAGGGATAGGGTAAGGATTAGGGCTAGGGTAAGTGTTAGGGTGAGGGTTAGTATTAGGATTAGGGTTAGGGTTAGCATTAATGTTATGCTTAGGGTTAGGGTAAGGGTAAGGGTTAGGGTTAGGGTTAGGGTTAGGGGTTAGTGTTAGGTTTAGGTTTAGGGTTAGGGTTAGGTTTAGGGTTACGGTTAGGGTTAGGGTTAGGATAAGGGTAAGTGTTAGGGTGAGTGTTAGGGTAAGGGTTAGGTTAAGGGTAAGGGTTAGGGTTAGGATTAGGGTTAGGGTTAATGAAAGGGTAAGGGTTAGTGTTAGGGTTAGGGTAAGGATTAGGGTTATTGTTAGGGTTAGGGTAAGGATTAGGGTTAGAGTTTGGGAAAGGGTAAGTGTTAGGGTTAGGGTTAGGTTTAGGGTTAGGGTTAGGGTAAGGGTTAGGTTTAGGGTAAGTGTTAAGGTTATGGTTAGGTTTATGGTTAGGGTTAGGGTAAGGGTAAGGGTTACAGTTAGGTTTAGGCTTGGGGTTAAGGTTAGGGTTAGGGTAAGGGTAAGGTTTAGGGTTAGGGTTAGGTTTAGGGTAAGGTTTAGGGTTAGGGTTACTGTAAGGGTTAGGTATAGGGTTAGGGTTAGTGTAAGGATTAATGTTAGGGTTAGGGTTAGGGTTAGGGTTAGGGTAAGGTTTATTGTTAGAGTTAGGGTTAGGGTTAGGTTCAGGGTTAGGGTTAGAGTAAGGGTAAGGGTTAGGGTTAAGGTTAGGGTTAGGGTTACGGTTAGGGGAAGGATTAGGGTTATAGTTAGGGTTAGGGTAAGGGTTAGGGTTAGGGTTAGCGTTAGGGTTAGCATTAAGTTTAGGGTTACGGTAAGGGTAAGAGTAAGGGTTAGGGTTAGGGTTAGGGTAAGGGTAAGGGTTAATGTTAGGGTTAGGGTTAGGGTTATGTTTAGGGTTAGGGTTACGGTAAGGGTAAGTGTTGGGGTTAGGCTTAGTGTTAGGGTTAGTTTTAAGGTTAGGGTTAGGGTTAGGGTAAGAGTAAGGGTTAGGGTTCGGTTGTGTGTTAGGGGTTAGGGTTAGGGTTAGGGTTAGGATAAGGGTAAGGTTTAGGTTTAGGGTTAGGGTTAGGGTTAGGGTTAAGGTAAGTGTAAGTTTTAGGGTTAGGGATAGAGGTAGGGTTAGGGTAAGGGTTAGGTTTAGGTTTAGGGTAAGGGTAAGGTTTAAGGTTAGGTTAGGGTTAGGGTTAGTGTTAGGGTAAGGGTAAGGGTTAGGGTTAGTGTTACGGTTAGGGTTAGGGGTTAGAGTTAGGGTAAGGTTAGGGTTAGGGATAGGGTTAGGGTTAGGGGTTAGAGTTAGGGTTAGGGTTAGGGTTAGGGTTAGAGTTAGGGTTAGGGTTAGGTTTAGGGTTAGGGTTAGGGGAAGGCGAAGGGTTTGGGTTATGTTTATGGTTAGGGTTAGGTTTAGGGTTAGGGTTAGGACAAGGGTAAGGTTAGGGTTAAGATTAGGGTTAGGGTTAGGGTTAGGATTAATGTAAGGGTAAGGGTTATGGTTAGGGTTAGCGTTAGGGTTCGCATTAAGATTAGGGTTAGGGTTCGGGTAAGGGTAAGGGTTAGGGTTAGGGTTAGGGTTAGGGTTAGGGTCAGGGTAAGGGTAAGGGTTAGGGTTAGGGTTAGGGTAAGACTAAGGGTAAGGGTTAGGGTTAGGCTTAAGGTTAGGGTTAGGTTTAGAGTTAGGGTTAGGGTTAGGTTTAGGGTTAGGGTTAGGGGAAGGGGAAGGGTTTGGGTTAGGTTTATGGTTAGGGTTAGGTTTAGGGTTAGGGTTAGGGCAAGGGTAAGGTTAGGGTTAAGATTAGGGTTAGGGTTAGGGTTAGGATTAATGTAAGGGTAAGGGTTATGGTTAGGGTTAGCGTTAGGGTTCGCATTAAGATTAGGGTTAGGGTTCGGGTAAGGGTAAGGGTTAGGGTTAGGGTTAGTGTTAGGGTTAGGGTCAGGGTAAGGGTAAGGGTTACGGTTAGGGTTAGGGCTATGGTTAGGGTTAGGGTTAGGGTTACGGTAAGGGTAAGTGTTGGGGTTAGGGTTAGTGTTAGGGTTAGTGTTAAGGTTAGGGTTAGGGTTAGGGTAACTGTAAAGGTTAGGGTTCGGGTTAGTGTTAGGGGTTATGGTTAGGGTTAGGGTTAAGGTCAGTGTAAGGGTTAGGGTTACGGTTAGAGTTAGGGTTAGGGTAAGGGTTAGGGTTAGGTTTAGGGTAAGGGTAAGGTTTAAGGTTACGGTTAGGGTTAGGGTTAGTGTTAGGGTAAGGGTAAGGGTTAGGGTTAGGGTTACGGTTAGGGTTAGGGGTTAGAGTTAGGGTTAGGGTTAGGGTTAGGGATAGGGTTAGGTTTCGGGTTAGGGTTAGCGTTAGGGTTAGGGTAAGGGTTAGGGAAAGGGTTAGGGTTAGGGTAAGGGTAAGTGTTAGGGTGAGTGTTAGGGTTAGGGTTTGGGTAAGGGTTAGGGTAAGGGTAAGGGTTAGGGTTAGGATTAGGGTTAGGGTTAATGAAAGGGTAAGGGTTAGTGTTAGGGTTAGGGTAAGGATTAGGGTTTCTGTTAGGGTTAGGGTAAGGATTAGGGTTAGGGTTTGGGAAAGGGTAAGGGTTAGGGTTAGGGTTAGGTTTAGGGTTATGGTTAGGGTTATGGTAAGGGTTAATTTTAGGGTAAGGGTTAGGGTTATGGTTAGGTTTATGTTTAGGGTAAGGGTAAGGGTAAGGGTTAGAGTTAGGTTTAGGCTTGGGGTTAAGGTTAGGGTTAGGGTAAGGGTAAGGGTTAGGGTTAGGGTTAGGGTAAGGTTTAGGGTTAGGGTTATTGTAAGTGTTAGGGATAGGGTTGGGGTTAGGGTAAGGATTAGGGTTAGGGTTAGGGTTAGGGTAAGGCTAAGGTTTAGGGTTAGAGTTAGGGTTAGGGATAGGTTTAGGGTTAGGGTTAGGGTAAGGGTAAGGGTTAGGGTTAAGGTTAGGGTTAGGGTTATGGTTAGGGTAAGGATTAGGGTTAGGATTAGGGTTAGGGTAAGGGTTAGGGTTAGGGTTAGGTTTAGGGTTAGCATTAAGATTAGGGTTAGGGTAAGGTTAAGGTTTAGGGTTAGGGTTAGGGTAAGGGTAAGGGTAAGGGTTAGGGTTATGGTTAGGGTTAGGGGTTAGAGTTAGGGTTAGGGTTAGTGTTAGGAATAGGGTTAGGTTTCAGGTTAGGGTAAGGGTTAGGGTTAGGGTAAGGGTTAGGGTTAGGGTAAGGGTAAGGGTTGTGTTTAGTGTTAGGGTTAGGTTAAGGTTTGGGTTAGGGTTAGAGTAAGGATTTGGGTTAGGGTTAATGTTAGGGTAAGTGTTAGGGTTAGGGTTAGGGTGAGCATTAAGGTTAGGGTTAGGGTTAGGGTTAGGGGTTAGAGTTAGGGTTAGTGTTAGGGTTAGGGTTAGGCTTGGTGTTAAGGTTAGAGTTAGGGTTAGGGTAAGTGTAATTGTTAGGCTTAGGGTAAGGTTAAGGGTTAGGGTTAGGGTTACGGTTAGGGTAAGGGTTAGGGTTAGGGTAAGGGTTATGGTTAGGGTTATGGTTAGGTTTAGGGTTAGGGTTAGGGTAAGGGTAAGGGTTAGGGGTAGGTTTAGGCTTAGGTTTAGGTTAAGGGTTAGGGTTAGGGTTAGGTTTAGGGTCAGCGTTAGGGTTAGGGTTAGTGTTAGTGGTTACGGTTAGTCTTAGGGTTAGGTTAAGGGTTAGAGTTAGGGTTAGGGTAAGGGTTAGGGTTAGGGTTAGGGTTAGGGTTAGGGTTTGGGTTAGGGTTAGGGTTAGTGTAAGCTTAAGTGTTACGGTTAGGTTTAGGGTAAGACTAAGGGTAAGGGTTAAGGTTAGGCTTAGGTTTAGGGTTAGATTTAGAGTTAGGGTTAGGGTTAGGTTTAGGGTTAGGGTTAGGGTACGGGTAAGGGTTTGGGTTAGGGTAGGGTTAGGGTCATGTTTAGGGTTAGGGTTAGGGTAAGGGTAAGGGTTAGGGTTAAGTTAGGGTTAGTGTTAAGGTTAGGCTTAGGGTTAGGGTAAGTGTAAGGGTTAGGGTTCGGGTTAGGGTTAGGGTTTAGCGTTAGGGTCAGGGTTATTGTAATGGTAATTGTAAGGTTTAGGGTTAGGGTTAGGGTTAGTGTTAGGGTTAAGGTAAGTGTAAGTGTTAGGGTTAAGGTTAGGGTTAGAGTTAGGGTTAGGTTTAGGGTAAGGGCAAGTTTTAAGTTTAGGGTTAGGGTTAGGGTACGGGAAAGGGTTTGGGTTAGGGTAGGGTTAGGGTCATGTTTAGGGTTAGCGTTAGGGTAAGGGTAAAGTTTAGGGTTAGTGTTACGGTTAGGGTTAGGGGTTAGCGTTTGGGTTAGGGTTAGGGATAGGGATAGGGTTAGGTTTCATGTTAGGGGTAGGATTAGGGTTAGGGTAAGGGTTAGGGTTAGGGTAAGGGTAAGGGTTGTGTTTAGTGTTAGGGTTAGGTTAAGAGTTAGGGTTAGGGTTAGGGTTTGGGCAAGAATTAGGGTTCGGGTAAGTGTTAGGGTTAGGGTAAGGGTTGGGGTGAGCATTAAGGTTAGGGTTAGGGTTAGGGGTTAGAATTGGGGTTAGTGTTATGGTTAGGGTTAGGGTTAGGCTTAGGGTTAAGGTTAGGGTTATGGTTAGGGTAAGGGTAAGTTTTAGGGTTAGGGTAATGGTAAGGGTTAGGGTTAGGGTTACGGTTTGGGGTTAGGTTTAGGGTTAGGGTTAGGGTTAGAGTTAGGGTTAAGGTGAGGGTTAGGGTTAGGGTTAGGTTTAGGGTAAGGGTTAGGGTTATGGTTAGGGATAGGGTTAGGGTAAGGGGTAGTTTAGAGTTAGGGTAAGGATTAGGGATAGGTTTAGGGTAAGGATAAGGTGTAGAGTTAGGGGTAGGTTTAGGGTTAGGGTAAGGGTAAGGTCTAGGGTTAGGTTTAGGGTTAGAGTTAAGGTAAGGGTAAGGGTTAGGGTTAGGGTTAGTTTTGGGTTAGGATAAGTGTTAGGGTTAAGGTTAGGGTTAGGGTTAAAGTGAGGGTTAGTGTTAGGGTTAGGGTTAGGGTTAGGGTAAGGTTAAGTGTTAGGGTAAGGATAAGGGTTAGGGTTAGGGTTAGGGTTAGGGTTAATGTTAGGTTTAGGGTTAGGGTTAGGGTAACGTTAAGTGTTAGGGTTAGGTTTAGGGTAAGGGTAGGGTTAGGCTTAGGGTTAGGGTTAGGTTTAGAGTTAGGGTAAGGGTTAGGTTTAGGGTTAGGGTTAGGTTAAGGGTAAGGGTTTGGGTTATGGTTAGGGTTAGGGTCATGTTTAGGGTTAGGGTTAGGGTAAGGTTAAGGGTTAGGGTTAAGGTTAGGGTTAGGGTTAGGGTTAGGATTAGAGCAGGGGTAAGGGTTAGGGTTAGGTTTAGGTTCAGATTTAGGGTTAGGGTTAGGGTTAGGGTTAGTGTTAAGGTTAGGGTTAGTGTTAGGGTAGTGTAACGGTTAGGGTTAGGGTTAGGGTTTAGGGTTAGTTCAGGGTTATTGTTATGGTAAGGGTAAGGTTTAAGTTTAGGGATAGGGTTAGAGTTAGAGTTAGGGTTAGGGTAAGGTAAAGGTTAGGGTTAGGGTTACGGTTAGGGTTAGTGGTTAGAGTTAGGGTTAGGGTTAGGGATAGGGTTAGGTTTCGGGTTACGGGTAGGGGTAGGTTTAGGGTAAGGTTTA
>JANJXV010000239.1:95000-97500 GCA_024803745.1 Megascapheus bottae | reverse complement strand
TTAGGGTAAGGGTTAAGGTAAGTGTTAGGGTTAGGGTTAAGGTTAGCGTTAGAGTTAGGGTTAGGTTTAGGGTAAGGCAAGTTTTAAGGTTAGGGTTAGGGTTAGGGTTAGCGTTAGGGTAAGGGGAAAGGTTAGGGTAACTGTAAAGGTTAGGGTTCGGGTTAGTGTTAGGGGTTAGGGTTAGGGTTAGGGTTAGGGTCAGTGTAAGGGTTAGGGTTAGTGTTAGAGTTAGTGTTAAGGTTAGGGTTAGGGTTAGGGTAACTGTAAGGGTTAGGGTTCGGGTTAGTGTTAGGGTTAGTGTTAGGGTTAGGGTTAGGGTTAGGGTTAGGTTTATGGTTACGGTTAGGGTTAGGGGTTAGAGTTAGGGTAAGGGTTAGGGTTAGAGATAGGGTTAGGTTTCGGGTTAGGGTTAGGGTTAGGGTTAGGGTAAGGGTTAGGGTTAGGGTAAGGGTAAGGGTTGTGGTTAGTTTTAGGGTTAGGGTAAGGGTTAGGGTTAGGGTTAGGGTAAGGATTAGCGTTAGGGTTAGTGTTAGGCTAAGTGTTAGGGTTAGGGTGAGCATTAAGGCTAGGGTTAGGGTTAGGGGTTAGAGTTAGGGTTAGTGTTAGTGTTAGGGTTATGCTTGGTGGTAAGGTTAGGGTTAGGGTTAGGGTAAGTGTAACTGTTATGCTTAGGGTAAGGTTAAGGTTTAGGGTTAGGGTTAGGGTTCTGGTAAGGATCAGGGTTAGGGTTAGTGTTAGGGTGAGTGTCAGTGTTAGGGCTAGAGTTAGGGTTAGCATTAAGGTCATGGTTAGGGTTAGGGTAAGGGTAAGGGTTAGGGTTAGGGGTTAGAGTTAGGGTTAGGGTTAGGGTTAGGGAAAGGGGAAGTGTTAGGGTTATGGTTAGGGTTAGGGTTAGGGTAAGGGTAAGGGTAAGGGTTAGGGTTAGGATTAGGGTTAGGGTTAATGAAAGGGTAAGGGTTAGTGTTAGGGTTAGGGTAAGGATTAGGGTTATTGTTAGGGTTAGGGTAAGGATTAGGGTTAGGGTTTGGGAAAGGGTTAGGGTTAGGGTAAGGGTTAGGTTTAGGGTTATGGTTAAGGTTAGGGTAAGAGTTATGTTTAGGGTAAGGGTTAGGGTTATGGTTAGGTTTATGGTTAAGGTTAGGGTAAGGGTAAGGTTTAGAGTTAGGTTTAGGATTGGGATTAAGGTTAGGGTTAGGGTAAGGGTAAGGGTTAGGGTTAGGGTTAAGGTTAGTGTACGGTTTAGGGTTAGGGTTAGTGTAAGGGTTAGGGTTAGGATAAAGATTAGGGTTAGGGTTAGGATTAGGGTTAGGGTAAGGTTTAGGGTTAGAGTTAGGGTTAGGGATAGGTTTAGGGTTAGGGTTAGGGTAAGTGTAAGGGTTTGGGTTAAGGTTAGGGTTAGGGTTATGGTTAGGGTAAGGATTAGGGTTAGGGTTAGGGTTAGGGTAAGGGTTAGGGTTAGGGTTAGGTTTAGGGTTAGCATTAAGAATAGGGTTAGGGTTAGGGTAAGGGTAAGGGTTAGGGTTAGGATTAGGGTTAGAGTAGGGTAAGGTTTAGGGTTAGGGTTACGGTTAGGGTTAGGGGTTAGAGTTAAGGTTAGGGTTAGGGATAGGGTTAGGTTTCAGGTTAGGGTTAGGGTTAGGGTTAGGGTAAGGGTTAGGGTTACGGTAATGGTAAGGGTTGTGGTTAGTGTTAGGGTTAGGTTAAGGGTTAGGTTTAGGGTTAGGGTAAGGATTAGGGTTAGTGTTAGTTTTATGGTAAGTGTTAGGGTAAGGGTTAGGGTTAGGGTTAGGTTTAGGGTAAGTGTAAGTGTTAGGCTTAGGGTAAGGTTAACGGTTAGGGTTAGGGTTACGGTTAGGGTAAGGGTTAGTGTTAGGGTTAGGGTTAGGGATAGGGTAAGGATTAGGGCTAGGGTAAGTGTTAGGGTGAGGGTTAGTATTAGGATTAGGGTTAGGGTTAGCATTAATGTTATGGTTAGGGTTAGGGTAAGGGTAAGGGTTAGGGTTAGGGTTACGGTTAGGGTTAGGGTTAGGATAAGGGTAAGTGTTAGGGTGAGTGTTAGGGTAAGGGTTAGGTTAAGGGTAAGGGTTAGGGTTAGGATTAGGGTTAGGGTTAATGAAAGGGTAAGGGTTAGTGTTAGGGTTAGGGTAAGGATTAGGGTTATTGTTAGGGTTAGGGTAAGGATTAGGGTTAGAGTTTGGGAAAGGGTAAGTGTTAGGGTTAGGGTTAGGTCTAGGGTTAGGGTTAGGGTAAGGGTTAGGTTTAGGGTAAGGGTTAAGGTTATGGTTAGGTTTATGGTTAGGTTTAGGGTAAGGGTAAGGGTTACAGTTAGGTTTAGGCTTGGGGTTAAGGTTAGGGTTAGGGTAAGGGTAAGGTTTAGGGTTAGGGTTAGGTTTAGGGTAAGGTTTAGGGTTAGGGTTACTGTAAGGGTTAGGTATAGGGTTAGGGTTAGTGTAAGGATTAATGTTAGGGTTAGGGTTAGGGTTAGGGTTAGGGTAAGGTT
>JANJXV010000239.1:82500-92500 GCA_024803745.1 Megascapheus bottae | reverse complement strand
GTTAGGGTTAGGTTTAGGGTTAGGGTTAGAGTAAGGGTAAGGGTTTGAGTTAGGGTTATGGTTAGGGTTAGGTTTAGGGTTAGGGTTAGGGTTAGGATTAGGGTAAGGGTTATGGTTAGGGTTAGCGTTAGGGTTCCCATTAAGATTAGGGTTAGGGTTAGGGTAAGGGTAAGGTTTAGGGTTAGGGTTAGGGTTAGGTTTAGTGTTAGGGTAAGGGTAAGGGTTAGGGTTAGGGTTAGGGCTAGGGTTAGGTTTAGGGTTAGGGTTACGGTAAGGGTAAGTTTTGGGGTTAGGGTTAGTGTTAGGGTTAGTGTTAAGGTTAGGGTTAGTGTTAGGGTAACTGTAAGGGTTAGGTTTCCGGTTAGTGTTAGGGGTTAGGGTTAGGGTTAGGGTCAGTATAAGGGTTAGGGTTAGTGTTAGAGTTAGGGTTAGGGTAAGGGTTAGGGTTAGGTTTAGGGTAAGGGTAAGGTTTAAGGTTAGTGTTAGGGTTAGGATTAGTGTTAGGGTAAGGGTAAGGGTTAGGGTTAGTGTTACGGTTAGGGTTAGGGGTTAGAGATAGGGTTAGGGTTAGGGTTAGGGATAGGGTTAGATTTCGGGTTAAGGTTAGGGTTAGGGTTAGGGTAAGGATTAGGGTTAGGGTAAGTGTAAGGGTTAGGGTTAGATTTAGGGTTAACATTTAGGTAATGGGTAGGGTTATGGTAAGGGTAAGGGTTAGGGTTACGTTTAGGTTTAGGCTTAGGCGTTACTGTTAGGATTAGGGTTAGGGTTAGGGTTAGGGTTAGGGTAAGGTTTAGGGTAGGGTTAGGGTAAGGGTTAGGGGTAGGGTTAGGTGAGGGTAAGGATTAGGGTTAGGTTTAGGGTAAGGGTAAGGGTTAGGGTAAGTGTTAGGGTTAGGGTTAGGGGTAGGGTAAGGGTAAGGGTTAGGATCAGGGTTAGGGTAAGGGTTAGGGTAAGGGTTAGGGTTAGGGTTAGGGTTAGGTTTAGGGTTAGTGTTAGGGTAAGGGTAAGTGTAAGGGTTAGGATTAGGGTTAGGGTTAGGATTAGGGTTAAGGTTACGGTTCGGGTTAGGGTTAGGGAAAGGGTAAGGGTTAGGGTAAGGGTTAGTGTTAGGGGTAGGGTTAGGGTGAGGGTAAGGATTAGGGTTAGGTTTAGGGTAAGGGTAAGGGTTAGGGTTAGATTTAGGGTTAGCATTAAGGTTATGGGTAGGGTTAGGGTAAGGGTAAGGGTTAGGGTTAGGTTTAGGTTTAGGCTTAGGCATTAGGGTTAGGATTAGGGTTAGGGTTAGGGTTAGGGTTAGGGTAAGGTTTAGGTTAGGGTTAGGGTAAGGGTTAGGGTTAGGTTTAGGGTAAGGCTAAGGTTGAGGGTTAGGGTTAAGGTAAGGGTAAGCGTTAGGGTTAGGGTAAGGGTTAGGGTTAGGGTTAATTTTAAGGTGAGGGTTTGGGTTAGGGTTAGGTTAGGGTTACGGTTAGGTTTTCGGTTAGGCTAAGGGTAAGTGTACGGTTTAGGGTTAGTGTTAGGGTAAGGATAAGGGTTAGGGTTAGAGTTAGGGTTAGGGTTACGTTTAGATTTACGGTTAAGGTAAGGGTAAGGGTTAGGGTTAGGGTTAGGGTTAGGGTAAGACTAAGGGTAAGGGTTACGGTTAGGCTTAGGGTTAGGGTTAAGTTTAGAGTTAGGGTTAGGGTTAGGTTTAGGGTTAGGGTTAGAGTAAGGGTAAGGGTTTGAGTTAGGGTTATGGTTAGGGTTAGGTTTAGGGTTAGGGTTAATGTTAGGATTAGGGTAAGGGTTATGGTTAGGGTTAGCGTTAGGGTTCCCATTAAGATTAGGGTTAGGGTTAGGGTAAGGGTAAGGTTTAGGGTTAGGGTTAGGGTTAGGTTTAGTGTTAGGGTAAGGGTAAGGGTTAGGGTTAGGGTTAGGGCTAGGGTTAGGTTTAGGGTTAGGGTTACGGTAAGGGTAAGTTTTGGGGTTAGGGTTAGTGTTAGGGTTAGTGTTAAGGTTAGGGTTAGTGTTAGGGTAACTGTAAGGGTTAGGTTTCCGGTTAGTGTTAGGGGTTAGGGTTAGGGTTAGGGTCAGTATAAGGGTTAGGGTTAGTGTTAGAGTTAGGGTTAGGGTAAGGGTTAGGGTTAGGTTTAGGGTAAGGGTAAGGTTTAAGGTTAGTGTTAGGGTTAGGGTTAGTGTTAGGGTAAGTGTAAGGGTTAGGGTTAGTGTTACGGTTAGGGTTAGGGTTTAGAGATAGGGTTAGGGTTAGGGTTAGGGATAGGGTTAGATTTCGGGTTAAGGTTAGGGTTAGGGTTAGGGTAAGGATTAGGGTTAGGGTAAGTGTAAGGGTTAGGGTTAGATTTAGGGTTAGCATTTGGGTAATGGGTAGGGTTATGGTAAGGGTAAGGGTTAGGGTTACGTTTAGGTTTAGGCTTAGGCGTTACGGTTAGGATTAGGGTTAGGGTTAGGGTTAGGGTTAGGGTAAGGTTTAGGGTAGGGTTAGGGTAAGGGTTAGGGGTAGGGTTAGGTGAGGGTAAGGATTAGGGTTAGGTTTAGGGTAAGGGTAAGGGTTAGGGTAAGTGTTAGGGTTAGGGTTAGGGGTAGGGTAAGGGTAAGGGTTAGGATCAGGGTTAGGGTAAGGGTTAGGGTAAGGGTTAGGGTTAGGGTTAGGGTTAGGTTTAGGGTTAGTGTTAGGGTAAGGGTAAGTGTAAGGGTTAGGATTAGGGTTAGGGTTAGGATTAGGGTTAAGGTTACGGTTCGGGTTAGGGTTAGGGAAAGGGTAAGGGTTAGGGTAAGGGTTAGTGTTAGGGGTAGGGTTAGGGTGAGGGTAAGGATTAGGGTTAGGTTTAGGGTAAGGGTAAGGGTTAGGGTTAGATTTAGGGTTAGCATTAAGGTTATGGGTAGGGTTAGGGTAAGGGTAAGGGTTAGGGTTAGGTTTAGGTTTAGGCTTAGGCATTAGGGTTAGGATTAGGGTTAGGGTTAGGGTTAGGGTTAGGGTAAGGTTTAGGTTAGGGTTAGGGTAAGGGTTAGGGTTAGGTTTAGGGTAAGGCTAAGGTTGAGGGTTAGGGTTAAGGTAAGGGTAAGCGTTAGGGTTAGGGTAAGGGTTAGGGTTAGGGTTAGGGTTAATTTTAAGGTGAGGGTTTGGGTTAGGGTTAGGTTAGGGTTACGGTTAGGTTTTCGGTTATGCTAAGGGTAAGTGTAAGGTTTAGGGTTAGTGTTAGGGTAAGGATAAGGGTTAGGGTTAGAGTTAGGGTTAGGGTTACGTTTAGATTTACGGTTAAGGTAAGGGTAAGGGTTAGGGTTAGGGTTAGGGTTAGGGTAAGACTAAGGGTAAGGGTTACGGTTAGGCTTAGGGTTAGGGTTAAGTTTAGAGTTAGGGTTAGGGTTAGGTTTAGGGTTAGGGTTAGAGTAAGGGTAAGGGTTTGAGTTAGGGTTATGGTTAGGGTTAGGTTTAGGGTTAGGGTTAATGTTAGGATTAGGGTAAGGGTTATGGTTAGGGTTAGCGTTAGGGTTCCCATTAAGATTAGGGTTAGGGTTAGGGTAAGGGTAAGGTTTAGGGTTAGGGTTAGGGTTAGGTTTAGTGTTAGGGTAAGGGTAAGGGTTAGGGTTAGGGTTAGGGCTAGGGTTAGGTTTAGGGTTAGGGTTACGGTAAGGGTAAGTTTTGGGGTTAGGGTTAGTGTTAGGGTTAGTGTTAAGGTTAGGGTTAGTGTTAGGGTAACTGTAAGGGTTAGGTTTCCGGTTAGTGTTAGGGGTTAGGGTTAGGGTTAGGGTCAGTATAAGGGTTAGGGTTAGTGTTAGAGTTAGGGTTAGGGTAAGGGTTAGGGTTAGGTTTAGGGTAAGGTTAAGGTTTAAGGTTACTGTTAGGGTTAGGGTTAGTGTTAGGGTAAGGGTAAGGGTTAGGGTTAGTGTTACGGTTAGGGTTAGGGTTTAGAGATAGGGTTAGGGTTAGGGTTAGGGATAGGGTTAGATTTCGGGTTAAGGTTAGGGTTAGGGTTAGGGTAAGGATTAGGGTTAGGGTAAGTGTAAGGGTTAGGGTTAGATTTAGGGTTAGCATTTAGGTAATGGGTAGGGTTATGGTAAGGGTAAGGGTTAGGGTTACGTTTAGGTTTAGGCTTAGGCGTTACGGTTAGGATTAGGGTTAGGGTTAGGGTTAGGGTTAGGGTAAGGTTTAGGGTAGGGTTAGGGTAAGGGTTAGGGTTAGGTTTAGGGTAAGGCTAAGGTTTAGGGTTAGGGTTAAGGTAAGTGTAAGCGTTAGGGTTAGGGTAAGTGTTAGGGTTAGGGTTAATTTTAAGGTGAGGGTTTGGGTTAGGGTTAGGTTTTCGGTTAGGCTAAGGGTAAGTGTAAGGTTTAGGGTTAGTGTTAGGGTAAGGATAAGGGTTAGGGTTAGAGTTAGGGTTAGGGTTAGGTTTAGATTTAGGTTTAAGGTAAGGGTAAGGGTTAGGGTTAGGGTAAGACTAAGGATAAGGGTTACGGTTAGGCTTAAGGTTAGGGTTAAGTTTAGAGTTAGGGTTAGAGGTAGGTTTAGGGTTAGGGTTAGGGTAAGGGTAAGGGTTTGGGTTAGGGTTATGGGTAGGGTTAGGTTTAGGGTTAGGGTTAGGGCAAGGGTAAGGGTTAGGGTTAAGATTAGGGTTAGGGTTAGGGTTAGGATTAGGGTAAGGCTTATGGTTAGGGTTAGCGTTAGGGTTCGCATTGAGATTAGAGTTAGGGTTAGGGTAAGGGTAAGGGTTAGGGTTAGGGTTAGGGTTAGGGTTAGGGTAAGGGTAAGGGTTAGGGTTAGGGTTAGGGCTAGGGTTAGGTTTAGGGTTAGGGTTATGGTAAGGGTAAGTTTTGGGGTTAGGGTTAGGGTTAGTGTTAGGTTTAGTGTTAAGGTTAGGGTTAGTGATAGGGTAACTGTAAGGGTTAGGTTTCCGGTTAGTGTTAGGGGTTAGGGTTAGGGTTAGGGTCAGTGTAAGGGATAGGGTTAGTGTTAGAGTTAGGGTTCGGGTAAGGGTTAGGGTTAGGTTTAGGGTAAGGGTAAGGTTTAAGGTTAGGGTTAGGGTTAGGGTTAGTGTTAGGGTAAGGGTAAGGGTTAGGGTTAGGCTTATGGTTAGGGTTAGGGGTTAGAGTTAGGGTTAGGGTTAGGGTTAGGGATAGGGTTAGGTTTCAGGTTAGGGTTAGGGTTAGGGTTAGGGTAAGGGTTAGGGTTAGGGTAAGGGTAAGGGTTGTGGTTAGTTTTAGGGTTAGGGTAAGGGTTAGGGTTAGGGTTAGGGTAAGGATTAGGGTTAGGGTTAGTGTTAGGCTAAGTATTAAGGTTAGGGTGAGGATTAAGGTTAGGGTTAGGGTTGGGGTTAGGGGTTAGAGTTAGGGTTAGGGTTAGGGTTAGGGTTAGGCTTGGTGGTAAGGTTAGGGTTAGTGTTAGGGTAAGTCTAAGTGTTATGCTTAGCGTAAGGTTAAGGGTTAGGGTTAGGGTTAGGGTTAGGGTTAGCATTAAGGTTATGGTTAGGGTTAGGGTAAGGGTAAGTGTTAGTGTTAGGGTTAGGGTTAGGGGTTAGAGTTAGGGTTAGGGTAAGGGGAAGCGTTAGGGTTATGGTTAGGGTTAGGATAAGGGTAAGGGTTAGGGTTAGGATTATGGTTAGTGTTAATGAAAGAGTAAGGGTTAGTGTTAGGGTTAGGGTAAGGATTAGGGTTATTGTTAGGGTTAGGGTAAGGATTGGGTTAGGGTTAGGGAAAGGGTAAGGGTTAGGATTAGGGTTAGGTTTAGGGTTATGGTTAGGGTTAGGGTAAGGGTTAGGTTTAGGGTAAAGGTTACGGTTATGGTTAGGTTTATGGTTATGTTTAGGGTAAGGGTAAGGGTTAGAGTTAGGTTTAGGCTTGGGGTTAAGGTTAGGGTTAGGGTAATGGTAAGGGTTAGGGTTAGGGTTAGGGTTAGGGTACGGTTTAGGGTTAGGGTTAGTGTAAGTTTTAGGGATAGGGTTAGGGTTAGGGTAAGGATTAGGGTTAGGGTTAGGGTTAGGGTAAGGTTTAGGGTTAGAGTTAGGGTTAGGGATAGGTTTAGGGTTAGGGTTAGGGTAAGGGTAAGGTTTAGGTTTAAGGTTAGGGTTAGGGTTATGGTTAGGGTAAGGATTAGGTTTAGGGCTAGTGTTAGGGTAAGGGTTAGTGTTAGGGTTAGGTTTAGGGTTAGCATTAAGATTAGGGTGAGGGTTAGGGTAAGGGTAAGGGTTAGGGTTAGGATTAGGGTTAGGGTAAGGGTAAGGTTTAGGGTTAGGGTTATGGTTAGGGTTAGGGTTAGAGTTAGGGTTAGGGTGAGGGTTAGGGATAGGGTTAGGTTTCGGGTTAGGGTTAGGGTTAGGGTTAGGGTAAGGTTTAGGGTTAGGGTAAGGGTAAGGGTTGTGGTTAGTGTTAGGGTTAGGTTAAGGGTTAGGTTTAGGGTTAGGGTAAGGATTAGGGTTAGGGTTAGAGTTAGGGTAAGTGTTAGGGTAAGGGTTAGGGTTAGGGTTAGGGTTAGGGTAAGTGTAAGTGTTAGGCTTAGGGTAAGGTTAAGGGTTAGGGTTAGGGTTACGGTTAGGGTAAGGGTTAGGGTTAGGGTTAGGGTTAGGGTAAGGATTAGGGTTAGGGTTAGTGTTAGGGTGAGGGTTAGTGTTAGGGTTAGGGTTAGGGTTAGCATTAAGGTTATGGTTAGGGTTAGGGTAAGGGTAAGGTTTAGGGTTAGGGTTAGGTTTAGGGGTTAGAGTTAGGTTTAGGGTTAGGGTTATTGATAAGGTTTAGGGTTAGTGTTAGGGTTAGGGTTAGGGTAAGGTTAAGTGTTAGAGTGAGTGTTAGGGTTAGGGTTAGGGTAAGGGTTAGGTTAAGGGTAAGGGTCAGGGTTACGATTAGGGTTAGTGTTAATGAAAGGGTAAGGGTTAGTGTTAGGGTTAGGGTAAGGATTAGGGCTATTGTAAGGGTTAGGGTAAGGATTAGGGTTAGAGTTTGGGAAAGGGTAGGTGTTAGGGTTAGGGTTAGGTTTAGGGTTATGGTTAGGGTTAGGGTAAGGTTTAGGTTTAGGGTAAGGGTTAGGGTTATGGTTAGGTTAATGGTTAGGGTTAGCGTAAGGGTAAGGGTTAGAGTTAGGTTTAGGCTTGGGGTTAAGGTTAGGGTTAGGGTAAGGGTAAGGGTTAGGTTTAAGTTTAGGTTTAGGGTAAGTTTTAGGGTTAGGGTTAGTGTAAGGTTTAGGTATAGGGTTACGGTTAGGGTAAGGATTAATGTTAGGTTAGGGTTAGGCTTAGGGTTAGGGTAAGGTTTAGTGTTAGGGTTAGGGTTAGGTTTAGGGTTAGGGTTAGGGTTAGGGTAAGGGTTAGGGTTAGGGTTAGGGTTAGGGTAAGGGTAAGGGTGAGGGTTAGGGTTAGGGTTAGGGTTAAGTTACGGTTATTGTTAGGGTTAGGGTTAGGGTTAGGGTTAGGGTAAGGGTAAGGGTTAGGGTTAGGGTTAGGGTTATAGTTAGGGTTGGGGTTAGGGTTAGGGTTAGGGTAAGGATATGGGTTAGGGTTAGGGTTAGAGTTAGGGTTAGGTTTAGGGTTAGGGTTAGGGTTAGGGTAAGGGTAAGGGTTAGGTTTGGGTTAGGGTAAGGGTAAGGGATAGGGTTACGATTAGGTTTAGGGTAAATGTTAGGGTTCGGGTTAGGGTAATGGTTAGGGTTAGGGTTAGGGTTAGGGTTATGGTTATGTTAAAGATAAGGGTAAGAATTAGAGTTAGGGTTAGTGTTAGGGGTTAGGGTTAGGGTTAGGGTTAGGGTAAGGGTAAGCGTTAGAGTTAGGATTAGGGTTAGGGTTAGGGTTAGGGTTAGGGTAAGGTTTAGGGTTATGGTTAGGGTTAGGGGTAGGGTTAGGTTTAGGGTTAGGGTTAGGTTAAATGTAAGGATTAGGGTTAGGGTTAGGGTTAGAGTAAGGTTAAGGGTTAGGCTTATGGTTAGGGTTAGGTTTAGGGTTAAGGTTAGGGTAAGTGTTATGGTTAGGGTTAGGGTTAGGGTTAGGGTAAGGTTAAGGTTAGGGTTAGGGTTAGGGGAAGGGTTAGGTTAAGTTTAGGGTTAGGGTGAGGGTTAGGGTTAGGGTTAGGGTTAGGGTTAGGGTTAGTGTTAGGGGTTAGGGTTAAGGTTAGGTTTATGTTTAGGGTTAGAGTTAGGTCTAGGGTCAGGGTTAGGGTTAGGGTTAGGGTATGGGTAAGGGTTAGGTTTAGGGTTCGTTTTAGGGTTAAAGTTAGGGTTAGGATTAGGGTAAGGGTAAGGGTAAGAGTTAGGGTTAAGTTTATGGTGAGGGTGAGGGTTAGGGTAAGGGTTAGGATTTTGGTAAGGGTTAGGGTTAGGTTTAGATTTAGGGTTTGGCTTAGGTTTAGGGTTAGGGTTAAGGTTAGGTTTAGGGTTAGGGTTAGGGTAAGTGTTAGGGTTTTGGTAAGGGTTAGGGTTAGGTTTAGGGTAGGGTTAGGTTTAGGGTTAGGGTTAGGGTAAGGGTTAGGTTTAGGGTTAGCGTTAGGTATAGGGTAAGGGTTAGGGGTTAGGGTTAGGGTTAGGATCAGGGTTAGGTTTAAGGTCAGGGTTAGGTTAGGGTTAGGGTAAGGATTAGGGTTAGGGTTATGGTTAGGGTTAGGGTAAAGGTATGGGTTAGGGTTAAGGTTCGGGTTAGGGTGAGGTTTAGGGTTAGGGTATGGTTTAGGGTTAGGGTAAGAGTTAGGTTTAGGGTTAGGGTTAGGGAAAGGGTAAGGGTTAGGGTTAGGGTTAGGGTGAGGGTTATGGGTTAGGGTTCGGGTTAGGGTTCGGGTTAGGGTAAGGATAAGTTTTAGGGTTAGGGTTATGGTTAGGGTTAGGGTAAGTGTAAGGGTAAAGGTTAGGTTTAATGTTAGGGGTTAGGGGTGGGGTTAGGGTTAGTGTAAGGGTAAGTGTTAGGGTTAGGATTAGGGTTAGTGTTAGGTTTAAGGTAAGGGTTAGGGTTAGGGTTAGGGTAAGGGTTAGAGTTAGGGTTAGGGTTAGGGTAAGGGTAAGGGTTAGGGTTAGGGTTAGGGTTAGCATTAAAGTTAGGGTTAGGGTTAGGGTAAGGGTAAGGGTTAGGGTTAGAGTTAGGGTTAGGATTAGGTTAAGGGTAAGGGTTAGGGTTAGGGTTAGGTTTCAGTTTAAGGTAAGGGTCAGGGTACTGGTAAGGGTTATTGTTAGGTTTAGTGTTAGCGTTAGGGTTAGGGTTAGGGTCAGGTTTAGGGTTAGAGTAAGCGTAAGGGTTAGAGCTAGGATTAGGGTTAGGGTTAGGGGTTAGCGTTAGGGTTAGGGTTAGGGTTAGGGTTAAGTTAAGGGTAAGGGTTCGGTTTAGGGTTCGGTTTATGATTAGGGTAAGCGTTAGGGTTGGTTTTAGGGTAAGGGTAAATTTTAGGGTTATGGTAAGGTTTAGGGTTAGGGAAAGGGTAAGGGTTAGGTTTAGGGTTAGGGTTAGATTTAGGGTTATGTTTAGGGTAAGGGTAAGGGTTAGGGTTAGGGTTAGGGTTAGGTTTAGGTGTAGGGTTAGGGTTAGGGTAAAGGTAAGGTTTAGGGTTAAGTTTAGGGTTAGGGTGAGGATTAGGGTTAGGGTATTGGTTAGGGTTAGGGTAAGAGTTAGGGTAAGGGTTAGGGTTAGGTTTAGGGTTGGTCTTAAGGTTAGGGTTAGGGTTAGGGTAAGGGTAAAGATTAGGGTTATTGTTAGGGTTAGGGTAAGGGTTAGGTTTAGGGTAAGTGTTAGTTTCGGGTTAGGGTTTGGTTTAGGGTTAGGAGTTAGCGTTAGGGTTAGCGTTAGGGTTAGGTTTAGGGTTAGGTTAAGGGTTAGGGAAAGGGTAAAGGTTAGGGTAAGGGTTAGGGTTAGGGTTAGGGTAAGTGTAAGGGTGAGGGTTAGGGTTAGGGTTAGGATTAAGTTACGGTTAGGGTTAGGGTTAGGGTTAGTGTAGGGGTAAGGGTTATGGTTAGGGTTAGGGTTAGGGTTTGGGAAAGGGTAAGGTTTAGGGTTAGGGTTAGGGTTAGGGTGAGGATTAGGGTTAGGGTTAGGGTTAGGGTAAGGGTTAG
>JANJXV010000239.1:30000-72500 GCA_024803745.1 Megascapheus bottae | reverse complement strand
GGGTTAGGGTAAGGGTAAGGATTGTGGTTAGGGTTAGGGGTTAGGGTTAGGGTTAGGGTTAGTGTAAGGATTAGGATTAGGGTTAGGGTAAGGGTTAGGGTTAAGTTTAGGTTTAGGGTTAGGGTTAGGGTTAGAGTAAGGTTAAGGGTTATGGTTAGGGTTAGGGTTAGGTTTAGGGTTAGGGTTAGGATTAGGGTTAGGGTTAGGGTAAGGGTAAGGGTTAGGGTTAGGTTTAGGGTTAAAGTTAGGGTTAGTGTTAGGGTTAGGGTTAGGGTAAGGATATGGGTTAGGGTTAGGGTTAGAGTTAGGGTTAGGTTTAGGGTTAGGGTTAGGGTTAGGGTAAGGGTAAGGGTTAGGGTTAGGGTAAGGGTAAGGGTAAGGGATAGGGTTAGGATTAGGTTTAGGGTTAATATTAGGGTTCGGGTTAGGGTAAGGGTTAGGGTTAGGGTTAGGTTTAGGGTAAGGGTAAGGGATAGGGTTAGGTTTTAGGGTTAGGGTTAAGGTTAGGGTTAGGGTTATGGTTAGGGTAAAGGTAAGGGTAAGCATTAGAGTTAGAGTTAGTGTTAGGGGTTAGGGGTAGGGTTAGGGTTAGGGTAAGAGTAAGGGTTAGGGTTAGGATTAGGGTTAGGGTTAGGGTAAGGGTTAGGTTTAGGATTAGGGTTAGGGTTAGGGTTATGGCTAGGGTTAGGGTTAGGGTTAGGGTTAGGTTAAAGGTAAGGGTTAGGGTTAAGGTAGGGTTAGGGTGAGGGTTAGGGTTAGGGTATGGGTTAGGGTTAGGGTAAGAGTTAGGGTTATGGTTAGGGTTAGGTTTACGGTTAGGGTTATGGTAAGGGTAAGGGTTAGTGTTAGGTTTAGGGTTGGTGTTAAGGTTACGGTTAGGATTAGGGTAAGGGTAAAGGTTAGGGTTATTGTTAGGGTTAGGGTAAGGGTTAGGGTTAGGGTAAGGGTTAGGGTTAGGGTAAGGGTTAGTTTTAGGGTTAGTTTGGGTTTAGGTTTAGGGGTTAGGGTTATGGTTAGCGTTAGGGTTAGGTTTAGGCTTAGGGTTAGGGTTAGTGTTAGGGTTAAGGTTAGCATTAACGTTAGGATTAGGGTTAGGGTTAGGCTTAGGGTAAAGGTAAGGGAAAGCGTTAGGGTTAGGGTTAGTGTTAGGGGTTAGGGTTAGGGTCAGGGTTAGGGTAAGGGTATGGATTAGGGTTAGGATTAGGGTTAGGGTTAGGGTAATGGTTAGGGTTAGTGTTAGGTTTAGGTTTAGGGTTAGGTATATGGTAAGGGTGAGGGTTAGGGTTAGGGTTAGGTTTAGGATAAGGGATAGTGTTAAGTTTAGGGTTAGGGTTAGGGTAAAGGTAAGGGTTAGGGTTAGGGTTAAGGTTAGGTTTAGGGGTTAGAGTAAGGGTTAGGGTTAGGGTTAGGGATAGGGTTAGGTTTCGGGTTAGGGTTAGGGTTAGGGTAAGGGTAAGGATTGTGGTTAGGGTTAGGGGTTAGGGTTAGGGTTAGGGTTAGTGTAAGGATTAGGATTAGGATTAGGGTAAGGGTTAGGGTTAAGTTAAGGTGTAGGGTTAGGGTTAGGGTTAGAGTAAGGTTAAGGGCTATGGTTAGGGTTAGGGTTAGGTTTAGGGTTAGGGTTAGGATTAGGGTTAGGTTTAGGGTAAGGGTAAGGGTTAGGGTTAGGTTTAGGGTTAAAGTTAGGGTTAGTGATAGGGTTAGGGTTAGGGTAAGGATATGGGTTAGGGTTAGGGTTAGAGTTAGGGTTAGGTTTAGGGTTAGGGTTAGGGTTAGGGTTAGGGTAAGGGTAAAGGTTAGGGTTAGGGTAAGTGTAAGGGTAAGGGATAGGGTTAGGATTAGGTTTAGGGTTAATATTAGGGTTCGGGTTAGGGTAAGGGTTAGGGTTAGGGTTAGGTTTAGGGTAAGGATAAGGGATAGGGTTAGGTTTTAGGGTTAGGGTTAAGGTTAGGGTTAGGGTTATGGTTAGGGTAAAGGTAAGGGTAAGCATTAGAGTTAGGATTAGTGTTAGGGGTTAGGGTTAGGGTTAGGGTTAGGGTAAGAGTAAGGGTTAGGGTTAGGATTAGGGTTAGGGTTAGGGTAAGGGTTAGGGTTAGGATTAGGGTTAGGGTTAGGGTTATGGCTAGGGTTAGGGTTAGGGTTAGGGTTAGGTTAAAGGTAAGGGTTAGGGTTAGGTTTAGGGTTAGGGTTAGGGTAAGGTGGAGGGTTAGGGTTAGGGTTAGGGTTAGGGTAAGGTTAAGGGTTAGTCTTAGGGTTAGGGTTAGGGGTAGGGTTAGGGTTAGGGTTAGGGTTAGTGTAAGGGTTAGGTTTAGGGTTAGCGTTAGGTATAGGGTAAGGGTTAGGGGTTAGGGTAGGGTTAGGATTAGGGTTAGGTTTAAGGTCAGGGTTAGGTTAGGGTTAGTATAAGGATTAGGGTTAGGGTTAGGGTTAGGGTTAGGGTTAGGTTAAGGGTTAGGGTTAGGGTTATGGTAAAGGTAAGGGTTAGGGTTAAGGTTCGGGTTGGGTTGAGGTTTAGGGTTAGGGTATGGTTTAGGGTTTGGGTAAGAGTTAGGGTTAGGGTTAGGGTTAGGGTTAGGGTAAGGGTAAAGGTTAGGGTTATTGTTAGGGTTAGGGTAAGGGTTAGGGTTAGGGTAAGGATTAGTTTTAAGGTTAGGTTTGGATTTAGTGTTAGGGGTTAGGGTTAGGCTTAGCGTTAGGGTTAGGTTTAGGGTTAGGGTTAGGGTAAGAGTTAAGGTTAGGGTTAGGGTTAGGTTTAGGTTTAGGGTTAGGGTCAGGTTTAGTGTTAGGGTTAGGGTTAGGGTAAGGGTTGGGGTTAGGGTTAGGGTTAGAGTTAGGGTTAGGATTAGGGAAGGTTAAGGGTTAGGGTTAGGGTTAGGGTTAGGTTTAGGGTTAGGGGTTAGGATTAGGGTTAGGGTGAGGATTAGGGTTAGGGTTAGTGTTAGGGTAAGGCTTAGGGTTAGGGTTAGCGTTAGGGTTAGGGAAAGGGTAAGGGATAGGGTTAGGGTTAGGGTTAGGGTTATGGTAAGGGTAAGGGTTAGGGTTAGGTTTAGGGTTGGTGTTAAGGTTAGGGTTAGGGTTAGGGTAAGGTTAAAGGTTCGGGTGTTTGTTAGGGTAGGGTAAGGGTTAGGGTTAGGGTAAGGGTTAGTTTTAGGGTTAGTGTAGGATTTAGGGTTACGGGTTAGGGTTAGGGTTAGAGTTAGGGTTAGGTTTAGGGTTACGGTTAGGGTAAGAGTTAAGGTTAGGGTTAGGGTTAGGGTTAGGTTTAGGGTTAGGGTTAGGTTTAGTGTTAGGGTTAGGGTTAGGGTAAGGGTTACGGTTAGGTTTACGGTTAGAGTTAGGGTTAGGGTTACGGAAGGGTAAGGGTTAGTTTTAGGGTTAGGTTTGGGGTTACGGTTTAGGGTGAGGGTTATGGTTAGTGTAAGGATAAGGGTTAGGGTTAGGTTTAGGGTTAGGTTTAGGTTTAGGGTAAGGGTAAGTGTTTGGGTTAGGGTTAGGGGTTAGGGTTAGGGTCAGGGTTAGGGATAGGGTTACGGTAAGTGTTAGTGTTAGGGTTAGGGTTAGGGTAAAGGTAAGTTTTAGGGTTAGGGTTAGGTTTAGGGTTAGGGTTAGGGGTTAGGGTTATGGTGAAGGTTAGAGTAAGGGTTAGGGTTAGGGTAAGGGTAAGGGATAGGGTTAGGATTAGGGTTAGGGTTAGGGTAAGGGTTAGGGTTAGGATTAGGGTTAGGGTTTGATTAAGGGTTATGGTTAGGATTAGGGTTAGGGTTAGGGTTATGGCTAGGGTTAGGGTTAGGGTTAGGGTTAGATTAAAGGTAAGGGTTAGGGTTAGGTTTAGGGTTAGGGTTAGGGTAAGGTGGAGGGTTAGGGTTAGGGTTAGGGTTAGGGTTAGGGTTAGGGTAAGGTTAAGGGTTAGTCTTAGGGTTAGGGTTAGGGGTAGGGTTAGGGTTAGGGTTAGGGTTAGGGTAAGGGTTAGGTTTAGGGTTAGCGTTAGGTATAGGGTAAGGGTTAGGGGTTAGGGTTAGGGTTAGGATCAGGGTTAGGTTTAAGGTCAGGGTTAGGTTAGGATTAGTATAAGGATTAGGGTTAGGGTTAGGGTTAGGGGTAGGGTTAGGTTAAGGGTTAGGGTTAGGGTTATGGTAAAGGTAAGGGTTAGGGTTAAGGTTCGGGTTGGGTTGAGGTTTAGGGTTAGGGTATGGTTTAGGGTTAGGGTAAGAGTTAGGGTTAGGGTGAGGGTTAGAGTTAGGGTAAGGGTAAAGTTTAGGGTTATTGTTAGGGTTAGGGTAAGGGTTAGGGTTAGGGTAAGGATTAGATTTAAGGTTAGGTTTGGATTTAGTGTTAGGGGTTAGGGTTAGGCTTAGCGTTAGGGTTAGGTTTAGGGTTAGGGTTAGGGTAAGAATTAGGGTTAGGGTTAGGGTTAGGTTTAGGTTTAGGGTTAGGGTCAGGTTTAGTGTTAGGGTTAGGGTTAGGGTAAGGGTTGGGGTTAGGGTTAGGGTTAGAGTTAGGGTTAGGATTAGGGAAGGTTAAGGGTTAGGGTTAGGGTTAGGGTTAGGTTTAGGGTTAGGGGTTAGGATTAGGATTAGGGTGAGGATTAGGGTTAGGGTTAGTGTTAGGGTAAGGCTTAGGGTTAGGGTTAGGGTTAGCGTTAGGGTTAGGGAAAGGGTAAGGGATAGGGTTAGGGTTAGGGTTAGGGTTAGGCTTATGGTAAGGGTAAGGGTTAGGGTTAGGTTTAGGGTTGGTGTTAAGGTTAGGGTTAGGGTTAGGGTAAGGTTAAAGGTTCGGGTTTTTGTTAGGGTAGGGTAAGGGTTAGGGTTAGGGTAAGGGTTAGTTTTAGGGTTAGTGTAGGATTTAGGGTTACGGGTTAGGGTTAGGGTTAGAGTTAGGGTTAGGTTTAGGGTTACGGTTAGGTTAAGAGTTAAGGATAGGATTAGGGTTAGGGTTAGGTTTAGGGTTAGGGTTAGGTTTAGTGTTAGGGTTAGGGTTAGAGTAAGGGTTACGGTTAGGTTTAGGGTTAGAGTTAGGGTTAGGGTTACGGAAGGGTAAGGGTTAGTTTTAGGGTTAGGTTTGGGGTTACGGGTTAGGGTGAGGGTTACGGTTAGTGTAAGGATAAGGGTTAGGGTTAGATTTAGGGTTAGGTTTAGGTTTAGGGTAAGGGTAAGTGTTAGGGTTAGGGTTAGGGGTTAGGGTTAGGGTCAGGGTTAGGGATAGGGTTACGGTAAGTGTTAGTGCTAGGGTTAGGGTTAGGGTAAAGGTAAGTTTTAGGGTTAGGGTTAGGTTTAGGGTTAGGGTTAGGGGTTAGGTTTATGGTGAAGGTTAGAGTAAGGGTTAGGGTTAGGGTAAGGGTAAGTGTTAGGGTAGTGTTAGGGTTAAGGTTAGGGTAAGGGTAAGGGTTAGGTTTAGGGTTAGGTTTAGGGTTACGGTTAGGGTTAGGGTTAGGGTAAGGGTAAGTGTTATGTTTAGGGTTAGGGTTAGGGTTAAGTTACGGTTAGGGTTAGGGTTAGGGTTAGTGTAGGGGTAAGGGTTATGGGTAGGGTTAGGGTTAGGGTTAGGGAAAGGGTAAGTTTTAGGGTAAGTGTTAGTCTTAGGTTTAGGGTTAGGGTTTAGGTTAGGTTTAGGGTTAGGGTTAGGGTAAGGGTAAGGGTTAGGTTTAGGGTAAATGTTAGCATTAGGGTAAGGGTTAGGGTTATGGAAAGGGTAAGGTTTAGGGTAAGGGTTAGGGTTAGTGTTAGGGTAAGGATTAGGGTTAGGGTTAGATTTAGGGTAAGGGTTAGGGTTAGGGTTAGGGTAAGGGTTAGGTTTAGGGTTAGGGTTAGGGTAAGAGTAAGGGTTAGGGTTAGTGTTAGGGTGAGGGTTAGGGTAAGGGTTAGGGTATGAGTAAGTGTTAGGTTTAGGGTTATGGTTAGGGTTAGAGTAAGGGTAAGGATTAGTGTTAGGTTTAGGGTTAGGTTTAGGGTTAGGGTTAGGGTTAGGGTTAGGGTTACGGTAAAGATAAGGGTTAGGGTTAAGGTTAGGGTTAGGGTGAGGTTTAAGGTTAGGGTATGGTTTAGGGTTAGGGTAAGAGTTAGGGTTAGGGTTAGGGTTAGGTTTAGGGTTAGGGTTATGGTAAGGGTAAGGGTTAGGTTTAGGTTTAGGGTTGGTGTTAAGGTTAGGGTTAGGGTGAGAGTAAGGGTAAAGGTTAGGGTTATTGTTAGGGTTAGGGTAAGGGTTAGGGTAAGGATTAGTTTTAGGTTAGGGTTGGATTTAGGGTAAGGATTAGGGTTAGGTTTAGGGTGAGGGTTAGGATTAGTAAAAAGGTAGGGTTAGCGTTGGGTAATGGTAAGGGTTAGGGTTAGGGTTATGGTTAGGGGTGGGTTAGAGTTAGTGTTAGGGTTAGGGTTATGTTTAGGGTTAGGGTTTGAGTAAGGGTAAGGTTTAGGTTTAGGGTTAGTGTTAGGTTAGGGTTAGGGTTAAGGTTAGGGTTAGGGTTAGGGTAAGGGTAAGGGTTAGGGTTAGGGTTACGGTTAGGGTAAGGGTAAAGTTTAGGGTTAATGTTAGGGTTAGGATTAGGGTTAGGGTAAGGGTTAGGGTTAGGGGTTAGTGTTAGGTTTAAGGTAGATTTACGGTAATGGTAAGATTTAGGGTTAGGGTTACGTTTAGGGTTAGGGTTAGGGTAAAGGTAAGTGTTAGGGTTAGTGTTAGGGTTAGGGTTAAGTTACGGTTAGGGTTAGGGTTAGGGTTAGTGTAGGGGTAAGTGTTATGGTTAGGGTTAGGGTTAGGGTTAGGTTTAAGGTTAGATTTACGGTAATGGTAAGATTTAGGGTTAGGGTTAGGGTTAGGGTTACGTTTAGGGTTAGGGTTAGGGTAAGAGTAAGTGTTAGGTTTAGGGTTAGGGTTAGGGTTAAGTTATGGTTAGGGTTAGGGTTAGGGTTAGTGTAGGGGTAAGTGTTATGTTTGGGTTAGGGTTAGGGTTATCGTTAGGGTTAGGGAAAGGGTAAGGGTTAGGGTTAGGGTTAGGGTTATGGTGAGGATTAGAGTTAGGGTTAGTGTTAGGGTAAGGCTTAGGGTTAGGGTTAGGGTTAGCATTAAAGTTAGGGTTAGGGTTAGGGTAAGGGTAAGGGTTAGGGTTAGCGTTAGGGTTAGTGTTGGGGTAAGGGTAAGGTTTAGGGTTAGGGTTAGGGTTAGGGTTAGGGTTAGGGTTAGGGTTAGGTTTAGGTTTAGGATAAGGGTCAGGGTAAGGGTAAGGTTTATGGTTAGGGTTAGTGTTAGGGTTAGGGTTAGGGTCAAGGTTAGGGTTAGGGTTAGGGTGAGGGTTAGGGTTAGAGTAAGGGTAAGGGTTAGAGTTAGGGTTAGGGTTAGTGTTAGGGGTTCGCGTTAGGGTTAGGGTTAGGGTTAGGGTAAAGGTAAGGTTTAGGGTTACATTTAGCGTTAGGGGTAGGGTAAGGGTTAGGGTGAGGTTTAGGGTTAGGGTATTGTTTAGGGTTAGGGTAAGAGTTAGGGTTAGGTTTAGGGTTAAGTTTAGGTTTAGGGTTATGGTAAGGGTAAGGGTTAGGGTTATGTTTAGGGTTGGTGTTAAGGTTAGGGTTAGGGTTAGGGTAAGGGTAAAGGTTAGGGTTTTTGTTAGGGTTAGGGTAAGGGTTAGGGTTAGGATAAGGGCTAGTTTTAGGTTTAGGGTTGGATTTAGTGTTAGGGCTAGGGTTAGGGTTAGCGTTAGGGTTAGGGTAAGAGTTAAGGTTATGGTTAGGGTTAGGGTTAGGTTTAGAGTTAGGGTTAGGTTTAGTGATAGGGTTAGGGTAAGGGTAAGTTTTAGGGTTAGAGTTAGGATTAGGGTTAAGTTACGGTTAGGGTTAAGGTTAGAGTTAGTGTAGGGGTAAGGGTTATGGTTAGGGTTAGGGTTAGGGTGAGGGTTCGGGAAAGGTTAAGGGTTAGGGTTAGGGTTAGGGTGAGGATTAGGGTTAGGGTTAGTGTTCGTGTAAGGGTTAGGGTTAGGGTTAGGGTTAGCATTAAGTTTAGGGATAGGGTTAGGGTAAGGGTAAGAGTTAGGGTTAGAGTTAGGGTTAGGTTTAGGGTAAGGGTACGGTTAGGGTTAAGGTTAGGTTTAGGTTTAAGTTTAGGGTAAGGGTCAGGGTAAGGGTGAGGGTTAGGGTTAGGGTTAGTGTTAGGGTTAGAGTTAAGGTTAGGGTTAGGGTTAGTGTTAGGGTTAGAGTAAGGGTAAGGGTTAGAGTTAGGGTTAGAGTTAGGGTTAGGGTAAGGGTAAGGGTTAGGGTTAGTGTTAGGGTTAGGTTTAGGGTAAGTGTTAGGGTATGGGTAAAGGTTAGGTTTAGGGTTCGTGTTAGGGTTAAGATTAGGGTTAGGGTTTGGGTAATGGTAAGGGTAAGTGTTAGCGTTAAGTTTCGGGTTAGGGTGAGGGTTAGGGTAAGGGTTAGGCTTTTGGTAAGGGTTAGGGTTAGGTTTAGAATTGGGGTTAGGTTTAGGGTTAGGGTTAGGGTTAAGGTTAGGTTTAGGGTTAGGGTTAGGGTAAGGGTTAGCGTTTTGTTAAGGGTTAGGGTTAGGTTTAGGGTTAGGGTTAGGTTTAGGGTTAGGGTTAGGGTAAGGGTTAGGTTTAGGGTTAGCGTTAGGTTTAGGGAAAGGGTTAGGGGTTAGGGTTAGGTTTAGGATCAGGGTTAGGGTTAAGGTCAGTGTTAGGTTAGGGTTAGGGTAAGAATTAGCGTTAATGTTAGGTTTAGGTTAAGGGTTAGTGTTAGGGTTAGGATTAGCATTAAGGTTAGTGTTAGGGTTAGGGTAAGGGTAAGGGTTAGGGTTAGGTTTAGTGTTAGGGTTAGGGGTTAGTGTTATGGTTAGGGTTAGGTTTAGGGTTAGGGTTAGGGTAAGAGTAAGTTTTAGGGTTAGTGTTGGGGTTAGGGTTAGGTTTAGGGTTAGGGTTAGGGTAAGAGTAAGGGTTAGGTTTAGAGTTAGGATTAGGGATATGGTTAAGGTTAGAGTTAGGGTTACGGTTAGGGTTTGGGTTAGGGTAAGGGTAAGGGTTAGGGTTAGGGTTAGTGTTAGGGTTAGGGTAGGGAAAGGGTAAGGGTTAGGGTTAGAGTTAGGGTTAGCATTAGTTTAAGGTTATGGTTAGGGTAAGGGTAAGGGTTAGGTTTAGGGTTAGGGTTAGGGTTAGTAGTAAGATTAGGGTTAGGGTTAGGGTAAGGTTAAGGGTTAGGGTTAGGGTTAGGGGTTAGGGTTAAGGTTAGGGTTAGGGTAAGGTTAAGGGTAAGGATTAGGGTTAGGTTTAGGATTAGGTTTAGAGTTAGGTTTAGGGTTAGGGTTAGTGTAAGGGTAAAGGTGAGGGTTAGGGTTACTTTTAAGGTTAGGGTTACGCTTAGGGTTAGGGTAAGTGTAAGGGTTAGGGTTAGGGTTAGGGGTTAGGGTTAGGGTTAGGGTTAGGGTAAGGGTTAGGGTTAGGGTTTGGGTAAGGGTAAGGTTTAGGGTTAGGGTTATGGTTAGGGTTAGAGTAAGAGTAAGGGTTAGGGTTAGGGTTAGGGTTACGTTTAGGGTTAGGGTTAGGGTAAGGGTTAGGGTTAGGGTTAGGGTTACGCTAAGGGTTAGGGTTAGGTTTAGGGTTAGGGTAAGGGTTAGGGTTAGGCTTAGTTTTAGGGTTAGGGTTAGGGGTAGGGTTAGGTTTAGTTTTCGGGATATAGTTAGGGTAATTGTTAGGGTTAGGGTAAGGGTAAGGTTTAGGGTTAGTGTTAGGTTTAGGTTTAGGGTTAGGGTTAGGGTATGGGTAAGGGTTAGGATTAGGGTTAGGGTTAGGGCTATTGTTAGGGTAATGGTAAGGGTTAGGTTTAGGGTTAGGGGTTAGGTTTAGGGTTAGTGTAAGGGTAAGGTTTAGTGTTTTGGTTGTGGTAAGGGTTAGAGTAAGGGTAAGGGTTAGGGTTAGGGTTAGGGTTAAGGTTAGGTTTAGGGTTAGGGTTAGGGTAAGGGTAAGGATTAGGGTTAGGGTTAGGGTAAGGGTAAGGGTAAGGGTTAGGGTTAGGGTTAGGGTTAGGCTAAGGGTTAGGGTTAGGTTTAGGGTTAGGGTAAGGATAAGAGTTAGTGTTAGGGTTAGGGTTAAAATAAGGTTAAGGGTTAGGGTTAGAGTTAGGGGTAGGGTAAGGTTTAGGTTTAGCGTTAGACTTAGGGTAAGTGTTAGGGTTAGGGTTAGGGTTAGGGTTAGAATAAGGGTAACGGTGAGGTTTAGGTTTAGGTTTAGAGTTAGGGGTTAGGATTAGAGTTAGTGTTAGGGTTAGGGTAAGGGTAAAGGTAAGGTTAGGGTTAATGTAAGGGTTAGGGTTAGGGTTAGTGTAAGTGTAAGTGTTATGGTTAGGGTTAGGGTTAGGTTTAAGTTTAATGTTAGGGTTAGGGTTAGGGTTAGGGAAAGGGTAAGGGTTAGGGTAAGGGTTAGTCTTAGGGCTAGGGTTAGGGTAAGGATTAGGGTTAGGGTTAGGGTAAGGGTAAGGGTTAGGTTTAGGGTTATGGTTAGCATTAGTGTAAGCTTTAGGGTTATGGAAAGAGTAAGGGTTACTGTAAATGTTAGGGTTAGCCTTAGGGTAAGTACTAGCGTTAGGGTTAGATTTAGAGTAAGGGTTGGGGTTAGGGTTAGGGTTAGGGTTAGCATTAAGGTTAGGGTTAGGGTTAGGGTTAGGGTTAGGTTTACGGGAAGGATTGGGGTAAGGTTTAGGGTTAGGGTTAGGGTTAGCAAAAAGGTAGGGTTAGCATTGGGTAATGGTAATGGTTTGGGTTAGGGTTAGGGTTAGGGTTAGGGTTAGGGTTAGGGGTGGGTTAGAGTTAGTGTTAGGGTTAGGGTTCGGTTTAGGGTTAGGGTTAGGGTAAGGGTAAGGGTTAGGGTTAGGGTTATAGTTAGGGTAAGGGTAAGGGTCAGGGTTAATGTTAGGGTTAGGGTTAGGTTTAGCGTTAGGGTTAGAGTTAGGGTTAGGGTTAGGTTTAGGGTTAGATTTACGGTAATGGTAAGGTTTAGGGTTAGGGTTAGGGTTAGGGTTAGGGTTCCGTTTAGGGTTAGGGTTAGGGCAATGTTAAGGGTTAGGCTTAGGGTTAGGGTTAGGGGTAGGGTTAGGTTAAGTTTAGGGTTTGGGTTAGGGTTAGGGGTAGGGTTAGCTTAAGTTTAGGGTTAGGGTGAGGGTTAGTGTTAGTGTTAGGGTTAGGGTTAGTGTTAGGGGTTAGGGTTAAGGTTAGGGTTATGGTTAGGGTTAGGGTTAGGGTTAGGGTCAGGCTTAGGGTTGGTGTTAGGGTTAGGTTTAGGGTTAGGGTTAGGGTATGGGTAAGGGTTAGGGTTAGGGTTCCTGTTAGGGTTAAGGTTAGGGTTAGGGTTAAGGTAAGGGTAAGGGTAAGTGTTAGGGTTAAGTTTATGGTTAGGGTGAGGGTTAGGGTAAGGGTTAGGATTTTGGTAAGGGTTAGGGTTTAGATTTTGGGTTTGGCTTAGGTTTAGGGTTAGGGTTAAGGTTAGATTTAGGGTTAGGGTTAGGGTAAGGGTTAGGGTTTTGGTAAGGGTTAGGGTTAGGTTTAGGTTTAGGGTTAGGGTTAGGGTTAGGGTAAGGGTTAGGTTTAGGGTTAGCGTTAGGTATAGGGTAAGGGTTAGGGGTTAGGGTTAGGGTTAGGATCAGGGTTAGGTTTAAGGTTAGGGTTAGGTTAGGGTTAGTGTAAGGATTAGGGTTAGGGTTAGGGTTAGGGTTAGGGTTAGGTTTAGGGTAAGGGTAAGGTTTAGGGTTAGGGTTATGTTTAGGGTTAGAGTAAGAGTAAAGGTTAGGGTTAGGTTTAGGGTTACGTTTAGGGTTATGGTTAGGGTAAGGGTTAGGGTTAGGGTTAGGGTTACGCTAAGGGTTAGGGTTAGGTTTAGGGTTAGGGTAAGGGTTAGGGTTAGGCTTAGTTTTAGGGTTAGGGTTAGGGGTAGGGTTAGGTTTAGTTTTAGGGATATAGTTAGGGTAATTGTTAGGGTTAGGGTAAGGGTAAGGTTTAGGGTTAGTGTTAGGTTTAGGTTTAGGGTTAGGGTTAGGGTGTGGGTAAGGGTTAGGATTAGGGTTACGGTTAGGGCTATTGTTAGGGTAATGGTAAGGGTTAGGGTTAGGGTTAGGGGTTAGGTTTAGGGTTAGGGTAAGGGTAAGGTTTAGTGTTTTGGTTGTGGTTAGGGTTAGAGTAAGGGTAAGGGTTAGGGTTAGGGTTAGGGTTAGGGTTAAGGTTAGGTTTAGGGTTAGGGTTAGGGTAAGGGTAAGGATTAGGGTTAGGGTTAGGGTAAGGGTAAGGGTAAGGGTTAGGGTTAGGGTTAGGGTTAGGCTAAGGGTTAGGGTTAGGTTTAGGGTTAGGGTAAGGATAAGTGTTAGTGTTAGGGTTAGGGTTAAAATAAGGTTAAGGGTTAGGGTTAGAGTTAGGGTTAGGGTTAGGTTTAGGTTTAGCGTTAGATTTAGGGTAAGTGTTAGGGTTAGGGTTAGGGTTAGGGTTAGAATAAGGGTAACGGTTAAATTTAGGTTTAGGGTTAGAGTTAGGTGTTAGGATTAGAGTTAGTGTTAGGGTTAGGGTAAGGGTAAGGGTAAGGGTTAGGGTTAATGTAAGGGTTAGGGTTAGTGTAAGTGTAAGTGTTATGGTTAGGGTTAGGGTTAGGTTTAAGTTTAGTGTTAGGGTTAGGATTAGGGTTAGGGAAAGGGTAAGGGTTAGGGTAAGGGTTAGTCTTAGGGCTAGGGTTAAGGTAAGGATTAGGGTTAGGGTTAGGGTAAGGGTAAGGGTTAGGTTTAGGGTTAAGGTTAGCATTAGTGTAAGCGTTAGGGTTAGGGAAAGAGTAAGGGTTACTGTAAAGGTTAGGGTTAGCCTTAGGGTAAGTATTAGCGTAAGGGTTAGATTTAGAGTAAGGGTTGGGGTTAGGGTTAGGGTTAGGGTTAGCATTAAGGTTAGGGTTAGGGTTAGGGTTAGGGTTAGGTTTAGGGGAAGGATTAGGGTAAGGTTTAGGGTTAAGGTTAGGGTTAGCAAAAAGGTAGGGTTAGCGTTGGGTAATGGTAATGGTTTGGGTTAGGGTTAGGGTTAGGGGTGGGTTAGAGTTAGTGTTAGGGTTAGGGTTCGGTTTAGGGTTAGGGTTAGGGTAAGGGTAAGGGTTAGGGTTAGGGTTATGGTTAGGGTAAGGGTAAGGGTAAGGGTTAAAGTTAGGGTTAGGGTTAGGTTTAGCGTTAGGGTTAGAGTTAGGGTTAGGGTTAGGTTTAGGGTTAGATTTACGGTAATGGTAAGGTTTAGGGTCAGGGTTAGGGTTAGGGTTACGTTTAGGGTTAGGGTTAGGGTAAGGGTAAGTGTTAAGGTTAGGGTTATGGTTAGTGTAGGGGTAAGGGTTATGGTTATGGTTAGGGTTAGGGTTAGGGTTCGGGAAAGGGTAAGGTTTAGGGTTAGGGTTAGGGTTAGGGTGAGGATTAGGGTTAGGGTTAGTGTTCGGGTAAGGGTTAGGGTTAGGGTTAGGGTTAGCATTAAGTTTAGTGATAGGGTTAGGGTAAGGGTAAGGGTTAGGGGTAGAGTTATGGTTAGGGTTAGGGTAAGGGTACTGGTTAGGGTTAGGGTTAGGTTTAGGTTTAGGTTTAGGGTAAGGGTCAGGGTAAGGGTAAGGGTTAGTGTTAGGATTAGTGTTAGGGTTAGGGTTAAGGTTAGGGTTAGGGTTAGGTTTAGGGTTAGATTAAGGGTAAGGTTTAGAGTTAGAGTTAGGGTTAGAGTTAGGGTTAGGGTAAGGGTAAGGGTTAGGGTTAGTGTTAGGGTTAGGTTTAGGGTAAGTGTTAGGGTATGGGAAAGGGTTAGGTTTAGGGTTTGTGTTAGGGTTAGGGTTCGGGTAAGGGTAAGGATAAGTGTTAGGGTTAAGTTTCGGTTTAGGGTGAGGGTTAGGGTAAGTGTTAGGATTTTGGTAAGGGTTAGGGTTAGGTTTAGAATTAGGGTTAGGTTTAAGGTTAGTGTTAGGGTTAATGTTAGGTTTAGGGTTAGGGTTAGGGCAAGGGTTAGCGTTTTGGTAAGGGTTAGGGTTAGGTTTAGCGATAGGGTTAGGTTTAGGTTTAGGGTTAGGGTTAGGGTTAGATTTAGGATTAGGGTTAGGTTTAGGGTAAGGGTTAGGGTTAGGGTTAGGTTTAGGATCAGGGTTAGGGATAAGGTCAGGGTTAGGTTAGGGTTAGGGTAAGGATTAGGGTTAGTGTTAGGTTTAGGTTAAAGTTTAGGGTTAGGGTTAGGATTCGCATTAAGGTTAGTGTTAGGGTTAGGGTAAGGGTAAGGGTTAGGGTTAGGTTTAGTGTTAGGGTTAGGGTTAGTGTTAGGGTAAGGGTAAGGGTTAGGGTTAGGGTTAGGGTTAAGGTTAGGGTTACGGTTAGGGTTATGTGTTAGGGTTAGGGTTAGGTTTAGGGTTCGGGTTAGTGTAAGTGTAAGGGTTAGGATTAGGGTTAGGGTTAGGTTTAGGGTTAGCGTTAGGGTAAGGGTAAGGGTTAGGGTTAGGGTTAGGGTGAGGTTTAGGGTTAGGGTTAAGGTTAGGGTTAGGGTAAGGGTTAGGGTTACAGTAAGGTTATGGGTTAGGGTTAGGGTAAGGGTTAGGTTCAGGGTTAGGGTTAGGGTTAGGGTTAGGGTTAGGGTTAGGCTAATGGTTAGGGTTAGGTTTAGGGTTAAAGTAAGGTTAAGGGTTAGGGTTAGAGTTAGGGGTAAGGTTAGGTTTAGGTTTAGGGTTAGAGTTAGGATAAGTGTTAGGGTTAGGGTTAGGGTTAGGGTTAGAATAAGGGTAACGGTTAGGTTTAGGGTTAGGTTTAGGTTTAGAGTAAGGGTAAGGTTTAGAGTTAGAGTTAGGGTTAGAGTTAGGGTTAGGGTAAAGGTAAGGGTTAGGGTTAGTGTTAGGGTTAGGTTTAGGGTAAGTGTTAGGGTATGGCTAAGGGTTAGGTTTAGGGTTCGTGTTAGGGTTAGGGTTCGGGTAAGGGTAAGGGTAATTGTTAGGGTTAAGTTTCGGGTTAGGGTGAGGGTTAGGGTAAGGGTTAGGATTTTGGTAAGGGTTAGGGTTAAGTTTAGAATTAGGGTTAGGTTTAGGGTTAGGGTTAGGGTTAATGTTAGGTTTAGGGTTAGGGTTAGGGTAAGGGTTAGCATTTTGGTAAGGGTTAGGGTTAGGTTTAGGGATAGGGTTAGGTTTAGGGTTAGGGTTAGGGTAAGAGTTAGGTTTAGGGTTAGGGTTAGGTTTAGGGTAAGGGTTAGGGTTAGGGTTAGGTTTAGGATCAGGGTTAGGGTTAAGGTCAGGGTTAGGTTAGAGTTAGGGTAAGGATTAGGGTTAGTGTTAGGTTTAGGTAAAGAGTTAGGGTTAGGGTTAGGATTAGCATTAAGGTTAGTGTTAGGGTTAGGGTAAGGTTAAGGGTTAGGGTTAGATTTAGTGTTAGGGTTAGGGGTTAGGGTTATGGTTAGGGTTAGGTTTAGGGTTAGGGTTAGGGTAAGGGTAAGTTTTAGGGTTAGTGTTGGTGTTAGTGTTAGGTTTAGCGTTAGGGTTAGGGTTAGGGTTAGGGTTAGGGTAAGGATTAGAGTTAGGGTTAGTGTAAGGGTTAGGTTTAGGGTTAGTATTAAAGTTGGGGTTAGGGTTAGGGTAAGGGTAAGTGTTAGGGTTAGTGTTAGTGTTAGGGTTAGGGTAAGGGTAATGTTTAGGGTTAGGGTTAGGGTTAGGTTTAGGGTTAGGGTAAGGGTAATGGTTAGTGTTAGGGTTAGGGTTAGGGTTAGAGGTTAAGGTTATGGTTAGGGTTAGGGTAACGTTAAGGGTTAGGGTCAGGGTTAGGGGTAGGGTCGGTATAGGTTTAGGGTTAGGGTTAGGGTAATTGTTAGGGTTAGGTTTAGGGTTAGAATAAGGGTAACGGTTAGGTTCAGGGTTAAGGTTAGGGTTAGGGGTTAGGGTTAGGGTTAGGTTTAGGGTTAGGGTTAGTGTAAGGGTAAGGGTAACGGTTAGGGCTCGGGTTAGGGTTAGGTTTAGGGTTAGGGTAAGGGTAAGGGTTAGGATTTGGGTTAGGGTTAGGGGTTAGGGTTAGGGTTAGGGTAAGGTTTAGGGTTAGGGTTAGGTTAAGAGTAAGGTTTAGGGTTAGGGTTAGGGTTAGAGTTAGAGTAAGGGTAAGTGTTAGAGTTAGGGTTAGGGTTAGAGTTAGGTTTAGAGTTAAGGTTAGGGTAAGGGTAAGGGTTAGGGCTGGGGTTAAGGTAAGGGTAAGGGTTAGGGTTAGTGTTAGGTTTAGGTTTAGGGTTATGGTTAGGGTATAGGTAAAGGTGAGGGTTAGGGTTAGGGTTAGGGTTAAGGTTAGGGTCAGGGTTAGGGTAAGGGTAAGGGTAAGGGTTAGAGTTAAGGTTATGGTTAGGGTTAGGATTAGGGTAAGGGTTAGCGTTTTGGTAAGGGATAGGGTTAGGTTTATGTTAGAGTTAGGTTTACGATTAGGGTTAGGGTTAAGGTTAGGGTTAAGGTAAGGTTTAGATTTAGGGTTAGGGTTTTGGTAAGGGTTATGGTTAGGTTTAGGGTTAGGGTTAGGTTTAGGGTTAGGGTTATTGTAAGCGTTAGGTTTAGGGTTAGGGTTAGGGTTAGGGTAAGGGTTAGGGCTTAGGGTTAGGTTTAGGATTAGGGTTAGGGTTAGGGTCAGGGTTAGGTTAGGGTTAGGGTAAGGATTAGGGTTAGGGATAGGGTTAGGGTAAGGGTTAGATTTAGGGTTAGGGTTACCATTAAGGTTAGGGTTAGTGTTAGTGTAAGGGTAAGGGTGAGGGTTAGGGTTAGGGTTAGGTTTACGGTTAGGTTTAGGGTTAGGGTAAGGGTTAGCTTTAGGGTTAGGGTTAGGGGTTAGGGTTAGGGTTAGGGTTAGGGTAAGGGTTAGGGTTAGGGTTAGGGTAAGGGTAAGGTTTAGGGTTAGGCTTCTGGTTAGGGTTAGAGTAAGCGTAAGTGTTAAGGTTAGGGTTAGGGTTAAGGTTAGGGTTAGGGTTAGGGTTAGGGTAAGGGTAAGGGTTAGGGTTAGCGTTAGGTTAGGTTTAAGGTTAGTGGTAGGGTTAGGGTTAGGGAAAGGGTAAGTGTTAGGGTAAGGGTTAGTCTTAGGGCTAGGGTTAGGGTAAGGATTAGGGTTAGGGTTAGGGTAAGGGTGAAGGTGAAGGTTAAGTTTAGGGTTAGGGTTAGCGTTTGGGTTAGAGTTAAGGTTAGTGTTAGGTTTAGGGTTAGATTTATGATAATGATAAAGTTTAGGTTTAGGGTTAGGGTAACATTAGGGTTAGGGTTAGGGTAAGAGTAAGTGTTAGGTTTAGGGTTAGGGTTGGGGTTAAGTTACGGTTAGGGTTAGGGTTAGGGTTAGTATATGGGTAAGGGTTAGGGTTAGGGTAAGGGTTATGGAAAGGGTAAGGGTTAAGTTTAGGGTTAGGGTTAGGGTGAGGTTTATGGGTTAGGGTTCGGGTTAGGGTAAGGATAAGGTTTAGGGTTAGGGTTATGGTTAGGATTAGGGTAAGGGTTAGGGTTAGGTTTAGGGTTAGGGTTAGGGTAAGGATAAAGTTTAGGGTTAGTGTTAGGATCAGGTTTGTGTTGGGGTAAGGGTAAGGGTTAGGGTTAGGTTTAGGTTTCGTTTTAGGGTAAGGGTTAAGGTTAAGGTTAGGGTAATGGTAAGGGTTAGGGTTAAGGTTAGGGTTAGGGTTAGGGTTAGCATTAGGGTTAGGGTAAGGGTTAGGGTTAGGGTAAGTGTTATGGTTAGGGTTAGGTTTAGGGTTGGGGTTAAGGTTAGGGTTAGGGTTAGGGTAAGGGTAAGTTTTAGGGGTAGGGTTAGGGTTAGTGTTAGTGTTTAGGGTTAGGGTTAGGGTTAGGGTAAGGGTTAGTGTTAGGGTTAGGGTAAGGGTTAGGGTTAGGGTTAGGGTAAGGGTAAGGGTTAGAGTTAGGGTTAGGGTTAAGTTTAGGGTTAGGGGTTAGGTTTAGGGTTGGGGTTAGTCTAAGGGTAAGTGTTATGGTTACGGTTAGGGTTAGGAAAAGGATAAGGGTTAGGGTTAGGTTTATTGTTAGGGTTAGGGTAAGGTAAAGTGTTAGGATTAGGGTTAGAGTTAGGGTTAGGGTTAGGGTTAGGGTTAGGGTTAGGGTAAGGGTAAGGGTTGGCGTTAGGGTTACGGTTTGGGGTTAGGTTTAGGGTTAGGGCTCAGTTTAGAGTTAGGGTTAAGGTGAGGGTTAGGGTTAGGGTTAGGTTTAGGGTAAGGGTTAGGGTTAGGGTTAGGGTTAGGGTAAGGGGTAGGTTAGAGTTAGGGTAAGGGTTAGGGTAGGTTTAGGGTAAGGATAAGGTTTAGAGTTAGGGGTAGTGTTAGGGTTAGGGTAAGGGTAAGGTCTAGGGTTAGGTTTAGGGTTAGAGTTAAGGTAAGGGTAAGGGTTAGGGTTAGGGTTAGTTTAGGGTTAGGGTAAGTGTTAGGGTTAGGCTTAGCGTTAGGTTTAAAGTGATGTTTAGTGTTAGGGTTAGGTGAGGGTTAGGGTAAGGGTTAGGGTTAGTTTTAGGGTAAGGGTAAGGGTTATGGTTAGCCTTAGGGTTAGGGGTTAGGGTTAGGGTTAGGGATCAGGTTAGGGTTAGGTTTGGGTTTAGGGTTAGGGTTAGGGTTAAGGTTAGGTTCAGGGTTATGATTAGGTTAGGGGTAAGGGTTAGAGTAAAGTTTAGGGTTAGGATTAGGGTAAGGGTAAGGGTTAGGGTTAGTGTTAGGTTTAGGTTTGGTGTTAGGGTAAGGGTAAGGGTAAGGGTTGGAGTTAGAGTTAGGGTTAAGTGTAGGGTTAGGGGTTAGGTTTAGGGTTATGGTTAGGCTAAGGGTAAGTGTTAGGTATTGGGTTAGGGTTAGTGTAAGGATAAGGGCTAGGGTTAGGGTTAGGGTTAGGGTTAGGTATAGGTTTAGGGTTAGGGTAAGGTTAAGTGTTAGGGTTAGGTTTAGGGTTAGGTTTAGGTTAAGGGTAAGGGTTTGGGTTAGGGTTAGGGTTAGGGTCATGTTTAGGGTTAGTGTTAGGGTAAGGGTAAGGGTTAGGGTTGAGGTTAGGGTTAGGTTTAGGGTTAGGATTAGAGTAGGGATAAGGGTTAGGGTTAGGTTGAGGTTCAGAGTTCGGGTTAGGGTTAGGGTTAGGGTTAGTGTTAAGGTTAGGGTTAGGGTTAGGTAGTGTAAGGGTTAGGGTTAGGGTTTAGGGTTAGGTCAGGGTTATTGTTATGCTAAGGGTAAGGTTTAGGGTTAGGGTTAGGTTTAGGGTTAGGGTTAGGGTTAAGATAAGTGTAAGGTTTAGGGTTAAGAATAGGGTTAGAGTTAGGGTTAGGTTTAGGGTAAGGGTAAGTTTTAAGGTTAGGGTTAGGGTTAGGGTTAGGGTAAGGGTAAAGGTTAGGGTTAGGGTTATGGTTAGGGTTAAGTGTTAGAGTTAGGGTTAGGGTTAGGGATAGGGTTAGGTTTCAGGTTAGGGGTAGAGTTAGGTTTAGGGTAAGGGTTAGGTTTCGGGTAAGGGTAAGGGTTGTGGTTAGTGTTAGGGTTTGTGTAAGGGTTAGGGTTAGATTTAGGGCTAGGGTAAGGATTAGGATTAGGGTTAGTGTTAGGGTTAGGGTTAGGGTTAGGGTGAGCATTAAGGTTAGGGTTAGGGTTAGGGTTAGGGGTTAGAATTAGTGTTAGTGTTACGGTTAGTGTTAGGGTTAGGCTTGGTTAGGGTTAGGGTTATGGTTAGGGTAAGGGTAAGTTTTAGGGTTAGGGTAAGGGTAAGGATTAGGGTTAGGGTTACGGTTATGGTAAGGGTAGGGTTAGGGTTGGGTTAGGGTAAGGATTTGGGTTAGGGTTAGTGTTAGGGTAAGTGTTAGTGTTATTGTTAGGGTTAGGGTTAGCATTAAGGTTATGGTTAGGGTTAGGATCAGGGTAAGGGTTAGCGTTAGGGTTTGGGTTAGCTGTTAGAGTTAGGGTTAGGGTTAGGGTTATGTTTAGGGTTAGGGTTACGGTTAGGGTAAGGGTTAGGTTTGGGGTTAGGTTTAGGGTTAGGGTTAGGGTTAGAGTTAGGGTGAAGGTGAGGGTTAGTGTTAGGGTTAGGTTTAGGGTAAGGGTTAGGGTTAGGGTTAGGGTAAGGGTTAGGTTAGGGTTAGGGTAAGGGTTAGGGATAGGTTTAGGGTAAGGATAATTTTTAGAGTTTAGGGTAGGGTTAGGGTTAGGGTAAGGGTAAGGTCTAGAGTTAGGTTTAGGGTTAGAGTTAAGGAAAGGGTAAGGGTTAGGGTTAGGCTTAGTTTAGGGTTAGGGTAAGTGTTAGGGTTAGGGTTAGGATTAAGGTGAGGGTTAGGGTTAGGTTTAGGTTAGGGTTAGTGTAAGGGTTAGGGTTAGGTTTAGGATAAGGGTAAGGGTTAGGGTTAGCATTAGGGTTAGGGGTTAGGGGTTAGGGTTAGAGTTAGGAATAGGGTTATGGTTAGGTTTGGTGTTAGGGTTAGGGTTAGGGTTAAGGTTAGGTTTAGGGTTATGATTAGGGTAGGGGTAAGGGTTAGGGTTAGGTTTAGGGTTAGGGTTAGGGTAAGGGTAAGGGTTAGGGTTAGTGTTAGGGTTAGGTTTTTGTTTGGGGTAAGGGTAAGGGTTAGGGTTAGGGTTAGGGTTTGTTTTAGGGTTAGGGTTAGGGTTAAGGTTAGGGTAATGGTAAGGGGTAGGGTTAAGGTTAGTGTTAGGGTTAGGGTTAGCATTAGGGTTAGTGTAAGGGTTAGGGTTAGGGTAAGTGTTATGGTTAGGGTTAGGGTTAGGTTTAGGGTTGGGGTTAAGGTTAGGGTTAGGGTTAGGGTAAGGGTAAGTGTTAGTGTTAGGGTTAGGGTTAGGATTAGTAGTTAGGGTTAGTGTTAGTGTTAGGGTAAGGGTTAGTGTTAGGGTTAGGGTAAGGATTAGGGTTAGGGTTAGGGTAAGGGTAAGGGTTAGAGTTAGGGTTTGGTTAAGTTTAGGGTTAGGGGTTAGGTTCAGGGTTGGGGTTAGTCTAAGGGTAAGTGTTAGAGTTACGGTTAGGGTTAGGATAAGGATAAGGGTTAGGGTTACGGTCAGGTTTATTGTTAGGGTTAGGGTAAGGTTAAGTGTTAGGGTTAGGGTTAGAGTTAGGGTTAGGGTTAGGGTTAGGGTTAGGGTAAGGGTTAGGGTTAGGTTTAGGGTTAGGGTTAGGTTTAGAGTTAGGGTTAGGGTTAGGTTTAGGGTTAGGGTTAGGGAAAGGGTAAGGTTTTGGGTTAGGGTTAGGGTTAGGGTCATGTTTAGGATTAGGGTTAGGATAAGGGTAAGGGTTAGGGTTAAGGTTAGGGTTAGGGTTAGAGTTACGATTAGGGTAGGAATAAGGGTTAGGGTTAGGTTTAGGTTTAGAGTTAGGGTTAGGGTAAGGGTTAAGTTAAGGGTAATGGTTAGGGTTAGGTTTAGTGAAAGTGTAAGGGTTAGGGTTAGGGTTAGGTTTAGGGTAAGTATTAGGGTTAGGGTTAGGGTTAGGCTAAGGATTAGGGTTTGGGTTAGGGAAAGGTTAAGGGTTAGGGTTAGGGTTAGCGTTAGAGTTAGGGTAATGGTTAGGGTTAGGGTTAGGGTTAGGGTTAGCATTAAGATTAGCGTTAGGGTTAGGGTAAGGGTAAGGGTTAGGGTTAGGGTTAGGGTTAGGGTAAGGGTAAGTGTTAGGGTTAGGGTTAGGGTTATGGTTAGGTTTAGGGTTAGGGTTACGATAAGGGTAAGTGTTGGGGTTAGGTTTAGTGTTAGGGTAGTGTTAAAGGTAGGGTTAGGGTTAGGGTAAGTGTAAGGGTTAGTGTTCGGGTTAGGGTTAGGGGTTAGGGTTAGGGTCAGGGTAAGGGGTAGTGTAAGGGTAAGGTTTAGGGTTAGGGTTAGGGTTAGGGTTAAGGTAAGTGTAAAGGTTAGGGTTAGGGTAGGGTTAGAGATAGGGTTAGGTTTAGGGTAAGGGTAAGTTTTAAAGTTAGGGTTATGGTAATGGTAAGGGTTAGGGTTAAGGTTACGGTTTGGGTTAGGGGCTAGAGTTAGGGTTAGGGTTATGCTTAGGGATAGGGTTAGGTTTCGGGTTACGGGTAGGGTTAGGGTATGGGTAAGGGTTAGGGTTAGGGTAAGGGTAAGTGTTGTGGTTAGTGTTAGGGTTAGGGTAAGGGTTAGGGTTAGGGTTAGGGTTAGGGTAAGGATTAGGCTTAGGGTTAGTGTTAGGGTAAGTGTTAGGGTTAGGGTTAGGGTGAGCATTAAGGTTAGGGATAGGGTTATTGTTAGGGTAAGGGTTAGGGTTAGGGTTAGGGGTTAGAGTTAGGGTTAGGGTTAGGGTTAGGGTTAGGCTTGGGGTTAAGGTTAGGGTAAGGGTTAGGGTTAGGGTTAGGTATTGGGTTAGGGGTTAGGGTAAGGTTTAGGGTTAGGGTTAGGGTAAAAGTTAGAGTTATGGTTAGGGTTAGGGTAGGGGTAGTGTTAGTGTTAGGGTTAGGGTTATGCTTAGGGTTAGCGTAAGAGTAAGGGTTAGGCTTAGGGTTATGGTTAGGGGTTAGGGTTAGGGTTAGGGTAAGGGTTAGCGTGAGGGTTAGAGTTAGAGTAATGGTAAGTGTTAGGGTTAGGGTTAGGGTAAGGGTAAGGGTTAGGGTTAGGGGTAGGGTAAGGATTAGGGTAAGGGTTAGGGTTAGGGTTAGGGTTAGGATTTGGGTTGGGTTTAGGGTTAGGGTTAGGGTAAGGGTAAGGGTTAGGGTTAGGGTTATGGTTAGGGGTTAGGGTTAGGGTTAGGGTAAGGGTTAGTGTTAGGGTTAGAGTTAGGGTAATGGTAAGTGTTAGGTTTAGGGTTTGGGTTAGGGTTAGGGTAAGGATAAGGGTTAGGGTTAGGGTTAGGGTAAGTGTTAGGGTAAGGGTTAGGGTTAGGGTTAGGGTTAGTGTTAGGGTTAGGATTAGGGTTAAGGTTACGGTTCGGGTTAGGGTTAGGGAAAGGGTAAGGATTAGGGTATGGGTTAGTGTTAGGGGTAGGGTTAGGGTGAGGGTAAGGATTAGGGTTAGGTTTAGGGTTAGGGTAAGGGTTAGGGTTATATTTATGGTTAGCATTAAGTTTAGGGTTAGGGTTAGGGTAAGGGTAAGGGTTAGGGTTACGGTTAGGTTTAGGCTTAGGCGTTAGGGTTAGGATTAGGGTAAGGGTTAGGGTTAGGGTAAGGTTTAGGTTAGGGTTAGGGTAAGGGTTAGGTTTAGGTTTAGGGTAAGGCTTAGGGTTAGGGTTAGGGTTATTGTAAGCCTTAGGTTTAGGGTTAGGGTTAGGGTCAGGGTAAGGGTTAGGGGTTAGGGTTAGGGTTAGGATTAGGGTTAGGGTTAGGGTCAGGTTTAGGTTAGGGTTAGGGTAAGGATTAGGGTTAGGTTAGGGTTAGGGTAAGGGTTAGATTTAGGGTTAGGGTTAGCATTAGGGTAAGGGTTAGTGTTAGTGTAAGGGTAAGGGTGAGGGTTAGGGTTAAGGTTAGGTTTACGGTTAGTTTTAGGGTTAGGGTAAGGGTTAGTTTTAGGGTTAGGATTAGGGGTTAGGGTTAAGGTTATCGTTAGGGTTAGGGTAAGGGTTAGTGTTAGGGTTAGGGTAAAGGTAAGGTTTAGGGTTAGGCTTCTGGTTAGGGTTAGAGTAAGCGTAAGGGTTAAGGTTAGGGTTAGGGTTAAGGTTAGGGTTAGGGTTAGGGTTAGGGTAAGGGTAAGGGTTAGGGTTAGCGTTAGGTTAGGTTTAAGTTTAGTGGTAGGGTTAGGGTTAGGGAAAGGGTAAGTGTTAGGGTAAGGGTTAGTCTTAGGGCTAGGGTTAGGGTAAGGATTAGGGTTAGGGTTAGGGTAAGGGTAAGGGTGAAGGTTAAGTTTAGGGTTAGGGTTAGCGTTTGGGTTAGAGTTAAGGTTAGTGTTAGGTTTAGGGTTAGATTTACGATAATGATAAGGTTTAGGTTTAGGGTTAGGTTTAGGGTAACATTAGGGTTAGGGTTAGGGTAAGGGTAAGTGTTTGGTTTAGGGTTAGGGTTGGGGTTAAGTTACGGTTAGGGTTAGGGTTAGGGTTAGTATATGGGTAAGGGTTAGGGTTAGGGTTAGGGTTAGGGTTATGGAAAGGGTAAGGGTTAAGGTTAGGGTTAGGGTTAGGGTGAGGTTTATGGGTTAGGGTTCGGGTTAGGGTTCGGGTTAGGGTAAGGATAAGGTTTAGGGTTAGGGTTATGGTTAGGGTTAGGGTAAGGGTAAGTGTTAGGGTTAGGGTTAGGGTTAGGTTTAGGGTTAGGGTTACGTTAAGGGTAAGGGTTAGGTTTCTGGTTAGGGTAAGGATAAGGTTTAGGGTTAGGGTTATGGTTAGGGTTAGGGTAAGGGTAAGTGTTAGGGTTAGGGTTAGGTTTAGGGTTAGGGTTACGTTAAGGGTAAGGGTTAGGGTTCGGGTTAGGGTAAGGATAAGGTTTAGGGTTAGGGTTATGGTTAGGGTTAGGGTAAGGGTAAGTGTTAGGGTTAGGGTTAGGGTTAGGGTTAGGTTTAGGGTTAGGGTTACGTTAAGGGTAAGGGTTAGGGTTTGAGTTAGGGTTAGGGTAAGGGTAAGGGTAAAGGTTAGGTTTAATGTTAGGGTTAGGGGTGGGGTTAGGGTTAGTGTAAGGCTAAGTGTTAGGGTTAGGATTAGGGTTAGTGTTAGGTTTAGGGTAAGGGTTAGGGTTAGAGTTAGGGTTAGGGTAAGGGTTAGGGTTAGGGTTAGGGTTAGGGTTAGGGTAAGGGTAAGGGTTAGGGTTAGGGTTAGGGTTAGCATTAAGGTTATGGTTAGGGTTAGGGTAAGGGTAAGGGTTAGGGTTAGAGTTAGGGTTAGGGTTAGTGTAAGGGTAAGGGTTAGTGTTAGGGTTAGGGTTAGGTTTCAGTTTAAGGTAAGGGTCAGGGTAAGGGTAAGGGTTAGGGTTAGGTTTAGTGTTAGGGTTAGGATTAGGGTTAGGGTTAGGGTTAGGGTTAGAGTAAGGGTAAGGGTTAGAGTTAGGTTTAGGGTTAGGGTTAGGGGTGAGCATTAGGGTTAGGGTTAGGGTTAGGGTTAAGATAAGGGTAAGGGTTAGGTTTAGGGTTCGGTTTATGATTAGGGTAAGTGTTAGGGTTAGTTTTAGGGTAAGAGTAAATTTTAGGGTTACGGTAAGGTTTAGGGTTAGGGAAAGGGTAAGGGTTAGGTTTAGGGTTAGGGTTAGATTTAGGGTTATGGTTAGGGTAAGGGTAAGGGTTAGGGTTAGGATTAGGGTTAGGTTTAGGGGTAGGGTTAGGGTTTGGGTAAAGGTAAGGTTTAGGGTTAAGTTTAGGGTTAGGGTGAGGGTTAGGGTTAGGGTATGGGTTAGGGTTAGGGTAAGAGTTAGGGTTAGGATTAGGGTTAGGTTTATGGTTAGGGTTATGGTAAGGGTAAGGGATAGGGTTAGGTTTAGATTTGGTGTTAAGGTTAGGGTTAGGGTTAGGGTAAGGGTAAAGGTTAGGGTTATTGTTAGGGTTAGGGTAAGGGTTAGGTTTAGGGTAAGTGTTAGTTTTCGGGTTAGGGTTTGGTTTAGGGTTAGGGTTTAGCGTTAGGGTTAGCGTTAGGGTTAGGTTTAGGGTTAGGGTTAGGGTAAGAGTTAAGGTAAGGGTTAGGTTAAGGGTTAGGGAAAGGGTAAGGGCTAGGGTAAGGGTTAGAGTTAGGGTTAGGGTTAGGGTAAGGGTAAGGGTGAGGGTTAGGGTTAGGGTCAGGGTTAAGTTATGGTTAGGGTTAGGGTTAGGGTTAGTGTAGGGGTACGGGTTATGGTTAGGGTTAGGGTTAGGGTTAGGGTTAGGGAAAGGGTAAGGTTTAGGGTTAGGGTTAGGGTTAGGGTGAGGATTAGGGTTACGGTTAGGGTAAGGGTTAGGGTTAGGGTTAGGGTTAGGGTTAGCATTAACGTTAGGGTTAGGGTTAGTGGAAGGGTAAGGGTTAGGGTTAGAGTTAGGGTTAGGGTAAGGGTAAGTGTTAGGGTTAGTTTTGGGGTTAGGTTTAGGTTCAGGGTAAGGGTAAGGGTAAGGGTTAGGGTTAGGGTTAGTGTTAGGGTTAGGGTTAGGGTTAGGGTTAGGTTTAGGGTTAGAGTAAGGGTAAGGTTTAGAGTTTGGGTTAGGGTTAGGTTTAGAGGTTAGGTTTAGGGTTAGGGTAAGGTTTAAGATTAAGGTAAGGGTAAGGTTTAGTTTTAATGTTAGGGTTAGGGTAAGGATTAGTGTTAGGGTTAGGGTTAGGGTTAGGTTGAGCATTAAGCTTAGGTTTAGGTTTAGGGGTTCGAATTAGGGTTAGTGTTACGGTTAGTGTTAGGGTTAGGCTTGGGGTTAAGTTTAGGGTTATGGTTAGGGTAAGGGTAAGTTTTAGGGTAAGGGTTAGGGTTAGGGTTACGGTTAGGGTAAGGGTATTGTTAGGGTTGGGTTAGGGTAAGGATTAGGGTTAGGGTTAATGTTAGGGTAAGTGTTAGTGTTAGGGTTAGGGTTAGGGTTAGCATTAAGGTTATGGTTAGGGTTAGGGTCAGGGTAAGGGTTAGGGTTAGGTTTTGGGTTAGGTGTTAGAGTTAGGGTTAGGGTTAGGGTTAGGTTTAGGGTTAGGGTTAGGGTTAGGGTTAGGGTAAGGTTTAGGTTTGGGGTTAGGTTAAGAGTTAGGGTTAGGGTTAGGGTTAGGTTTAGGGTTAAGTTGAGGGTTAGGGTTAGGTTTAGGGTAAGGGTTAGGGTTAGGGTTAGGGTTAGGGTTAGGTTAGGGTTAGGGTAAGGGTTAGGGATAGGTTTAGGGTAAGGATAATTTTTAGAGTTTGGGGTAGGGTTAGGGTTAGGGTAAGGGTAAGGTCTAGAGTTAGGTTTAGAGTTAGAGTTAAGGTAAGGGTAAGGGTTAGGGTTAGGGTTAGTTTAGGGTTAGGGTAAGTGTTAGAGTTAGGGTTAGGGTTAAGGTGAGGGTTAGGGTTAGGGTTAGGTTAGGGTTAGGGTAAGGGTTAGGGTTAGGTTTAGGGTAAGGGTAAGGGTTAGGGTTAGCATTAGGGTTAGGGGTTAGGGTTAGGGTTAGGGATAGGATTATGGTTTAGTTTGGGGTTAGGGTTAGGGTTAAGTTTAGGGTTAAGGTTATGATTAGGGTAGGGGTAAGGGTTAGGGTTAGGTTTAGGGTTAGGGTTAGGGTAAGGGTAAGGTTTAGGGTTAGTGTTAGGATCAGGTTTGTGTTGGGGTAAGGGTAAGGGTTAGGGTTAGGTTTAGGTTTCGTTTCAGGGTAAGGGTTAAGGTTAACGTTAGGGTAATGGTAAGGGTTAGGGTTAAGGTTAGGGTTAGGGTTAGGGTTAGCATTAGGGTTAGGGTAAGGGTTAGGGTTAGGGTATGTGTTATGGTTAGGGTTAGGGTTAGGTTTAGGGTTGGGGTTAAGGTTAGGGTTAGGTTTAGGGTAAGGGTAAGTGTTAGGGGTAGGGTTAGGGTTAGTGTTAGTGTTTAGGGTTAGGGTTAGGGTTAGGGTAAGGGTTAGTGTTAGGGTTAGGGTAAGGGTTAGGGTTAGGGTTAGGGTAAGGGTAAGGGTTAGAGTTAGGGTTAGGGTTAAGTTTAGGGTTAGGGGTTTGGTTTAGGGTTGGGGTTAGTCTAAGGGTAAGTGTTATGGTTACGGTTAGGGTTAGGAAAAGGATAAGGGTTAGGGTTAGGTTTATTGTTAGGGTTAGGGTTAGGGTTAGGGTTAGTGAAAGTGTAAGGGTTAGTGTTAGGGTTAGGGTTAGGGTAAGGATTAGGGTTAGGGTTAGGGTTAGGTTAAGGATTAGGGTTTGGGTTAGGGAAATGGTAAGGGTTAGGTTTAGGGTTAGGGTTAGGGTGAGGATTAGGGTTAGCTTTAGGGTTAGGGTAAGGGTTAGGGTTAGGGTTAGGGTTAGGATGAGGATTAGGATTAGGGTTAGGGTTAGGGTTAGGGTAAGGGTGAGGGTTAGCGCTAGGGTTAGGGTTAGGGTAAGGGTGAGGTTAGGGTTAGGTTTCGGGTTAGGTTTAGGGTTAGGGTACGGTATGGGTAAGTGTGGGGGTTAGGATTAGTGTTAGGGTTAGTGTTAAGGTTAGGGTTAGGGTTAGGGTAAGTGTAAGGGTTAGGGTTCAGGTTAGGATTAGGAGTTAGAGTTAGGGTTAGGGTTAGGGTTAGGGTAAGTGTAAGGTTTAGGGTAGGGTTGGTTTAGAGTTAGGGATAGCGTTAGGGATAGGGTTAGGGCTAGGTTTGGGGTTAGGGTTAGTGTTAGGGTTAAGGTTAGGGGTAGGGTTATGATTAGGGTAGGGGTAAGGGTTAGGGTTAGGATTAGGGTTAGGGTTACGGTAAGGGTTAGGGTTAGGGGTAGTGTTAGGTTTAGGTTTGGGGTTAGGGTAAGGGTAAAGTTTAGGGTTAGGGTTGGGGTTGGTTTTAGTATTAGGGTTAGGGTCAAGGTTAGGGTAAGGGTAAGGCGTAGGGTAAAGGATAGTGTTAGGGTTAGGGTTAGCATTAGATTTAGGGTAAGTGTTAGGGTTAGGGTAAGGGTTAGGTTTAGGGTTAGGGTTAGGGTAAGGGTAATGGTTAGGGTTAGGTTTAGGGTTGGGGTTAAGGTTAGGGTTAGGGTTAGGGTAAGGGTAAGGGTTAGGGTTAGGTTTAGGGTTAGGTTTAGGTTAAGGGTTAGGGTTAGGGTTAGGTTTAGGGTCAGCGTTAGGGTTAGGGTTAGTGTTAGTGTTTACGGTTAGGCTTAGGGTTAGGTTAAGGGTTAGGGTTAGGGTTAGGGTAAGGGTTAGGGTAAGGGATAGGATTAGGGTAAGGGTAAGGGTTAGAGGTAGGGTTAGGGTTAAGTTTAGGGTTGGGGTTAGGTTTAGGTTTTAATGTTAGGCTAAGGGTAAGTGTTAGAGTTTGGGTTAGGGTTAGGTTAAGGATAAGGGTTAGGGTTAGGGTTAGGTTTAGGGTTAGGGTTAGTGTAAGGTTAAGTGTTAGGGTTAGGGTTAGGGTAAGACTAAGGGTAAGGGTTAGGGTTAGGCTTAGCGTTAGGGTTAGGTTTAGAGTTAGGTTTAGGGTTAGGTTTAGGGTTAGGGTTAAGGTAAGGGGAAGGGTTTGGGTTAATGTAGGGTTAGGGTCATGTTTAGGGTTAGGGTTATGGTAAGGGTAAGGGTTAGGGTTAAGGTTAGGGTTAGGGTTAGGTTTAGGATTAGAGTACGGGTAAGGGTTAGGTTTAGGTTTAGGTTCAGAGTTAGGGTTAGGGTTAGGGTTAGGGTTAGTTTTAGGGTAAGTGTAAGGGTTAGGGTTCGAGTTAGGGTTAGGGTTTAGGGTTAGGGTCAGGGTTATTGTAATGGTAAGGGTAAGGTTTAGGGTTAGGGTTAGGGTTAGGGTTAGGGTTAAGGTAAGTGTAAGGGTTAGGGTAAAGGTTAGGGTTAGAGTTAGGGTTAGGTTTAGGGTAAGGGTAAGTTTTAAGGTTAGGGTTAGGGTGAGCGTTAGGGTCAGGGTAAAAGTTAGGTTTAGGATTACAGTTAGGGTTAGGGGTTAGAGTTAGGGTTAGGGATAGGGTTAGGTTTCAGTTTAGGGGTAGGGTTAGGGTTAGGGTAAGGGTTAGGGTTAGGGTAAGAATAAGGGTTGTGGTTAGTGTTAGGGTTAGAGTAAGGGTTAGGGTTAGAGTTAGGGTTAGGGCAAGGATTATGGTTAGGGTTAGTGTTAGGGTTAGGGTTAGGGTTAGTGTGAGCATTAAGGTTAGGTTTAGGGTTAGGGATAGGTGTTAAAATTAGGGTTAGTGTTAGAGTTAGGGTTAGGGTTAGGCTTAGGGTTAAGGTTAGGGTTATGGTTAGGGTACGGGTAAGTTTTAGGGTTAGGGTAAGGGTAAGGGTTGGGGTTAGGGTTACGGTTTTGGGTTGGGTTTAGGGTTAGGGCTCAGTTTAGAGTTAGGGTTAAGGTGAGGGTTAGGGTTAGGGTTAGGGTAAGGGGTAGGTTAGAGTTAGGGTAAGGGTTAGGGATAGGTTTAGGGTAAGGATAAGGTTTAGAGTTAGGGGTAGTGTTAGGGTTAGGGTAAGGGTAAGGTCTAGGGTTAGGTTTAGGGTTAGAGTTAAGGTAAGGGTAAGGGTTAGGGTTAGGGTTAGTTTAGGGTTAGGGCAAGTGTTAGGGTTAGGCTTAGCATTAGGGTTAAAGTGATGGTTAGTGTTAGGGTTAGGTGAGGGTTAGGGTAAGGGTTATGGTTAGTTTTACGGTATGGGTAAGGGTTATGGTTAGACTTAGGGTTAGGGGTTAGGGTTAGGGTTAGGGATCAGGTTAGGTTTAGGTTTGGGTTTAGGGTTAGGGTTAGGGTTAAGGTTAGGGTTACGGTTATGATTAGGTTAGGGGTAAGGGTTAGAGTTAGGTTTAGGGTTAGGGTTAGGGTAAGGGTAAGGGTTAGGGTTAGTGTTAGGTTTAGGTTTGGTGTTAGGGTAAGGGTAAGGGTAAGGGTTGGAGTTAGAGTTAGGGTTAAGTTTAGGGTTATGGGTTAGGTTTAGGGTTAGGGTTAGGCTAAGAATAAGTGTTAGGGATTGGGTTAGGGTTAGTGTAAGGATAAGGGCTAGGGCTAGGCTTAGGGTTAGGGTTAGGGTTAGGTTTAGGGTTAGGGTTAGGGTAAGGTTAAGTGTTAGGGTTAGGTTTAGGGTTAGGTTTAGGTTAAGGGTAAGGGTTTGGGTTAGGGTTAGGGTTAGGGTCATGTTTAGGGTTAGGGTTAGGGTAAGGATAAGGGTTAGGGTTAAGGTTAGGGTTAGGGTTAGGGTTAGGATTAGAATAGGGATAAGGGTTAGGGTTAGGTTGAGGTTCAAAGTTAGAGTTAGGGTTAGGCTTAGGGTTAAGGTTAGGGTTATGGTTAGGGTAAGGGTAACTTTTAGGGTTAGGGTTAGGGTAAGGATGAGGGTAAGGGTTAGGGTTAGTGTTAGGGTTAGGGTTAGCATTAAGGTTATGGTTAGGGTTAGGGTATGGGTAAGTGTTAGGGTTAGGGTTAGGGTTAGGGGTTAGAGTTAGGGTTAGGGTTAGGGTTAGGGTTAGTGAAAGGCTAATGGTTAGGGTTAGGGTTGGGGTAAGAATTAGGGTTATTGTTAGAGTTAGGGTAAGGATTAGATTTAGGGTTTGGGAAATGGTAAGGGTGAGGATTAGGGTTAGGTTAGGGTTATGGTTAGGGTTAGGGTAAGGGTTAGGTTTAGGGTAGGTGTTAGGCTTAGGGTTAGGTTTATGGTTAGGGTTAGGGTAAGGGTAAGGGTTAGGGTTAGGGTAAAGGTAAGGGTTTGGGTTAGGGTTAGGGTTAGGTTAAGGTTTAGGGTTAGTGTTAGGGTAAGGGTTAGGGTTAAGGTTAGGGTTAGGGTAAGGATTAGGGTTAGGGTTAGGGTTAGGGTTAGCATTAAGATTAGGGTTAGGGTTAGGGTAAGGGTAAGGGTTAGGGTTAGGTTTAGGGTTAGGGTTAGGGTAAAGGTAAGGGTGAGGGTTAGGGTTAGAGTTAGTGTTAGGTTTTGGGTTAGGGTTACGGTAAGGGTAAGTGTTGGGTTTAGGGTTAGTGTTAGGTTTAGTGTTAAAGTTAGGGTAAGGGTAAGTGTAAGGGTTAGGGTTCGGGTGTGTGTTAGGGGTTAGGGTTAGGGTAAGGGTAAGGTTTAGGGTTAGGGTTAGGGTTAGGGTAAGGTTTAAGGTAAGTGTAAGATTTAGGGTTAGTGTTAGAGTTAAGGTTAGGGTAAGGCTTAGGGTTAGGTTTAGGGTAAGGGTATTGTTTAAGGTGAGGGTTAGGGTTAGGGTTAGTGTTAGGGTAAGGGTAAGGGTTAGGGTTAGGGTTACGGTTAGGGTTAGGGGTTAGAGGTAGGGTTAGGGTTAGGGTAAGGGTTAGGGTTAGGGTAAGGGTAAGGGCTGTGGTTAGTGTTAGGGTTAGGTTAAGGGTTAGGGTTAGGGTTAGGGTAAGGATTAGGGTTAGGTTTAGTGTTAGGTAAGTGTTAGGGTTAGGGTTAGCGTGAGCATTAAGTTTAGGGTTAGGGTTAGGGTTAGAGGTTAGAGTAAGGGTTAGTGTTAGGGTTAGGGTTAGGGTTAGGCTTGGGGTTAAGGTTAGGGTTAGGGTTAGGGTAAGGGTAAGTGTTAGGGTAAGGGTAAGTGTAAGGATTAGTTTTAGGGTTACAGTTAGGGTAAGGGTTAGGGTTAGGGTTAGGATTAGGGTAAGGATTAGGGTTAAGGTTAGTGTTAGGTTAAGGGTTAGTGTTAGTGTGAGGGTAAGGGTTAGCATAAAGGTTATGGTTAGGGTTAGGGAAAGGGTAAGGGTTAGGGTTAGGCTTAGGTTTAGGGGTTAGAGTTAGGGTTAGGGTTAGGGTTAGGGTTAAGGTTAGGTTTAGGGTAAGGGTAAGGTTTAGGGTAGGGTTAAGGTTAGGAATTCGGGTTAAGTTTAGTGTTAGGGTTAGGGTAAGGTTTAGCGTTAGGGTTAGGGTAATGGTTAGGTTTAGGGTAAGTGTTAGGGTTAGGGTTAAGGTTAGTGGTAGTTTTATGGTTGGGGTTAGGGTAAGGGTAAGGGTTAGTGTTAGATTTAGGTTTGAGTTTAAGATTAGGGTTAGGGTTAGGATGAGGGTAAGGGTAAGGGTTAGAGTTAGGGTTAGGGTGAGGGTAAGGGTTAGGGTTAGGGTAACAATTAGGGTGATCTTTAGGATTAGGGTTAGGGTTAGGGGTTAGTGTTAGGGTTAGGGTTAGCGTAAAGGTTAGGGTTAATGTGAGGGTTAGGGTTAGGGTAAAGGTAAGGGTTAGAGTCACGGTTAGGGTTAGGGTTAGTGTCAGGGGTTAGGGTTAGGGTTTGGGTTAGGGTTAGATTAAGGGTAAGTGTTAGGGTTAGGGTTAGTGTAAGGGTGAGGGTAAGGGTCAGGGTAGGGTTTGGTTTAGGTTTAGGGTTATGGTTAGGGTTAGGGTAAGGGTAAGTGTTAGGGTTAGTGTTAGGGTTAGTGTTAGAGTTAGGGTTATGATAAGGGAAGGGGTAGGGTTAGGGTTAGGTGTAGGGGTAAGTGTTAGGGTTAGGTTTAGTGTTAGGTTTACGGTTAGGGTTAGGGTATGGGTAAGGTTTAGGGTTAGGGTTAGGGTGAGGGTTAAGGTTAGGGTTAGGGTTAGGGTAAGCGTAAGGGTAAGGGTTAGGGTTAGGTTAGGGTTAGCATTAGGGTTAGGGTAAGGGTTACTGTTAGGGTAAGGGTTATGGTTAGGGTTAGGGTTAGGGTTAGGTTTAGGGTTAGGGTAAGGGTAATGGTTAGTGTTAAGTTTAGGGTTGGGGTTAAGGTTAGGGTAAGGGTTAGGGTAAGGGTAAGGGTTAGGGTTAGTGTTTGGGTTAGGGTAAGGGTAAGGGTTAGGGTTAGGGTTAGGTTTAGGGTGAGCGTTAGGGTTACGGTTAGGTTAGTGGTTAGGGTTAGGGTTAGGGTTAGGGTAAGGGTTAGGGTTAGGGTAAGGGTTAGGGTTAGGGTTAGGGTAAGGGTGAGGGTTAGAGTTAGGGTTAGGGTTAGGGTTAGGGTTAGGGTTAGGATAAGGGTAAGTGTTAGGTTTAGGGTTTGGGTTAGGGTAAGGATAAGGGTTAGGGTTAGAGTTAGGGTTAGGATTAGGTTTAGGGTTAGGGTAAGGGTAATGTTAAGTGTTAGGGTTAGGGTTAGGGTTAGGGTAAGACTAAGGGTAAGGGTTAGGGTTAGGGTTAGTGTTAGGATTAGATTTAGAGTTAGTGTTAGGGTTAGGTTTAGCGTTAGTGTTAGGGTTAGGGTAAGGGTTTGGGTTAGGGTTAGGGTTAGGGTCATGTTTAGGGTTAGGTTTAGGATAAGGGTAAGGGTTAGGGTTAAGGTTAGAGTTAGGGTTATGGTTAGGGTTAGAGTAGGGGTAAGGGTTAGGGTTAGGTTTAGGTTTAGAGTTAGGGTTAGGGTAAGGTTTAGGGTAAGGGTAATGGTTAGGGTTAGGGTTTGGTTTAGGGTTAGTGACAGGGTAAGGAATAGGGTTAGGGTTAGGGTTAGGATAAGGGTTAGGGTTAGGGAAAGGGTAAGGGTTAGGTTTAGGGTTAGGGTTAGAATGAGTATTAGGGTGAGGGTTAGGGTTAGGGTAAGGGTTAGGTTTAGCGCTAGGGTTAGGGTTAGGGTAAGGGTAAGGTTAGGGTTAGGTTTCTGGTTAGGTTTAGGGTTAGGGTTACGGTAAGGGTAAGTGTTGGGGTTAGGGTTAGTGTTAGGGTTAGTGTTAAGGTTAGGGTTAGGGTTAGGGTAAGTGTAAGGGTTAGGGTTCAGGTTAGGGTTAGGTGTTAGGGTTAGGGTTACGGTTAGGCTTAGGGTAAGGGTAAGGTTTCGGGTAGGGTTAGGGTTAGAGTTAGGGATAGGGTTAGTGATAGGGTTAGGGTTAGGTTTGGGGTTAGGGTTAGGGTTAGGGTTAAGGTTAGGGGTAGGGTTATGGTTAGTGTAGGGGTAAGGGTTAGGTTTAGGATTAGGGTTAGGGTTACTTTAAGGGTTAGGGTGAAGTTTAGAGTTAGCGTTAGGTTTGGGGTTAGGGTAAGGGTAAGGTTTAGGGTTAGGGTTAGGGTTAGTTTTAGGTTAGGGTTAGGGTTTAGGTTAGGGTAAGGGTAAGGAGTAGGGTTAAGGTTAGGGTTAGGGTTAGAGTTAGCATTAGATTTAGGGTAAGGGTTAGGGTTAGGGTAAGGGTTATGCTTAGGGTTAGGGTTAGGTTTAGGGTCAGGGTTAGGGTAAGGGTAATGGTTAGGGTTAGGTTTAGGGTTGGGGTTTAGGTTAGGGTTAGGGTTAGGGTAAGGGTAAGGGTTAGGGTTAGGTTTAGGGTCAGCGTTAGGGTTAGGGTTAGTGTTAGTGGTTACGGTTAGGCTTAGGGTTAGGTTAAGGGTTAGGGTTAGGGTAAGTGTTAGGGTTAGGGTTAGGGTTAGGGTAAGGGTTAAGTTTAGGGTTAGGGGTTAGGTTTAGGTTTAGGGTTAGGCTAAGGGTAAGTGTTAGAGTTTGAGTTAGGGTTAGGGTAAGGATAAGGGTTAGGGTTAGGGTTAGGTTTAGTGTTAGGGTTAGTGTAAGGTTAAGTGTTAGGGTTAGTGTAAGACTAAGGGTAAGGGTTAGGGTTAGGCTTAGGGTTAGGGTTAGGTTTAGAGTTAGGGTTAGGGTTAGTTTTAGATTTAGGGTTAGGGTAAGGGTAAGGGTTTGGGTTAGGGTAGGGTTAGGGTCATTTTTAGGGTTAGGGTTAGGGTAAGGGTAAGGGTTAGGGTTAAGGTTAGGGTTAGGGTTAGGGTCAGGATTAGAGTACGGGTAAGGGTTAGGTTTAGGTTTAGGTTCAGAGTTAGAGTTAGGGTTAGGGTTAGGGTTAGGGTTAGTGTTAAGGTTAGGGTTAGGGTAAGTGTAAGGGTTAGGGTTAGCGTTACGGTTAGGGTTAAGGGTTAGGGTTAGGGTTAGGGTAAGGATTAGGGTTATGGTTAGTGTTAGGGTAAGGGTTAGTTTTAGGGTTAGGGTTAGGGTTAGCATTGAGGTTATGGTTAGTGTTAGGGTAAAGGTGAGGGTAAGGGTTAGGGTTAGGGTTAGGGTTAGGGGTTAGAGTTAGGGTTTGGGTTAGGGTTAGGGTTAGGGTTAGGTTTAGGGTTAGGGTTAGGGTTAGGGTAAGGGTTAGGTTTGGGGTTAGGGTTAGGGTTAGAGTTAGGGTTAAGGTGAGGGTTAGGGTTAGGTTTAGGTTTAGGGTAAGGGTTAGGGTTAGGGTTAGGGTTAGGGTAAGTGTAAGGGTTAGGTTAGGGTTAGGTTTAGGGTAAGGGTAAGGTTTAGGGTTATGGGTAGGGTTAGGGTTAGGGTAAGGGTAAGTCTAGGGTTAGGTTTAGGATTAGAGTTAAGGTAAGGGTAAGGGGTAGGGTTAGGGTTAGGTTAGGGTTAGCGTACGGGTTAGGGTTAGGATTAGGGTTAGGGTTAAGGTGAGGGCTAGGGCTAGGGTTAGGTTAGGGTTAGAGTAAGTGTTAGGGTTATGTTTAGGGTAAGAGTAAGGTTTAAGGTTAGAGTTAGGGTTAGGGTTAGGGTAACGGTAAGGTTTAGGGTTAGGTTTAGGGTTAGGGTTAGGGTTATGGTAAGGGTAAGGGTTAGGTTTAGGGTTAGGTTAGGGTTAGGGTAAGGGTTAGGGTTACGGTTAGGTTTAAGGTAAGGGGTTAGGGTTAGGGTTAGCGTTAGGTTTAGGTTTAGGGTTAGTGCTCGGGTTAGGTTTACGGAAAGGGTTAGGGTTAGGGTAAGGGTTAGGGTTAGGTTTAGCGTTAGGATTAGGGTTAGACTTAGGGTTAGGGTTAAGGTAAGGGTAAGGGTTAGGGTTAGGGTTAGGGTTAGGTTTTGGGTTAGGGGTTAGGGTAAGGGTTAGGGTTAGTGAAAGGGTTAGGGTTACAGTTAGGGTTAGGGTAAGGGTAGTGTTAGTGTTAGGGTTAGGTTTATGGTTAGGTTTAGGTTTAGGGTAAGAGTAAGGGTTAGGGTAAGGTTTGTGTTAGGGTTAGGGTTAGGGTAAGGGTAAGTGTTAGGGTTAGGTTTAGGGTTAGGATAAGGGTAAGTGTTAGGATTATGTTTAGGTTTAGGGTTAGGGTTACGGTTAGGGTTAGGTTTAGAGTTAGGGTTAGGGGAAGGTTAGGGTTAGGGTCATGGTTAGGGTTAGGGTAAGGGTAAGTTTTACGTTTAGGTTTATGCTTAGGGTTAGGGTTAGGGTTAGGGTAAGGGTAAGTGTTAGGGTTAGGGTTAGGGTTAGGGTTACAGTAATGGTATGGGTTAGCGTTAGGGTTAGGGTTAGGGTTAGGGTAAGGGTAAGGGTTAGGGTTAGGGTTAGGGTTAGGTGTTAGGGTTAGGGTTAGTGGAAGGGTTTGGGTTAGGGTAAGGGAAAGGGTAGGGTTAGGGTTAGGGTTAGGTTTAGAGCTAGGGTTAGGGTTAGGTTCAGAGTTAGGGTTAGGGTTAGGTTTAGGGTTAGGGTTAGAGTAAGGGAGAGTGTTAGGGTTACGGTTAGGGTTAGGGTTAAGATTAGGGTTAGGGTTAGGGTTAGGGTTAGGGAAATGGTTAGGTTTAGTGTTAGGGTTAGCATTACCGTTAGGGTTAGGGTTAGGGTAAGGGAAAGGGTTAGGGTTAATGTTAGGTTTAGGGTTAGGTTTGGGGTTAAGATTAGGGTTAGGGTTAGGTAAGGGTAAGGGTTAGGGTTAGGTTTAGGATTAGGTCTAGGGTTAGGGGTTAGGGTTAGGGTTAGAGTTAGGGTTAGGGTAAGGGTTAGGGTTAGGGTTAGGGTTAGGGTTTGGTTTTGGTTTAGGAATAGGGTTAGGGTTAGGAAAGGGTTTAGGGTTAGGGTAAGGGTAAGTGTTAGGGTTAGAGTTAAGGTTAGGTTTAGGATAAGGGTAAGGGTAAGTGTAAGGGTTAGCGTTAGGTTCAGGGTTAGGTTTAGAGTTAGGGTTAGGGTTAGGTTTAGGTTTAGGGTTAGGGTAAGGGAAAGGGCTAGGGTTACGTTTAGGGTTAGATTTAGAGCTGGGGTTAGGGTTAGGTTCAGAGTTAGGGTTAGGGTTAGGTTTAGGGATAGGGTTAGAGAAAGGGAAAGTGTTAGGGTAAGGATTAGGGTTAGGGTTAGTGTTAGGGTTAGGGTTAGCGGTTAGGGTTAGGGTTAGGTTTAGGGTTAGGTTTAGGGTTAGGGTTAGGGTATGGGTAAGTGTTAGGATTATGGTTAGGGTTAGCTTTAGCGTTATGGTTAGGGTAAATGTTAGGGTTAGGGTTCGGTGAGGGTTAAGGTAGGGTTAAGGTTAGAGTTAGTGTTAGGGTTAGGGTTAGGGTTAGGGTAAGGATAAGGGTTAGGGTTAGGGTTAAGGTTAGGGTTAGGGTTAGGGTTAGGGTTAGGGTTAGGGTTAGTGTTAGGGTTAGGGTTAGGGTTAGGGTTAGGGTAAGGGTTAGGGTTAGGGTAAGGGTTAGGGTAAGGGTGAGGGTTAGAGTTAGGGTTAGGGTTAGGGTTAGGGTTAGGGTTAGGATAAGGGTAAGTGTTAGGTTTAGGGTTTGGGTTAGGGTAAGGATAAGGGTTAGGGTTAGAGTTAGGGTTAGGATTAGGTTTAGGGATAGGGTAAGGGTAATGTTAAGTGTTAGGGTTAGGGTTAGGGTTAGGGTAAGACTAAGGGTAAGGGTTAGGGTTAGGGTTAGTGTTAGGATTAGATTTAGAGTTAGTGTTAGGGTTAGGTTTAGCGTTAGTGTTAGGGTTAGGGTAAGGGTTTGGGTTAGGGTTAGGGTTAGGGTCATGTTTAGGGTTAGGTTTAGGATAAGGGTAAGGGTTAGGGTTAAGGTTAGAGTTAGGGTTATGGTTAGGGTTAGAGTAGGGGTAAGGGTTAGGGTTAGGTTTAGGTTTAGAGTTAGGGTTAGGGTAAGGTTTAGGGTAAGGGTAATGGTTAGGGTTAGGGTTTGGTTTAGGGTTAGTGACAGGGTAAGGAATAGGGTTAGGGTTAGGGTTAGGATAAGGGTTAGGGTTAGGGAAAGGGTAAGGGTTAGGTTTAGGGTTAGGGTTAGAATGAGTATTAGGGTGAGGGTTAGGGTTAGGGTAAGGGTTAGGTTTAGCGCTAGGGTTAGGGTTAGGGTAAGGGTAAGGTTAGGGTTAGGTTTCTGGTTAGGTTTAGGGTTAGGGTTACGGTAAGGGTAAGTGTTGGGGTTAGGGTTAGTGTTAGGGTTAGTGTTAAGGTTAGGGTTAGGGTTAGGGTAAGTGTAAGGGTTAGGGTTCAGGTTAGGGTTAGGTGTTAGGGTTAGGGTTACGGTTAGGCTTAGGGTAAGGGTAAGGTTTCGGGTAGGGTTAGGGTTAGAGTTAGGGATAGGGTTAGTGATAGGGTTAGGGTTAGGTTTGGGGTTAGGGTTAGGGTTAGGGTTAAGGTTAGGGGTAGGGTTATGGTTAGTGTAGGGGTAAGGGTTAGGTTTAGGATTAGGGTTAGGGTTACTTTAAGGGTTAGGGTGAAGTTTAGAGTTAGCGTTAGGTTTGGGGTTAGGGTAAGGGTAAGGTTTAGGGTTAGGGTTAGGGTTAGTTTTAGGTTAGGGTTAGGGTTTAGGTTAGGGTAAGGGTAAGGAGTAGGGTTAAGGTTAGGGTTAGGGTTAGAGTTAGCATTAGATTTAGGGTAAGGGTTAGGGTTAGGGTAAGGGTTATGCTTAGGGTTAGGGTTAGGTTTAGGGTCAGGGTTAGGGTAAGGGTAATGGTTAGGGTTAGGTTTAGGGTTGGGGTTTAGGTTAGGGTTAGGGTTAGGGTAAGGGTAAGGGTTAGGGTTAGGTTTAGGGTCAGCGTTAGGGTTAGGGTTAGTGTTAGTGGTTACGGTTAGGCTTAGGGTTAGGTTAAGGGTTAGGGTTAGGGTAAGTGTTAGGGTTAGGGTTAGGGTTAGGGTAAGGGTTAAGTTTAGGGTTAGGGGTTAGGTTTAGGTTTAGGGTTAGGCTAAGGGTAAGTGTTAGAGTTTGAGTTAGGGTTAGGGTAAGGATAAGGGTTAGGGTTAGGGTTAGGTTTAGTGTTAGGGTTAGTGTAAGGTTAAGTGTTAGGGTTAGTGTAAGACTAAGGGTAAGGGTTAGGGTTAGGCTTAGGGTTAGGGTTAGGTTTAGAGTTAGGCTAAGGGTAAGTGTTAGAGTTTGAGTTAGGGTTAGGGTAAGGATAAGGGTTAGGGTAGGGTTAGGGTCATTTTTAGGGTTAGGGTTAGGGTAAGGGTAAGGGTTAGGGTTAAGGTTAGGGTTAGGGTTAGGGTTAGGATTAGAGTACGGGTAAGGGTTAGGTTTAGGTTTAGGTTCAGAGTTAGAGTTAGGGTTAGGGTTAGGGTTAGGGTTAGTGTTAAGGTTAGGGTTAGGGTAAGTGTAAGGGTTAGGGTTAGCGTTATGGTTAGGGTTAAGGGTTAGGGTTAGGGTTAGGGTAAGGATTAGGGTTATGGTTAGTGTTAGGGTAAGGGTTAGTTTTAGGGTTAGGGTTAGGGTTAGCATTGAGGTTATGGTTAGTGTTAGGGTAAAGGTGAGGGTAAGGGTTAGGGTTAGGGTTAGGGTTAGGGGTTAGAGTTAGGGTTTGGGTTAGGGTTAGGGTTAGGGTTAGGTTTAGGGTTAGGGTTAGGGTTAGGGTAAGGGTTAGGTTTGGGGTTAGGGTTAGGGTTAGAGTTAGGGTTAAGGTGAGGGTTAGGGTTAGGTTTAGCTTTAGGGTAAGGGTTAGGGTTAGGGTTAGGGTTAGGGTAAGTGTAAGGGTTAGGTTAGGGTTAGGTTTAGGGTAAGGGTAAGGTTTAGGGTTATGGGTAGGGTTAGGGTTAGGGTAAGGGTAAGTCTAGGGTTAGGTTTAGGATTAGAGTTAAGGTAAGGGTAAGGGGTAGGGTTAGGGTTAGGTTAGGGTTAGCGTACGGGTTAGGGTTAGGATTAGGGTTAGGGTTAAGGTGAGGGCTAGGGCTAGGGTTAGGTTAGGGTTAGAGTAAGTGTTAGGGTTATGTTTAGGGTAAGAGTAAGGTTTAAGGTTAGAGTTAGGGTTAGGGTTAGGGTAACGGTAAGGTTTAGGGTTAGGTTTAGGGTTAGGGTTAGGGTTATGGTAAGGGTAAGGGTTAGGTTTAGGGTTAGGTTAGGGTTAGGGTAAGGGTTAGGGTTACGGTTAGGTTTAAGGTAAGGGGTTAGGGTTAGGGTTAGCGTTAGGTTTAGGTTTAGGGTTAGTGCTCGGGTTAGGTTTACGGAAAGGGTTAGGGTTAGGGTAAGGGTTAGGGTTAGGTTTAGCGTTAGGATTAGGGTTAGACTTAGGGTTAGGGTTAAGGTAAGGGTAAGGGTTAGGGTTAGGGTTAGGGTTAGGTTTTGGGTTAGGGGTTAGGGTAAGGGTTAGGGTTAGTGAAAGGGTTAGGGTTACAGTTAGGGTTAGGGTAAGGGTAGTGTTAGTGTTAGGGTTAGGTTTATGGTTAGGTTTAGGTTTAGGGTAAGAGTAAGGGTTAGGGTAAGGTTTGTGTTAGGGTTAGGGTTAGGGTAAGGGTAAGTGTTAGGGTTAGGTTTAGGGTTAGGATAAGGGTAAGTGTTAGGATTATGTTTAGGTTTAGGGTTAGGGTTACGGTTAGGGTTAGGTTTAGAGTTAGGGTTAGGGGAAGGTTAGGGTTAGGGTCATGGTTAGGGTTAGGGTAAGGGTAAGTTTTACGTTTAGGTTTATGCTTAGGGTTAGGGTTAGGGTTAGGGTAAGGGTAAGTGTTAGGGTTAGGGTTAGGGTTAGGGTTACAGTAATGGTATGGGTTAGCGTTAGGGTTAGGGTTAGGGTTAGGGTAAGGGTAAGGGTTAGGGTTAGGGTTAGGGTTAGGTGTTAGGTTTAGGGTTAGTGGAAGGGTTAGGGTTAGGGTAAGGGAAAGGGTAGGGTTAGGGTTAGGGTTAGGTTTAGAGCTAGGGTTAGGTTAGGTTCAGAGTTAGGGTTAGGGTTAGGTTTAGGGTTAGGGTTAGAGTAAGGGAGAGTGTTAGGGTTACGGTTAGGGTTAGGGTTAAGATTAGGGTTAGGGTTAGGGTTAGGGTTAGGGAAATGGTTAGGTTTAGTGTTAGGGTTAGCATTACCGTTAGGGTTAGGGTTAGGGTAAGGGAAAGGGTTAGGGTTAATGTTAGGTTTAGGGTTAGGTTTGGGGTTAAGATTAGGGTTAGGGTTAGGTAAGGGTAAGGGTTAGGGTTAGGTTTAGGATTAGGTCTAGGGTTAGGGGTTAGGGTTAGGGTTAGAGTTAGGGTTAGGGTAAGGGTTAGGGTTAGGGTTAGGGTTAGGGTTTGGTTTTGGTTTAGGAATAGGGTTAGGGTTAGGAAAGGGTTTAGGGTTAGGGTAAGGGTAAGTGTTAGGGTTAGAGTTAAGGTTAGGTTTAGGATAAGGGTAAGGGTAAGTGTAAGGGTTAGCGTTAGGTTCAGGGTTAGGTTTAGAGTTAGGGTTAGGGTTAGGTTTAGGTTTAGGGTTAGGGTAAGGGAAAGGGCTAGGGTTACGTTTAGGGTTAGATTTAGAGCTGGGGTTAGGGTTAGGTTCAGAGTTAGGGTTAGGGTTAGGTTTAGGGATAGGGTTAGAGAAAGGGAAAGTGTTAGGGTAAGGATTAGGGTTAGGGTTAGTGTTAGGGTTAGGGTTAGCGGTTAGGGTTAGGGTTAGGTTTAGGGTTAGGTTTAGGGTTAGGGTTAGGGTATGGGTAAGTGTTAGGATTATGGTTAGGGTTAGCTTTAGCGTTATGGTTAGGGTAAATGTTAGGGTTAGGGTTCGGTGAGGGTTAAGGTAGGGTTAAGGTTAGAGTTAGTGTTAGGGTTAGGGTTAGGGTTAGGGTAAGGATAAGGGTTAGGGTTAGGGTTAAGGTTAGGGTTACGGTTAGGGTTAGGGGTTAGGGTTAGGGTTAGGCTTAGGTTTAGGGTTAGGGTTAGGGTAAGGGGAAGGGTTAGGGTTAGGGTTAGGGTTACGTTTAGGGTTAGCGTTAGGGTAAGGGTAAGTGTTAGTGTTATGGTTAGGGTTAGGTTTAGCATTATGGTTAGGGTAAGGGTTAGGGTTAGGGGTAGGGTGAGGTTTAGGGTAGGGTTAAGGTTAGGGTTAGTGTTAGAGTTAGAGTTAGGGTTAGGGTAAGGGTAAGGGTTAGGGTTAGGGTTAGGGTTAGGTTTAGGGTTAGGGTAAAGATTAGGGTTAGGGTTAGGGTTAGGGTTAGGGTTAGGGTTAGGTTTAGGGTTAGGGTTAGTGTTATCATTAAGGTTAGGGTTAGAGTTAGGATAAGGGTAATGGTTAGGGTTATTGTTAGGGTGAG